>VXBA01004918.1:510567-644973 GCA_013399895.1 Serilophus lunatus
TTTTTTTTTTTTTTTTTTACTGGAGTAATTACATGGTATGTTCTGGCCATAAGCCAGAACCATTTCTTCTAGTCCATATTTTAAGCTTTCACCTTTATTTCTTTATGAGAAAGAATGAAGAGATTAAGGTGGTAGTTTTCTTTTTCTTCCTTTTACTCACATATGTGTGTGTCAGAAGTAGTTCGTGCCCTTGTCTTTGTGTAAGAACTTAAACTTCTGAACTGTATGGAAGAACTTAAACTTTGTATGGCAAAAGATGCCTCAGTAACACTGGAGAAATAATGAGGATGGAAAAACATGCTTCTTGCAGTTGAAGTTTATACAGCTGGAGAGGAAACTAGATGCTGTAAATAGAATCAGAGAGTAGCTTGATTTGGAAGGGACCTTAAAGATGATCTAGCTCTAATCCCCCCTGCCATGGGCAGAGCGACACCTTCCAGTAGACCATGTTGCTCAAAACCCCATCCAACCTCTGCCTGAGCACTTCCAGGGACTTCCACAATTTCTCTGGGCAACTTGTTCTCATGTGTCACCACCCTCACAGTAAGGAATTTCTTCCTAATATCCAATCTAAATCAGTCCTCTTTCATTGTAAAGCCACTGCCCATTGTCCTGTCCCATATATGGCCTTGTTAGAAATCAATCTCCTTGGAAGTATTTCATAACAATAACAATAAAAACATGCACTATTACAGTATGTTTAAGTTGTGAACTCCAAAAATGCTTCATATGTAGTATCTTGGGAAGTTTTT
Organism: Serilophus lunatus; assembly: GCA_013399895.1. Taxonomy (NCBI): domain Eukaryota; kingdom Metazoa; phylum Chordata; class Aves; order Passeriformes; family Eurylaimidae; genus Serilophus; species Serilophus lunatus. Next base: position 511,320 of record VXBA01004918.1, read on the forward strand.
AGAAGAGGAATCACGTGAAGAAAGGACCTTACTGTGATCTGCTGCTCTACTTTTGTGCCAAGAAGCACAGGTATTAAAACATCATTACACTTAGTTTAGATGAAGATGCAGAGGATGTATTTGTACTTGTAGATGCTGTCTGAAATGCAAAGTGGTTTATTTTATTATATTGGGAGTAGTAAAGAAAACAACTTGCTGAAGAACATGAGGTAAAGGACCTTGGCTGTGCCAGTTCTGGAGCTGGGATTGCAAACAGGATCTTTTGGGATAGTGGATTATTGTAAGATAGACCTCACCGTGCTTTGGAAGTACATTATTGTTGTACGAGTAGCTGTGCGTTTTGTTCATGGTAAGGTAGCAATCTATCTTAGGCTTTATCGTGTTGTACTGGGCAGGGATTTGGGTTAGTAGTCTCTGAGATCATATTCAAGGGGCTGTCTCTCCCCATGTCAGATTACTTACTATATTTATAGTTAGAGGTAAGTGCAGCAGCCTTGTGCTGTGACTGGAGAAGAGGGCAAGGGTTATTTTGAGGTCTTTGTGATGTCTGTTTAAAAAAACGGTGTGTTCCTGTGTGCTGGCTGAACACGGCCAAGGTTATGTAGTCTTGCAAAAGTTTAGGCGAAAAACCTAATTTCTGAACAGCTGGTGTATTTCTTAGAACTTCAGTTACTCTGATTAATTAGGGGGGTTGAGCATATGATGGGGATAGGAGAGAAGCACATGTTGCTTTGTTCTTTTTGATGAGAGAACAGCAGTTGCAGCAGGATCACTTTAAAGAATTTTTTCCATGTGTTCTTCTGTAGGCTGAATTACCTTCAGTGTATTCTTAGGTCTTTATTTGGTTTCAGACTCACAGTTAGTTCCTGTGGAAGGCTGGCTCAGGGACTCACGAGACTCACATTGCACAAGTTGGGTTTGTTCAGGTGTTGTGGTAAGTGAAACAAGTTAAAATGAAAAACTGTAGTGTGAGAACCCAGCTGTGACACGAGCTGCTGCAGTCCTTTGGAAAGGGCCCAGGCACTCGTGTGTCTCCTGCAAAGGCAATGTTGCTCGAGCAAGTTGTGCTCCTAATTTTTGGTTCACAGCTCAATGACAGGGTATAAACAGTTTCTGGAGAGGGGGAGGAGAGGAAAAAAATTAATACCTTACTACTTTCAAAGACCCTAATAATAGTTATTCTGATGCAAAGTTGTTGATCAGTATTATGGAGTAGCAAACACTTGATTACAAGATGCCAACTTGCATAATAATGTATTTATACTGCAGGACCTAATTGAATGCACTGATACCAAACAGGCAAAAATAAAAAAATAGCATCACTAATATATGTAAATTACTAATCTAATTGCAAGAATTACAGAGTGTCTATTTTCTAGCTGATTTGTCAGGGTAATGATTTTTGGTATACAAGTTGAAAGGTCCTTCCACAAACTTTTTGTTACAAAAGCCTACAGCTCCATTAATGGTGATAAAGAAATTGCTAGCAATTATTTTTGTGAGCTAATTAGTGTTCTGCGGTTGTGCAAGAGTCACTTGTCTATTTATGAATTAATTCCTATTTCACTCTTTAATTTTGAGTTCAGTTGAAAGAGAAGTTGGAAGACATCATAGCTGTGTATCAGTTCTTTCTGTCCCCATTTGTAAGCAAAGGTTGGAAGTGGATATAACTTATGTTTTCTAATGGGATTCACACATAACTCAATTGCTGATAATACATAAATCATATCTCAACATCAGTTGTGCAAACTTGTCCATAGAAATATTTAAAAAAAGTTGTTGATTCAGCATTTTCATTTAGAAATTGAGATGGGGCTGGTCAGGAGAAAAAACAGGGATGTCAGGGCAATTCTTGCTTATCTTCTGTCTGATTCCAGATGTGTTTTTTTCCTGCTGTTGTTCAAGTTTGCAGCCCATCTTTTCAGCGGGGTTCTGAGCTTAAGCTAACAGCTCAAGCCAACAGCTCAGTGTGGCTTTTTATGTCCATCCAAGATGTTGACGGTTTCTTTTGGAAACAGATCTTGCTTCTGGGCCTGCTCTCTTTATCGCATCAAGGTGAAACGATTACACTGTGCTATATATAAAGCTCTAGTCGTTTCTGCATCTAGAAAGCAAGCTGTTGTAGAATGTGGTAGCCTGCTTTCTAAGTGAAAAGGCTTAAAAGCCACATGAATTTCTTTCTGACCTGTATTGATTACCTGTTGAGGGAAAGTAAAATGTGAAACTGCTGGTTGACCAGTTGGGTTCCAAATGTCTTACATCTGTCTTGCTGTGTAATGCCAGGGGTTCAGTTAGAAGAATGATGTGCAAGTATCTGAGAGCAGCTCTGCTTAAGTCACATCCTGATGAGTCTCTGACTTCAGAACATGCTTTTATTTTCTCTTTAGAAAATAGCTGATGTTGTCTTACCTCATAAGAGTTACTTTTGAAACAGTGCTTTTGCTTTTTCAGGAGTGTAGGAAAGTTGTGGTAGTGAAATAGTGTGTTCAGTATTTCAATTGCATGCTGTTGTTATTTGGAGAGTTTAGGTGAAAATAGTATCTATATGATATATCAGTCTGAATTACTGTTTTTGAAGATATGATTGACAGGCTAATATGCTGGTTTTGTTTTGAAAAGATTGAAAACTATGTATTTTAGAGGTAGAAAGCAGCAGAACTAATTAAAGGGAAAGTTTTACTTGTATCATGATTCAAAAAAATACCACTCTTAGTAAAGCTAAAATACAAGTTCTGTAAGAGTTGTAGTTTGCTGAGATCTGATTTCTCAACGTTTGAGGTACCTGTTTCTAGATTGCAAAAATTACATTTTGATTTAGTGCTCAGGCTCTCCTTTGCAACTGACTTAACTGCCTTTTTTTCTGTATGACTGAAATTGTTCATTCTGCATTCTGTAAATGTGCTCTTTTCCGTGTCATAGGTATGGCTGCAGCACTATTTGGATGGTGCTTCTTTTCCTGATACAGCAGGGACTCTTAGTGTCAGTGCTTTATCTTGAACTTGGAGTTGGTTGATGTCAAGTAGCTGTGCTAGTGTGTCCAAAGCATGGAAGTTTGACCCTTATTTATTGTAATTGTGCTGAGGATAGACAGGCCTTAGTGACAAAATGGTGGTTTTATCTATACAGTTTTCCTCTCTTCCATCCTCCAGAGTGTGTATTTTTATTAAATTCAGATGAAGCAGAGATTCTTATATAAGAATGTATTGTATAACTGGACTAGAAGCTCTCTTCTAATACATCGTGCTTATGCTGCATTGCAAGTATTCTACTAGTAAACTCAAGATGACTTATTTTTCTTATTTTAAAATATCCTTTACAAGTACTCCTGTTGCCTGCTGATTGAAAGAGACTTGATTCTCCTCCAGTGAATGGTTTAAAAATATAACTCAAAATTCTCAGTTCTGTCTGAATGAAAGGTGGTGGTGGGGTAATGTGTAAACCTTCCTTTATTTTTTATGTGAAAGGCTTGGTGGTAAAATACCTATAAACTTAAAAAAGCAAATGCAGTATAACAATTTCACATGCACATCACAGCTGCAAACAGCACAACCAAGGTTCAATAGGAAGTAGTTTGAGTACAGCAACCGTTGAGTTGTGGCTTTCATTGGGTTTCTTGTGTTTGGATTTTTTTTTGGTGGGGTTTTGTCATTCTTAAGTTGATAATACTCCGTTAAGGGATATATTAGTGCCCTTTGCTGGCTGTTTTAAACTGGCAAAGATTCCTATCCCAGAAGGGTAAAGAAGGGAAGATGAAAATTAGGAAACACTTTCTTTTTTCTCAGCACATTGCTGTTCCCTTCTTTCAGGTGGATGCCAATAGAGATGTGAAGGTGATTTGTAACTCTGGGACATGTAAATGGAGTAAAAAATCAATCTGACAAGAACCTAGCCATGATTTCTGAATATGTATCCCTATATTGGGTTATATTGGCTCTGGATCTCAGTGATGGTCCTTTACTTACCTGTTTCAAATACCACTGAACTCAAAAAGAATGTTGATGAATAGGAGGAGGCTCACAGGTGACATGTGAGTTATAAGTAACTGAAAATTGAGAAATTTGAGAAGTGTCATCTTTAGATCATGAACGCACAAATGCTAAATTTATAAACATCCATATGGATAAGAAAAATTTGAAACGAGTTTGGAAGTTGCAAATTATTTGAATAGCTTACCAGGGTGATGGTGGATTTCCTTATACTGAAAAACTTTAACATTTAATGGATTTGAAAACGTGATTGCTTATGAATCGAAATTAATTCAGGAAGAACCTGTGACTGTTATGTGGGCAGTCAGACTAAATCACAAGGATCTTTTCTTGTCTTACATTTCACTATTGTCAATCCTTAACTTTCTTTTCTATCTGTAGCATTTTTGTTTCTGTAAAACAAATGCCATTTATAGAGTTTTACTTAATGTGTTTTCGTCTTTTAAAGTGAGTCTGGCCAAGGTTCTTCTCTTTTCCACGTAAAGGAGAAACAAGTGTTGTAGCATTATGTTGGTGTATCTAGAGAGGGGAGGACGGGATAAGTGGCCTCCTAGACTATATTTTGAGGAACTCTGTCCTGAGTTGCATCTGTAAGAAATTGCCTGTTTTTAAGTTATCTTAGCCTAGAAACTGAAGATGGCACAAGCGGTTAGGAATGTGAGCGATGCCTTAAAGTTCTCACTTGTCTTCTTGAATGATGTTTCTGATGTTTGGTATCCTCTGTATTTATTGGCCTCTTTCCAGCCTTGGTGTAACAGTTTGTGGAGCTGTGTCGTGAACCAGATCATAGAACCAATGAGGGAAGTAAGCTGTTTCTAACTTATTATAGCAAAGGAATCTCATTTATTCTGTAGAAGTTGGTGTAGGGAAGGAGCAGAAGAACTGGCTAAGGAGAGAGACTGTTTCTATAATGTGTTTGTGGCCTTGGTTAATCAGAGGGAGAGTGTTAGTGGAAGAGGCATTGGTGCCAACTTGTCTGAGTTTGGTGCAAGAAAGAAAGGAATTTTTGTTGTCCTTTTTGTGCAAAATTGTTTGTTAATACTATAAGTTTTTACATGCTAATTATTTTAAAGAGTACATGTCTACAGGGAGAACCTTCCCACCAGTATGGAGTCAGTCAGTTACTTGAATAAAACACCAGAAGCTCCGCTTACCCAAGAGCACCATTCTTTGCAAAGCGAATATATTAATCTGTGTAATTTGAGGGAGGCTTCCATTCTGCAAACACCTTTGAAATGGAAAGCTTATACATTAAAAAAAAAAGAAAAATCTGACAAAACCTTCAGTTAACTTTTGTCAAAAGCCAAGGTGCAGACAGCTGTGGAAAGACTGGTTTCTATCAATTAAAAACCAAAAAAAGGAAAGAATGAAGAAGGATACTTCGGGCCATGCGTGGGCTGTTTCCTAGCAATAAGATTGTCAGAAATCCCTTGGTTTGTTTTCTGAATTGTACCTTTTAACTGAAGCACAGAAGTTTCACTTTCTGTCATGTAAGATGTGGAGTTTTGAAAAATGTGGTCAAAGTTTGTTTAACTGTTAGAGGAGAAAACCTTTTGTCTCATCTGTTATATGGATTGTGTTTTGGCACCTGAAATCCGTGAAGACAGCAGCGTGTAAACAGATGCTAACCATTAGATCTGGAGTTTTATAATTACATACGTACAGAATCATGACACAGGCCTTAATAATGTGCTCATTGCCTCGTGAACATGTTTGAAACTATTGCTTTCCTAGAATTCACGTTGTAAGTTTTGTCTGAACTTGTAAGACGCTGAATTGTTTTGGGCCACACCAGTTTCAAAGCTACACTTGAACACACGTTTTCTTGCCTGTCCAGATGCAGTTGGTTTTGATCTCCTGCTGTTTCACCATTGGTGGTGTTGAGGATCTGTGAAGGCATTGCACTTTGCTGAATGAGGGAGGAGCTTCCGTGTAATTCAGAGTTGCAGGAGCAACTCTGCGTATGATAGTCATACGTAACTCAATATTGATTCATTTTTTAAGAGGCTTCTCCCCCCTATCCCCTTCCTTTAAGATGAAGTACCGAATTTACTGGCTTTTGAAATTCCTTTTTAGTGAATTGGGAAGTAGGGGCTTAGGAATGTTCCCTGGTGGCTCTGCAGAATTGCAGCTTGGTTCTTTTGTTGAGTGGAAAGGGCTTGCTTTACTGACCAGCAGCTGAATTTGGGAGCTGTTAACGACACTGTGCCTGTTGGAGATGCTGTAATTAAGTAACCGCCTCTGTGCCTGATGCACATCTCAACACAGTATAAATAGAGCTCCAGATGGCACCTTACAGATGTCAGGGATTGAGAGCCTTTCTTTAAGACTACAGTGTGGCTTAAACATGAGGTTTATAAGCTTTGATATAAGGTGGTAATGGGAGATGGGATCTCCACCTGCGGTAACATATCTTGGTGATTAGATGCGATCTTCTGGTTACATTTATTTTAAGGAGTGGGGGATGAAATTATTCTCTGCAGTTGGGTCAGGAGGAGCTCTGCTATTCATTCATCACATAGCTTAGGATTTCTTTCTTTTTTTTTGTTTTCCTTTTAAGTTTTTCAATTGATTTTCAAAGCATATTTCCTTTCAACACTTGGTTATCCAGAAAAGGGTGTGGATTTGCACTGTATTAGAAACATAATGTTCCTATTGCATAAAGCATTATTAAAGAATGTGTGCCCTCACAATGAGGTCATACTTTCAGGTCTTCTGGTGGTAGTGGTAGTAATCTTCTGCAAAATTAAGATATTTCTGGTTGGATGCATTGGTTGCGGTATTGAGGAAAACACCTTGAAGTCTGCTTTCAGAAGGATCTTACAACTAACATGAAGAAAGGTGTTAGTTTTGTTCAATTCACCTTCGTTTCTATTTAATTTTCTTGTGATATTAGGATTTATGTGCTATAAAATACTTTGCTTGTGGTGTCTGCACGTTGGAGCAAGAGAGCATTTTTTGAGAAAAGCGCCTGAAAAAAAACCAAAGGAAGTGGAGGTAGAAGACAGACAGCTTTATAGAAGAAAACAAAATGAGCTGTAAGGAACATTCTGAACTAGTCTTGTACCTTTGTTTATTGTAGGGTTGCCTAAGTTGAAGTCAAACAGGAAATCCTACTCTACAAGGAGAGGAGAAAAAGTTGATATCACAGGAATTGCAGCATCTCAAAGGCAAACCTTAAGATTTGCTGTATGGAAAGGCAACACAGTTTAATAACATATTAATGTGCCTCGAGTTGACTCTCCCTCTCCAGAGGTAATATATTCCCCTTGCGGGGCAGATGTTATCCAGGTAAGATATTTAGTGAATGAGGAATGGCACTTGAGTCTTTTTGAGCATGTGACGGACTTGTCAGCCTTTGCCTCAGATAAATTGCCCTTTTGACAGGCAGAAATTCTGCAGTGATGTCCTGTGAGACTCCTGACCCTTATAATTGGGGTAACACTTATGACTCATATTGAAGACACTCTCTTACCTGTAGTGTAGCCTCTGCTGGTCTGCAGTAAAGGGGAGAGAAGCTTTTTTTATTAGCAGCATACAGATGATGACCAAACAGAGCTATGTGAATGTCTAATAGCAGCGTGTAATTGCAGGCCCTGAGTGAACAGTGAGAGTCTTGCCTTGATCAGGTAGCTCTTCTGTCTGTTTTCAGATTTGAGCTTCTTCCACACTGGAGATAGACATAAGGGGAAAGAGTTTGGAACTCTTGGTTCTATCTGACCTGGGAGATGAAGCATGGATGAATAGGATACTTAATGTAGCAGCACTTGCCTGGGAACAAAGAGCAAGGTACCGTGTACTGATGGTGTATTGCTGTTGTAGATGGAATTTTAAACCAGTGGGTTTGAAGGAAAGCCTTGACTTTGGCATTGTTCAGTTTAAATTATGTGGAGTTAATGAAAAAATTATCAGTATCTTTGTTTGCTTCAGTTTAGTTTGCAATCAAGTTTATAAAGGAAGTATGGGAAATGAGATGTCAAAAACGTGTGCTTACTTGAGTCAGATAATATAGAGGAAATGTAATGACTTTAAAGCAAGGTTGATTAATGTCTCTCTAAACCCAAACAACATAAATGTTGATTTCTGTCTTTGTCCTACCCTGAATACCATGTTTCAGTGTTTGGGTTTGCTGAGCTGGGAAGAAATGTGCCATGAAACAATGGAACAGTGGCATTAGGTAATGGAGCAGGGATTCTGCACTTAAGGGCAGAAATGGATGATTAATGTAACCATAGAACTACTTGTGGGGTTTTTTGCCTGTGATGCCTGTATCAGAATGACAAAAGAGGAAGGATTTGTAAACAGACATTCATTCCCTTTTACAGATGTAACAATCAGCATATTCTGAACAAAGTAAGATGCATCTCAATACTTGGAAACAACATGTGTTGAAAATATTGATCAACACAGACTTCAAAAGTAGTCAGTTGGTGAAGAGTTCATATTGTATGGGAAAAGATTGCAGCAGTTGCATTGCAGTGTAAATTCAGCATAGAGCAGTGAAATGAGTGTCACAACCAGCATAATGTATTCCTTAATGGTTTTGTTGCTTTATTAGCTATTGTAACAAAAGACACATATTGTCAATTAATGATGCAAGCTTTTTCTACTTTGTGCTGTTCTTACTTGCGTTTTGGTCACATCATTTTTCTTGTGTTTATATCTACCATATTCTGTCGTCTTTGAAAGCTGTTGCAGAAATTTCAACTGTTCACCTATTTTTTTAATGATGTTGGTGATAATTCATGGCAGTTTGTCATACAAACTTCCATCCCATAATTTGAAATATCTAATTTATATGATACTTTGTGATTTTCAGCATTAGATACAAATAATCTGGCTGCATTAGTCATTTGTGTGTTTTCTCTGATTACTTAGTTAGCAGCTCTGTCTTCAGTAGCTGTCAGATTTTTAATTGTTCAACCTCTATTAAAATGAATTAAAATAATTTCGGCACTGTAACACTAAAAGTCTTGAAACTTGTAACACTCTGTAACAATTTAATACTAAAAATATTCTAAAAAGTCTGAAATTCTGCTAATGGCCTGTTACAGTAATACAGAAAGAAGAATAAAATGTTTATGGATATATTCTCTTGAAGCTTGACTTTCACTCCAAGCTTATTTTAAGAACTTGTGTTACTGCTGAATAATAATATTCTAGAATATTTGGAACAAAATTAAAAGCTAATTTGTGACATGTGACTGACCTTACTTTCTTGTCTGCAGTAAACCTGAGCTTTGAAAGTAAAGAAACTTGGGCAACTGATGAGTTTTCTTGCAACCTCCTGTAACTAATCTTGGACTCTGTTCAGAGTCAGACAGATGTTGTTCAGAGATGCAAGACTAGGGAGAGCCCTCAAAATTAATTTTCTTCCAGTGTTGCGAAAACAGGCAGCTGGAAAAGAGGCACTTGACATAGTTCCTGATGAGGGGAGGGAGGGCTGCAGCCCATCCTTGTTGGACATCAGTGAATCTGCAGGAGCAGCTGCTGTTAAGGGCATGTATTCTCTGAAACCTTTCTTTATGTGATTCTCCTCTTCCTGGTAGTTTGTGGCATAAGTGTTTCAGTAGTTTCATGTTAATGTGCATTACTTTTTATCTAAAGCAAGTATTCATAAATTCATTTTGCTTTCCCTTTTGTTGTATCTTTGCTTCTGACAAAATGATGACACTTTGAATACGAGTAAACAGGGAGTGGGCAGGAGGGAGGAAGATTATTTTATGGGCATAGAACAGAGAAATTATTTTTTTTTTCCTTTATCATAAGGTTTTCAAATTTGAAATCAAGTGTTTTTAATTTAATGTTAGTAGCATGAGTTGTGTGAAATAGTTTACACCTTCTAATGGTTTTGAGACTTCAGCAGGCCTATTTTTAGGAATGGATTATCACCCTATATAGTGCCTGATCATCTTCTCAGAAAGCTTGCTAGGGCATTAACATGATAGAAATAATGTTTGTTTGCGGTTTGATTGTGCAGTTGCTTTACTGCCCTCAGCCCAACTGCTCAACATGTTCTTTGCCAAGAGCTCCTTCTTTTTGGCTCTGCTCCCTAACTGAAAACAGTTGAAATGAACTCGGGTAACCCAAAAAGATCACCTGTGCTGATCTGGCTCATTTTCATCGTTGTAGTTTTCATTGTAGTTTAAAAAGCAGTTCTGGGAGGGGAAGAGCCCCTGGCAAACATTGCAGTGACAAGCAGCTGGGAATGGTAACATCTTCACTTAAGAAAAAAACCAAACATCTAACACGTTTTTAAAGGGAAGTGAGTGCCTTAGCGTGATAGGTTACCTTGTTTCACGTAAGGAAGGTATTGCTGATTCCTGAAGGAATCTGTTGGAGACAGCTGCAGGGTAGGAGTGTTCTTTCAGCAGCAGTAGCATGTGTACCTTTTGATGCCGGATTTTCTTAGCTAAATGGCATTGTGTTATGACTTCCTCTGTTGCTGTCAGCATCATGGTATCAGCTTTCGGCACCGGTTCTGAAGAATAATTTCAGTTAATGGAAATGCAAGCAGTTCTTTTTAGTGAACTAAATTTCTCTCCTTGTAGTCAAAAGTATCATTAACAGTTACTTTAAACAAAACCCATGGATGAAAGTAGTCAGGTGTGTAGCAGTTCTGGGCAGACTTGTAGGTGGATGGCACTGACATACACTGATTTCTGGGTTAGATGCAATTATGGCCATAAACCCCTGGCATTTTATTAACACTCGTAATTGCAATCTGTGTCTTTTCGTTGCAGATCTTGTCTGGCTTTGAACAGCCATGCTACTCTGTTGCCAAAAATCAAGTACAGCGAATGTGTGCAGTTACTCTCCTCTAGAATTTGAAGAATGTGGTAACTTTGTATAGTGCCTGAAGGTAATTCTTTCTTTACTTGTGGTTAAAAACCTTGATACTGCTGGTGCACGATAGATGCTGTCATAAATATTTTTGGTCTTGGTAATGTTTCTTCTTTCTATGTTTTAGTTGGGTCATGGTATGAAGGGGTAAATGATGAAAACTTAACTTTGGCGTATGTGATGGACACAATTGTGTTTTACTTCAGCTTGGGGAGTAGTGTTTATATGAAAACTACATACTGTACAGGCCTTTTACTATGCTTAGATGGAGAAGAGCTGCTTTTTTGCTATATGCTCAGTGATTCTTGCTCAAAACATTGTGTTATTTAATGCTTGTTTCTAATTCTGTCTGGATCACAGTCACAAGTACACATACCCCTTGAGAAGAAGGGTGTGCGCATAAAACTGATCAATTCTGAAACAGTCCGAAGAATTTAGTAGTAAATAAGTAATTTTTAGCTTGTCCTTAGTGTTCAGCAGTTTTTACCTGTCTAATAACTTGGTTTATAGAGTATATTCTTCTTTTTCCAGTACAAAATAGAACTGGTGCTACTGAGTACAGTACAGTTCAAGTGTAAGGACAACAAAATTTTATTTAGGTGGGGTGTTTCTACTTGATGTGGTTCTGTTTCTGAAGTCTTGTTGTGAAAATGCATGTTTTAACTAGTCTGTACTATAATTAATTGCTTGAAAAATGGGTAAAAAGCTGCTCTCTTGTAAGAAAGCTCTTTTGACTTTCTGAAATAATTTTTCTAAGAAAACCTCTCTCCCCTCCTCATTTTAATGGCATATGCATTATTTTTGTCTGTGGTTTGTCAATTTTTCTGTGTGTAGGTAAACAGATAAATGCAAACCAGTTTAATTTTAGAGTAATGCAATTAGCTGTGTAGATCTTGTATGTGTGTACAGAAAAAGAGGGATGACTTATATTACCTGTGCAGTAATTTAATCCAAAAAGTCATTTTTTTAATGATATAGGAATGTGGCTTAGTGACTAAAACTTTTACTGCTTAAGTTTCCATAACTCTTTCCACATAACAAAAAGTTCAGGTCATTAGTGACTATGGTGTTATTCTGCAGCTGCCTTGTTAGTGTGGCAGAAATTATTCATAAAATTCCTATCTCCTGTGGAGGAGGAGAGGAAAAGGCTCAGAACTAAGGAGTATTTCAGTGATAAAATGTCAGGTCTCAATGTTTTATGAAGCAGGTCAAGGTTTTTCATGTGTCAGATACACTGGAAAAACATGTGCATGTAGTTTCTTGTCCAGGTGCTTGTAGAGTGCAGGACTGAAAATGTTTCCTGTCTGTTGGGCTGAACATTCTTTCCTGAATACTCCACATGTGCTGTTAGAATGTTACAACTTCACCTGAGGCTTTAACAATGTATTCCTGGTCCTGGATTCCAGTGACCTGCAATGGTGGCCTCTGCAGCCGAAAGCAGGGGATTTTTATTTAATTTTTTTATTCTTCTCAATATATACCCTCATGTATTCTACTAACAGGTTGCATATGCAGAGACGTACCTAGCCCATATTTCTAGTCAGAGGAGCATCTCTTTCTTTGGTAATAGATAAAGAACTGTGGAATGTGAGCCTAATGTATTTACCCACTGTATATCTGAAAGTACTTTTTCGAGAATGTGTGCATGTCTTTTTCATAACTCATGTGAAACTAACACTTGAAATTTTTGTTTCAGTTTCTAAATGATTTTATCAGTGGAGATTATAAACTTCAGAGACCTAAAGAAATCATCATGAAGCTATATGTCTTTTTGGTCAACACTGGAACTACCCTTACATTTGATACTGAACTTGCTGTACAAAAGTAAGAGACTAAATTAATTGTATATTGGTTTCTTAAAAAAAATATTAAAAATTGTATGTAGCTGTATACTAAATTCTTGACAGATGATACTCAGTTATTTCTTTTACTATGTCAATATAGCTTTCTTCTGGATTTTCATGTATTGGAGTGGATTTTGGATGTGGGTTTTTTGTTGTGGGTTTCTTTTTGGTTTGGTTTGGTTTGTTTTTTTTTGTGATTTGCATTTTCAGTGCCTTGCCAGGTAATTGTGTGTGTTTGAGAGTCCATGGAAGAGTAGAGAGGTTATTTGCTTTCTGGTGCAGTGGCAGGACTGACTTACTCTTAGCTGAATGTGGTGGTGTATTTGGTGCTTTTAAAAAAAAAAAACTATCAGAATTACTTCTGATCCTTTTTGCCCTTTTATTGAATGGTATTTTTATTTAGGATTCCTCTGTAAGAGTTTTATTTTTCACTAACTGACATCATAGGAGAAGCTGTGGAGGTTGTTCTTTTTCTCCTGTCAGTATGCTTATCCTGAAGAACGTGTGTGCTCTTTAATGCTTTTAGAATGGATGCTAGAGAACTGGCATGAAGGTTTTGGTTTTGTTTTCAGGATGGATAGAAGTGGGTTCTGTCCTATCTTACAGAGCTCAAAAAAAGTTTTACAGCATTTTATATCAAACTTGATCCTCTGAATGGCCAACTGCCTGAAGTATGATTGGTGTTACAGGATCACGGTTACTGTGATCTGTCCTATTGGTATTTTTTTTTTGTTGCATATTAAAAGCATCTTTCAAACGTGTGCTTTTAGAGAGGTCTACATTGGATCCTTTTTCATTGTTCTCATGTGCGAGACACATTGTAGGTTGCAAGAGCCAAGCTCACCTGCTCTCTTCATGCTCTTATCGGTGATGAGTTGCAAGTAATTGTGTTTGAAAGACTTCTACCATGGATTCTTGTTGGTAACTTTCATGACTCAACAAGTGAATATGGATTTTGAAACTTACTTGTGGTGGAAGGGTCCTAAGACTTATTGCTGCTGATTGTTTTTGTATGCTCCTCTCTGAAGCCTCCCGGCACTTGGGGTGTTCATGTTTCAGCCATTCTGGTTGCACGGGGTCATTTGCAGATGTGCATTTGTGTGATGTCTGATACATTTTAGACATTACGTTTCTAAATTTTGCTGAGTGAGGTACAGCATCTGAGCTGCCATTCCAGACTACTAATTGTCTAGTACTAATTATCTTTGCTCAGTTGGGTAGTTCTTTGAGAAGACAGCTGTATAACAACTGGGTCAAACACAAAATCAAAGACTTTTCAGTTGAACAGTTTAACTTCTTATTCTGTGGGTATAGACTTGGTCTTTCTAGGAAGAGGAACTTTATTGAGTTCTTTGCCTGTCTGCTTGTACATAGGCAGGCCAAGCTATCTTCCCAAAGACCATTGAGATGATAGGTGAATGGTAACTGTAACCCAGCTAGAGAGTACAACCTCGTGCTCATGAGAGGTTTGTAATGAATTTATGATGTCATGTTGAATCATGGTTATTTTAGATAACTGATCCTTATGATCTTCATTTTTCAAGCACCATATAGCCAGTGGCATTGTTATGTTTCCTGATAATTATATCAAAACCATTGATGCTTATATTGATTATTCACTTTATACTGCAAAGCTTTTTAGTACCTTTGCACAGGCACTATCACAGTGTGTTATAGTTTGGGTCAGTAACTGTATCAGATTAGTAATTTTTTGTTTATCTTGCTGTTTGCTTGTCTTTAAAAGAAAGTCTAGAACCATCTAAAATAAAGAATAGTGTCATTCACCTAGAGTTAAAGGTATGAGGCTGGTGAACTAAAAACAGAAGTGGTCTCTTGATACAGTGTTTCTATAGTAAAAGTATCTGTGATCTTTATAAGAATTTGCTGCATATGTGTGGATTGTTGAATTTCCTGTTATTAAGTGCTATGCTGCACTTCATGTGCAGTAAATCAGTCAGAGTTTTAGGTGAAATTGTGCTTACATTATGCATAATGAAGTGTGAATATTCTTGTCTTCTGGGGCTTCAGTGAGTCAGCTGTTTGTTCATGAAGTTTATATTAAAAACATAATATGACTTTTACATTTGTTATCCTAAATGCAGATGATATGACTTAATCCAAAATTTCAGCATGCTAACAAGTTTTGGAAAAACATTATTAATGACTCACCAGTAATGCAGAGGCTGTCTTCTTTGAGCTAATAGATTATTAGCTGAATGTCCAGAATGCACGCATTACAGCACTTACAAGACTTTAGAAATATGTTATTGCACAGAGTAAAAAGCAGTGTCTTTTTAAAAAGTGTTCTGCTTGGACACCGACAAGTCACCTGTGACCTTTGCAGGAGTATACAATTAGAGACACCAGTTTGCTGATAATGTCATCTTCTCTTCCCTTTTCTTCCAGTGTGGCTGATCTGAAACATGCAATTCAAACCAAGTATAAGATTGCCATTCAGCACCAAGTGCTGGTTGTTAATGGAGGAGAGTGTATGGCACCAGATAGAAGAGTGTGTAGTTACAGTGCTGGGACAGTAAGTGCATACTGCATTCTTACTCTAAACTGTCATTTACAGGGGAGGAAAAGGATGGTTTTACTAAGGAATTTTTAAGTATTTTTCCGCAGTGTGCTGTTTGGATTTCTTTAATTTGAGAAGGTCTTATGTATTCAGTTTACACACATGTAAATTATATCTTGCTCTTAAGAGATATTACCCACATGATGAAATAATTGGTGATTAGACATTATGTTGCCTTTACTCAGTATTTGGTCTCATCTTCTTTTTGAGTGTAGGACACCAACCCAATTTTTTTATTCAACAAAGAAATGATCTTGTGTGAACGTCCACCAGCTATCCCCAAAACCACATTTTCAGCAGAGAATGAGATGGAATTGAAAGTAGAAGAATCTCTTATGATGCCTGCAGTGTTTCATACAGTAGCATCACGGACACAGCTTGCTGTGGTAAGCAGATTCTTAGTATTTGCACACCAAAAGAAAATGTCACACGGGAAGCTTGATGTAAAATACAAAATAGTTTATTCAATAGGCAGTAAGAACGGCATATTAGTGATGGTGCCTTCTTCAGAGCCGTTGTCTCAAAGTTCCAAGGTAAGTATTAAAATGTGCTTGCTTTTTCAGCATGTTCAGAGCTGCTTCTAAAAGCAACGTAAGACACCTTTGTGGATCTGGTTGCTTTGCATTGCCTTGTTTTTAGTGTCCTCAATCTGCTTCAACCTGAAAATGGAAAAGCAACTTTGGAAACCTTCCTAACCCAAGTAGAAAATTAGCAGAATAGTTTTTATAAGCACCTTGCCAAGTTTGTTTCATCTTGTATCTCTAAACAACTGGTGGAGGATTAATAAAACTAAGCTTCTCTTCCCTGAAATTCGGGTTGTTTATTATTGAGTACTGGATTTTGCCTGCATATTGCATATATTTACTTGCAAACTGGTCAGAATTCCAATTTGATTATTTCTGTATTATTTTAATAGAGAGAACTCATTCCCTGCATCTTAGTCAGTAAGATACCAAGTGTGCAGGCAATAGAAACAGCTGTGTTGTTCAGGAAACTGAAACTGCCTTCAGTAGCTGGACTGATTGTGTTTCTTCATGTTAAGAACTGACCTCATTTTCTTTTAAATTTTAAATCTAAATGCATTAAGTAATTTTCATATCTCTAAAGAGTATTTAAGCTTCTAGCGAATGAGTGTGGGAGAATGGTTATATGTAGCACTTTGCACAAAATAAATAATAGTATATTTTATGTCTTGGCAATAAAATGTCATAGTTTCAGTGACAACATTTAATGCAGTCCAGAAGAATATTTAGCACTTGAAATGGCTGGGTTTTAATACTGTACAGCTGAATTCAGAGAAAAGTGTTAAACCTTGCCTGTAGTACAGGGATTTTGTTTTCCTGCTTGGCATCCTGACCTGTCAGGAGGGGGAATGTTCAGCTGAATAGTCTGACCTCGACATTATCTGATTTAAGGCAAGGATCGAGTCTAGTAGACACTCAGAACTTTCTCCCACCTGCTGGTAGTTACTGCTGACTTTGTAAATAGGACCTTGAGTTACTGGGTGTCTGTGAATCATAGGACTGTCATACAGAGAAGAATGGTTATCCTGCTAAGAAGTGGGAGGTTTTCTATTATACTCCTTGAAGAGTGTGAGGATTCTGGTTTTTAGCTGAAACTTCAAGTGCTTCAAAACCTTTTTTTGTGAGATGTTAAGAGGAGGTTATAAAAGTAGGCAGGACTGATAGCTGCTAAATAGTTAACACTGATGTGAAAGGGGGACTGTAGTAATTACTGTGATCTTTATGTTTGCATTTTATTTAGGGTAATGGAAGTGAAAGGTGGTGGTACTCAGTCTCACATTTCTCATTGTTAGTATTTTATATTCTTTCTTAATCCCATCTGCTACTTTCTGATATTAAAAACTTAATTCTGCTTTCATTTTGGTCAAGTTGCTATACAATGATGGAACATACTTAATTCCTCTGGAGTAAGCTTTTTATTCCAGGGGTTTTATTCCTACTTAGACTTGAAAAGAATTGCTGGTGCTACCTAGTCTTCCCTCTTGATTCTGAAGATTGTATTAATAAGCAGAACACACAAGTTTATTGCACTGTTAGTGCTTTTAATATACTAATTAGATCTTTATTGCTTCATTCTGGTGGCAGACTATAATACTATAATATTTAGTTATAGACTGGAAAGTTTAGAGAGAGTGATCTTGAGTCATCTTTATTTGCAAGAAGTAAATAAATCTTTCCATACTGATGGCACCTATTAGTATTACTGCAGGAGAGGGTGTGGGGGGAGGAATGGAGTATTTAAAGGTATTTAAACTTGGGTCCGAGTAGAGTGGAGGTTTTAGCCTGGAGATGTATCTACAGGAAGATTATTACTTGTTCGCCCCTTCTGCCATTTCTTCCCTGCTTGTAAAAGGGCTACAGCGATAGTAGACTTTTTTTTGAAATTTATTTAAAGATTCAATAGGTAGTAGTGGTCTTAAATCGGATACACCTTTATACCCACAGTTAACTTTATCCAATGGTCTCTGTTAGGCTGCAAAAGTGAATTGGATACTTCTCTGGGAGGTCAGGGGGATGATAAAGCTGTGGAAGGTGGGGGATTAGTAAATAGTCTTGTGATTTTTTTTTTTAGATGTACAAAGGTGTGAAAACTGTATAAAATAGTACTATAGTATTGTACTGAAGTAGTTTTTCCTGATGCTTGCTGGAAGCATATTGAACAGTAATTCAGAAGAAACTGAGGGAGGACTGTGAATGTGGTTAGAACATTAATCTTCTTCGAGCTTCACCATAAGCCTCTTGCTTGGTAGGAAGAAGGAACATGGGATGTTAATCCTTCTCAAAATCAGCTAAGATCTGGGAATAGATAGAAAGGCTCTGAACCTCTGTAGTTGTACAGTTGATGCATCCAAAGCCATGCTGATAGTACTGTATGGGAAACCTCCTGCAAAATAGCCATGAAAAATCTACCATATAATGATCCAAGCTTTCTCTTTTTATTAATTTTAGAGAGATAGTAACCTGCTCTACCAGAAAAGCAGAATGGCAGTACTCGATGATGGAAAGTTCTTTTGCCTGTTGTAATTATTTAGGACATTTTAATTAATTAAATTGCTTTAACTGTTATTTGCTACTAATACATGTGCTAATGCATGATGATAATGTGTGGTGGTAGGAAGACAAAAGTTACAATCTAAATTATTGCTTATGGTAAAGCCTTACCTAGTCTTGTCAACAAGGAGCAGCAATGATGTGTAACTACGTAAAAGTAGGAGGGAATATGTGATAGCTGCTTCTTTCTATTTAATCTGGCATCCGCTTTGCTCAGAGGATATACAATATGATTTTTCAAATCAGACATGATATGACATTTTAAGCAGCATATGAAATAGCGAAAATTGCTTATAAGATGGCTGTGAAGTTATTGTGCAAGAGTTCTTGGTTATCTCTTGTACTTCATGCTCTATGTCTGCTTTAGTAATAGACAAATGCATTGTGTGAAATATGAATATTTCAGGGGGTGAAGGCTTTTATTTCTACCTTGTTTCTTCCCTCATTTTAAGCCTGCCTGAAAAGAGTTGAATTTAATTCAGTTTTTCAGCATCTGTCACTTGAACTGTTATACAACTTGACAACTATGCTGTATAACTCTAGGAAAGGTGGCTTTTTTAACTTAGCTTTATTTTAAACCATATTTGTACTGTGGAGAAAAGTGAACAGGTTTTTTTATCCATGCTTTCTGATCCCTACTTTGTATACACTAGTATATGAGTATATGAACTTTAACTTTTTTTTCTTCACAATGAACACTGTTCTAGATTCTCTTTGAATAAGTATTTTTATTAATCCATGCCTTTATGGCCTCACCATCATTTTTTCTGGGTTTAAAACTGACCATTATTGACTTAAATTATGCTTTTACTTTATGCAATTTTTTCCATGTCATCTATTGTTACTATTCAGGTGTAACCAAAAGTCATCTTAGTTCACAGTGGAGGCCCTGGCATTCTTAAAGGCTTTTGTAGATACATTTACAGAGTATAAGTAGATGTAAATGCAGCTATTTTTTACCCCCAGTTGAAGCTGTATATTTCGTTAATTTCATTAACTTATACGTAGCCTTATTTTAGTTCTCATAACTTCTAACCAAAAATCCTGCCTGTGGGAAACTTACTTACTTGTTTGGTTTTCCATGGTACTGTGTGTGTCTCATCAGGGGAAACAAATTTTCTATTTCTTTTTGCTTTCATGATTTTAATATCCATTACAGATTTTATTAAATTCTTGTTCACTGCTTGTGATCTTATTACATAGAATTCATAATATGAAGATTACGTAGCTTTTCAGAAGCTAAATCTGTTACTCAACTTGTTCCTTTACCATCATGTAAGCTCAATTTCTTGCTATAGGTTTTGTCACACATGACATAATGTATTTGTTTATAACTTTTTTCTGAAATATCAGTTAAAACAACTTTCTAAGGCTATTTTCATTTTATATCTCTGTATTCTGGTTTCTCTTGGACTAAATCCTTACCTTTGGAATGTCTGTGTCTATGGGTTTCCAGATTACCTTTTTGCAACTATCCTGATTTCCCACCTCTCTTCCAGTTAAACAGTTCCAGCCTTGAGCTACAGTATGTGGACAATGAGGTGCATATAGTATTTGTAGAAAGCTGCATACACACCAACTTGGGAGAACACAAGCTCTTCTCTGCACAGCACTGTTGTGCAATAAAGTGTTGTATCAATCTTGTCTAATCTTGTGGTCTTTCAACACTACTGTGTAAAATAATTTCTCGTATCTTGTCCTTTAAAAAAGATCACTTAACTTAAGATTATTTATCTTCTTCTTCCTTTGTTATTTGTCCCAGAAGGATATCGAAAACTTGGACTTTTTGTTAGTTGGTATGTTTCACGTTTCATGTGATACTGCTGCTGTCATCATCACTGTCAATTCCTGTCAGTTTTAATTTGAGAAGTGGAAATGAGGATGAGAAACTGTGTTGTCATTTCATTTGGTTGCCTAAAACTATGGCTGTAGTCATAGTACCTTCATCATTCTTGGTTTAGATTCAAACACTTCATAATATGTAAGCCAAGAAGTATAGTCATGCTTCCTGAAAGCTGTGTGTCTACTATTTAGAGAAAGGCTCTTTCCTTTCTACTGGAAAGCTACTTTGAGACTCTTCGGAGAAGAGTTACTTTATTAATGTTTTTTAAGGTGTCATAGTGTTTGTAACACTTGTGTGGCCAAAGTAATTTTGCCTAAATTATTGGTTTGATAGCCAGACACATGTCTAGCTCCTCCAGAGAAGTCCAGATTTCTTTGTAATTTGTATTAGTGATCGAATTCCATCTTCTAAAGTAATTGAGAAGGATGGGTTAAAATAGTTTATCCTAAGGTGTAATGAGAGATCTACTCTAAGGTAGATCTTTCTAAATGCTACTCTAGCATGTTTTGGTTGCTTTTTATATCCAGAATTTAGATCAAATTCTTAAAAGCTTACCACAAGAAAAAGGATTGGGTGACTTGGAATCAAGCTAGTAGAAGTTAACAATTAGCTTGTACCATGGATGGATTCCCTGACTATGCTGGTTTATATCAGCTTTTCAGTATCGTTTTCAGTGATAGATTCCATCACATGACTTCTCCAAACCTTCTTATAATGTCAGAGCAAAGAATGAGTGAAAACAATACTGAAAAAGAAGTCAGTAAGCTGTGATTTACAGGATAAGTTATTCTATATTATGCTGGCAAAATAAGTATTTTCTGCTTATTAAATAAGTCATGAACTATGTGGACAAATGTCCAAAGGATGCAGTTACCAAAATTGACCAGTAGTAAAGGAGAATGGAATAATCAGCTACCTACTGAAAGGAGACAAATTGCTCTGAAATATCAGTCTCCTTCACAGTGAAGTTAACTGTTCCAGTTGCAGGTTTTAAAAGCTGAAATCATGAAGTGGTTAATCTGGTAGCTTTATTGATGTTTTAGTTGAAGGTGTGTATGCATTAGGGATAATAGTCTTGGTTACTACTTCGGTAAACAACATGATGCGTTTATCTGCTGCAACAGTCTATGGGTCTATGGAATTTTACTTTCAAGGATCTTTTTTATTGGTCTGAGGCTGATTTTTAGGGTGACTGAAACCTGTAAGGAATCATTTTTACAGGATTTCAGATGCATGGCAGTAGAGGACTTTGATGACTTGTTTCATTTTACTACAGGGTTGTAGAGAATGGAAAGAACCCTTCATTTCCTGAGAACTTTTGTTCTTTAGAGGTAAGTCCAAAGACCACTTAAGACAAACAGACCTCGGTCAGATTTTGTTCATCAGATGAGCAGAATTGTGGCAGTAGGATGCAAAGTCAGTGTTGAAATTAATGCTAAACACTTTACCAGATACTTTAGATAAAACATACTTTGCTTCTACTTATTTGCGGTTGATGCATAGAAAACATAAGTTACTATGATCCGAAGAATCACTTAAATTTATGTTGTGATTATCAAAAGAAATAGTTCAACTAAACCCTGTTAAAACACACAGCCAAAGATAAAAAGCTTTCTGAGTGCCCTGTGAATTTCTTGACAAATTAGGTAGTGAAAATGTCTTCATTCACCCTTCAACACAACAGCAAGGGGAGATTAGCCTGGGTTTGTCTAGTCTTGTACTGATAGTGATGCTTCTTGATGTCCACGTTCCAATGGTATGCTGCAGTAGCCAAGTAGGATGAACGTAGCCCTACAAGGCAACTGAAGTTAACTTTTGTGCTCTGTGAAGTGTTGGGTGTCTGCCAATAACCCTTGGGTGCATCTGTGAACGGTCAATGACAAAAGCAAGCCTGTTGTTAGGCAGGCTTCGTTTTCTGTACTGGAGCTGGCAACCTTACTGAGATCTGCTGAAACATATGTTGATTAGAGGCATTTATTTCAACACCTGACATAATTCAGTTTTTAGACTTTTTGTTTAGCAGAGACCTGCTTAATTCATTTTTGCATATAGCCGTATCAGTTGTATGAAATAAATTGGTCTCAGTCCTTCTAAAGTAGTCTGACATCTCCACGGAAATGTTGTCTACGGAGATAGTAGGAAGAACAAGCCAAATTACATGAAGCTTTATTTCAGAAGTGCTGGAAAGATAAGAAAGGTATATTTGTGTAGCTTTTAATTTCTTAACTACTTTTAAGTTACATAGATGCTCCAAAGAATGCAAAAAACTTCACTGCTTTGTCTTCTTGCTGCACACTCTCACATTTTGAAGACAGGGTTGACTAAAATAAAACAAATGAAATAATGGTTTAACATAGTGTTCTTATTGCCTGCACTGGTGTCTGCTTAGTATAGTCTAAGACTGAAACAGTTCTGGCATGTGAACAAATAATTAGTCCATGTGGTTTGAACTTTTTTAGGACCATCTGCTTACATCCTCCTGTATTCAGAGTAATATTCTTTACTATTTGAATGCAATGAGCCTATTTCATGATATTGCTTAAGTAGCCAGCATCAACAGCAGTACTGTGTTTCTGTGGACTTCTGACTGCATTTGGGTTCATCTGTGCAGACAGAATTCTACTGCTTGCCTCCCACCATCTAAGGAGAATTTCTTTGGCACTCGGGGTGTACATGTAAAAATAAGTTTGGGAGGATGGTAATATGGAATGCTGTTGCAATACTGTGCTTGTGTGTTCTGAAGCATGTATCTGTTTAGTTGAACAATCTGACTTGTAGTCTGTTAGCTTTGAAAACTTGTTATTTGAAGGAAACTTAGCTATGTTTTCAGGCTAATGAATTTTGATCACAGTGTTAGTTCGGAGAAATTTTGTCTCTGAGAAACATGTCTAAATGCTTGTGATTGAGATGATTTATGGGCAATATTTGATTGCTTTTGCATGGAATTTTTTTGTTTTAATGTCCACATCTCCTGTGTGTACATTAAGAAGCTGCAGCTCGTTTGACAATGAATATCTGGTTGAATACTTAGATGGCTTTAGAGTATTTTTGTGTAAGAGTTCCTTTGGACATGTCTCTTACATGACATATTCTGACACTTATTAGAATGCCTCTCTGTTACAAGATTTCTAAAAAATTAACAAATACTAATTTTCTGGTCTGGGAAATACTGTTTGCTCTCACTTTTCTAGTAGCTAGACTGCTGCCATACGAGCTTGTGGTTTGGTTAAATTTGAGTAAATTGCCACAGGCTACATTCCTAGATACAAAGTGCAAGTGATGGTCATCAGTTGTGTAACAAACGATCTCAATTATGAGGATTTTTCTCTTACTCAAATATACTGACTTGTGACTTCTGTTTTGTGTTTGTTTTCCCAGCAAAACCCTTTCAACCTTGTCAATTTAAGATTTTAGTTTTAACAACACTTAGGTTCTCTAGGAAGCATCAAAAATGATATGTAATAAACTTCATGGGACAACAATAACTTGTCACTTTTAACTTCCATTCTGACCATAATAAATAGATCTCACTGAAAAAGCAAACACTGTCGACTAGTTGAGCATATGTCTTGGGTTGAAAAGTTTGGTCATATGAAGCCCAGTGTATACTTGAGCAAGTTAAATTTTTGAGCTGTGCATTGTGAGGGGAGTTTGTCCAATGGAAAACAGAATTAACAAAAGCCTCTAACCAGGATTTTTAAAGAAACATTTGAGTCCACTCTTGTTTTCCAGTTAAGCTGTTGATACTCACTTGACAGAACTGCATAAAACCACTTTATGATCGATTTTGATTTTGTAGGTGGCTGATGTTGTTTTAGTCTTCAAAATAATGTGTAGTTCTATATATACCCTCATTTCTGGTAGTATTGGTTGTAGTTTGGAGGGAGGGTGACTTTGAGAGGAGAATAGTTCATGAATTGAAAGTAAAATGCTTGTGTACATTTCTAGCACATAGATTAGAACACAACCGAGACATTCAGTTACCTTTTCAGCTCCATATTTTTGGGATATTTTTTAGCATACCTTGGGGTAAAACAGGCTGTTCTTTTGCCTCCAAATATGATAATTAAGAAGCAATAATTCTGCTTCTTTTTTTGTGTGCTGTACATAACTTGTATACGAAGTGAGTTTGAAAAAAAATATTAAATTGTTCAAGTTGTCAGTATTGCTTTATGTTTGTGTGTATATAAATTGTATAGATGGGGATAGTCTGGAGAAAACGGCTTGCAGATTTCAGCACTGTCTGGATACTGTTCCAGTTGTGTTATTGATTGATTTTTGACTTAGGAAGTGAGACTTCATGTAGCAATTAAAATAACTGTTCTCTTCAAACTGAAAATAACTACCCTCACATACACAGGAAGTGACCAAAGTTCAGAAAATAAGAAGACAAATACTATCTTGGCTACAGAATGATAAGAATTGTTAATAGCTTTTGATTTTGTTGGAGTTGCATATATATGTTTTGTATATTCATTGTTCATCTGCTGATAGTTTAGCTGTCAGTGATTTGAAGAACAGTGGAATTTTGTCATGGTGCTTCAGTCAAAGCCTGGACTTAGAAAAAAGGGAAGGTGTTCACAACTTTCAGGGTTTGTCTGTATTAATTCTGAAATGTTTGGATAAAATGCTCTGCATTTTTGTGGTTTATTTTGCAGAGGTAAATGTTGTTGGACCTAAATTTTTTGGGGTACACAGATGTGCAGCTAACCAAGCATTCAACAACAAATGCGTTCTGAAATGTATGGATGGGTTGGGTTTTTAACACTGCTTTCTCACTGTATTTTGTTTAACTTGTTTCTCCGTGCGTGGTTTTATCACACTTACCATGGCACAGGAAAGTTGTTTGGTCCTAGTTTAACAACATGCTCAACCTGCATAAAGTGGAAATTTTTTTCTTATAGCATAGGTAGATATTAAAGTACAGTATGCTCAGAAAAATATTTTTCATGTTGCATGTTATTGGTAAAGTTTTGAACTGAAGGATTTATTTTATGACTTATCAGTTACTTATTTTGGTGTTTTATTAGGCCTTTTGAGGAGAACAGCCTGTTTTTTTTAAATTGCTAAACTTATAATTCCTCTTCCCACTTGTTAAAACCGTGGAATTGATTTTAATAGGCATTGCTGTTAGTGCACCTCTAGTAAAATGTGGTATTTGCCATATGTAGGTAGGTCTCTGGCTTAACTTTTCCAAGTTGTTGGTAAATTCTCACCTTCTTATGACAGTAAAATTCCTATATGTCATCTGGTACTTTTAACAGACAAACTTTTGTGTTGGTTTGTCAATACCAATTTCAGTGTTATGTTTTAGAGTTTTGTGGATGCTCTGCACTGCACCTCATTTATTAATTAGTGTAAGACTTCAGTTACTTGCGCTGCTGTTTCCTCATGCATCTCTTCTTGCATCTGATGCACCTGGTCTTTTGCTGACTGATCCTGAAGTTCATTGTTTTCTTCTGAGCTTCTTCTTGGCCCTTAAAAAGTGTTGCCCTTATTGGACCTTTTTTTCCAGCTTTTTCTGTCACGTTATTAGTGCAAGCGTTATTACTCGTGTGTGCACTGAATATTTTGTATTTGCATAATTTGATTAATTTTGTAAAGTGCTTTTGGAGCTTCAACTTTTACCTGCCTGTTTCTGAGATATTTCTCAGTAAGAATAAAAGAAATTTAGTTACTTTTGGTGATGTTTTCAGTTGTACAACTTTTTTGGCATTTAAGTTTCACACTTTTTATGTTAATAACTTCACGTCGTTGTAGTTACCACAATAACATGATTTGCATTTGGCTGATCTTTTCTTTCCCCCCACCAGGAAATGTATGAGGTTGCCAAGAAGCTTTGTTCCTTTTGTGAAGGTCTTGTGCATGATGAACATCTTCAGCATCAAGGTTGGGCTGCCATAATGGCCAACTTGGAAGATTGTACATACTCTTACCAAAAGCTGCTTTACAAGTTTGAAAATGTGTATTCAAGCTATTTGCAGTCCATAGAAGATATCAAGTTGAAACTTACACAGTAGGTTTGCTATTAAATTCAGTCTCAATCTCCAAAGTTACTCTATTTTAAACAAAATTTTTGAGTGTTGTGTGTCTGGTGCTAGTTCTGATTAATCAAGAGTGTGTTCATTTGAGTATGTGTCATGGAGAATGTTCTTTGTTTTATGCTAGTCATTTCTTTAGCTGACATTTTTCCTTGTAGTCATCAGCACAAAGAAACCTGTGTTGAATTATGTGGAAGATAAGCTCATTAATGAACAGCTGTTTAAGAACTGGAATAATTTCAAATGTACACTAGAAAAAGCTGGATGATAAATTTATACATTAATGTTTTTAAATTCCTATTAACACTTGAATTAATTGGTTGTTAATACATTTGAGGAAACATTAAGAATTACAATGTGTCGAAAATGTGAAGTCATAACACAAACTTTGAGTGCATGTATATCTTGTAGGGAGGCGTGTCCATATGTGTTTGTATCCCTGTGTCCTGCAAACTCTGGATGCTACTTCAGGGAAAATCTTTTACGTCTTTGTGGCTCTCAGAGTATTATGGTATTTCTATGAGTGCTTTGCCCAACAGAATGTTAGTGGTTGTTGGATACTTAATGAACCATAAATAAATTTTATCTTTAAAAAAGTTTAGCTTCATAGCTTTTACCAAATATATAGAAACTATTCAAACTCTGCAAAAGTAGTCAGGCAGAGACACTCAAATCTTTGATAATAAGCATTGGTATCCATAGAGATTGGAAATCCCTGTTGTGTGTTTAAAAAAAACCCCAACTTATCAAAACTTATCAAACTTCTTTTTTTTTTTTTTGAAATCTGCTTCAATTCTAAAATAAATAGTACTTTATATTGCAGGCAGTTTGTAGCTAAGATTTCATGTCACATTGACTTCTAGATACTGATGTTTTTTTCTTTTCACCTTTTAAAAAAAGCTTGGGTTCTGCTGTTTCTATCATGGCCAAGATACCACTGCTGGAGTGCCTAACGAGACATAGTTACAGAGAGTGTTTAGGAAGATTGGATTCTTCAGCTGAGCATGGAGGGACGGAAAGTGAAGAAACTGAGGATGGGAAGTCTGCTGAATTGGTGCTTTATCCTGATGCATCTAAAGTGAACAATAAATCAATGTTAGCGTCATTTTGCAAGTCAGTTGAACGTTCAGCTTTGGAAGGAACAGATCCTGAAAATGTAAAAGATGATAAGGAATCTGATCAAAATGCTACTGTTCAGGACAATGAAACATCAGTAGAACTGAAAGATGATGATCAGCCCTCCTTCAATGTGTCTTTGTTAGACTGGATAAATGTTCAAGATAGACCTAATGATGTTGAATCCCTGGTCAGAAAATGTTTTGATTCTATGAGCAGGGTAAGTTAATTTTTTTAAAAATCAAATTGCAGAGCATTGAATGTTGCTGCTGATTTTCCAGATGCAGGTGCTTTTGAAATATCTCAACTTTTTGTAACTTGTTGTTTCTCAGATAACGAAGATCAAAGTTGAGACTGGGGAGGGATAAGGGTGGGGAAATGGTTTTAAGAGTTAAAGTGTTAAGAATTTGACCTTTTGGAAGATGTATAATTGTTACCTTCCTTGTTTCTCCAATAGCCATTCTTGTTGGAAAGCCAATAGCTTCTTGTAATATTGAAGCAAAATGACTTTACTACTATTCTTTCTTTGCCTATTTCATAGAAATTAGGTTCATAATAAACCTAAAGATTTTTCTTGACCTAAGTTAATGTTATTTGTGTTTAAAATACTGGAGCCTTTATTAAAACAAAGAACAAATTCATGTGGTTAATGATGATAAATTTGTATACTATATCTGTGTAAATTTGTATACTATATCTGTGAATTCTTTATTAACTGGAAGACTGACTCAGTTATTACTAAAACATGTCTGTTGTAGAGAACATTATGATATGGTCAGTTCTTCATTGATTTTTCAATTCTGTCTTAGAAAGTAATAGGAGAATTGGGATTAGTATTAAGGGCTGTTTAAGATTTTAAGCTGTCTAAATTTTAGTAGTGCAGAAAAAGCTAAGAAAAAGATTGGATATGACAAGGGTTTTTTCTCTAGCAAAAACAATAATTGAATTTGTGTATAAAAGATTTCCAGTCTGCTGAAGTCTGAGTCCTCTGTCCTGTTTGTTCAGTAACACTACAAGACACTTTCTACTAGTTTAAAGCAAACACCTACTAGTTTGGTTGTGAGACAATGAATTCAATTTCTACAAAATGCTAACAGGACACAAACATAGTATTTTTTTAAAACTAGTATTTTAAGAGACAGACATTAAACATTAAACTTGCTTCCAAGTAAATTACTGTGATCCTAAAGACACGAAAATGCTGCAAGAAGTACATTGGTTAAATACTTACTCTGTCTTTTCTGATCACCTTATAGTTTTTTAACTTAAGCTGATCTTTTTAGGGAAAAAATATGCTTGAACCTCCAAAGACGAAGTTTTTTTGTATTCTTGGCATAAGCAGAATTAGCAGGTAGGGAAAATGCTTCAGTCAGAATATTCTGGCCACCACCAGAACAATTGTGATTGATTGATCCTAATCTATTTTGGTTTGACAAAAAAAAGCAAAGCTTTGAAGTAATGTATTTCTGGTTTTCCTTTGGAAAACATTAATTTACTCTGTTTTGGTAGCGGCACCAAGTCTTTGCTTACCATTGATTTTGACTTAGTTAAAAACAGAAATGGCCTGCAGCTGAAAAGGAAAATACTAAATATCTTGCAACATAATTGTTCTTTAATATTCATTTGAGCTAACACTTTAACATAAATAAATGAAAATAATCATTTTGCTTGCCTTCTCCTCATGCCCTTTCCTTCTTGGAAATATGAATCATAAAAATGTTGTTTGTAATGCTTACTTGAAATGGTGAATTCAGCTAAGATTTTCATGAAAGTGTAGCACATCAGAGTAAGGACTATTTACCTTTGGTACTGGTAGTCTTGACATAACTGGTGTATTGCACAGTGCTGCTATTCTAGACCCTAGGTGTTTCTGCAAGATGACACTTGCAGCTTACAGAAACCTAGGCTGCAGTAAAAACAGTGGGTAAGCTAAGCAGAGGATTGTCTTAAATGCTGTTGTACCTACTTAAAGGCTAGAAAAGGAGGATACTTTTAAAAGGTGAGGGGAACAATAGTATCTACCACTGAATATAGGGCTGAATTCTGCAGATGCAGTTTGTCAAAGACAGGATGAAAAGAATGGATGGAGGAAATAAATTACAGTGGAGTGAGAGGATTAGATCTGTGTAAAAAGAGGTGGGATACAATTAGTTTGTGAAGGTAAAAATTTTAAAAAAAACCCTCACCATATTGTTTTTTTAGTATTTTTATCTGTTAAAAAACTGTTCTGGATACTGCAGTGGTTTAATTCAGGATGTCACAAAGCAGTAATCCTGAACAGGATGAATAGGCAGTGAAGATGATCCTATAAAATTAATCTGGCTTAATACTAGAGACTACTTTTGTTCCTGGTTCTTGAAGATGGATAACTTGTTTGGGAAAGACTAAAATTTATAAGGCATCACATCCTAAAAATTACCCTTTGTTTTGAGAGAATTCGGATGTATTCTGTCACAGTAACAGTATTAATTACTTATGCTGAGAAGTTCTGGGCTAATTACTGCAATTGGGTACTTTCTCAGAAGTTTTGTTTGGTTCGTTGAGGAGATTTATGTTTGAAGAAAATGGAAGACCTGTTCTTTGTAGTTGCTCCTTAATTTGTAGTGCTTCTCTTCAGATGCCTCTCTGTACCCTGAATTCCCCGGACAATTGTTTCCAGAATGAAGAGCTGTGTGTGAAAATACATATGCATTTAAATGGAAGATTGAGGGGAAAACAATGTTTTTATTTATGCTACCATGGAGGCATATAAGTACCTTCTTTTCTGAGGCCTATTTTGTGTGCTGAGTAAATGGCATAAACCCTGCATAGTCGGGAAAGAAGCCAGTGCTGTTACAGGTAGTCTGACCTCACAAATAGCGTTGTTTTCACAAGATAGTCATGGAGTAGATGGCATACCAAAACCATTTTGTATAAATTTAGGTAAATTTGTTCATCTTCTGCTAACACCTAATGATTCTATGTTCCTAATTAATACATTCCAAGTTTAGACTAAACTCTGTCCTGCATAAGGTGTTGCAGTTGCCTACATTGTTTTAGGACTCTTAATTTAATTTGTTACTCTTATGGTAAAACCTGAAGAATCACCCTTAGTATCTGTGGACATTGGTAGCCTCTTAATATTTCAAATACTTATTCTTTTCTGGATGATGGGCAGTGAGGGGAATATGATGAACTAATTTTTAAAATGTATTTCTATAAGGAAAAAAAAACAAACAAAAAAGTATCATAATACATTATTCTTCCATGGCACGTTTTCCAGTTGCTTACAACTGATCTGCTTCTCTAAGCAGTCAATTAAAACATTCATTTAGTTGGAAAAGATTGACAGTTCTTGGAGCTTTTCCCTATCACCCTCCCTTTTGCACTTTCCATGGAGTTGCATTCATTATATGTTTTGATTGTAGCTGTATGGACTCTGTTCCAGGGCAAATTGTGTCCATGGGCTTTAAACTGCCTCTTTCCCCTTCACTTTGCTTTGTACCCTCAGCTGAGGTCCCAATTTCTGTGATGGTCTGGGTGCAATACTTCAAAGACATTCATGATGCAATGTAAAACCCACAATGATTTATGCAGAGTTCTGAAACAAGTGACAGATTTAATCACACATTAGATTTAAAAAAAAAAAAAATAAAAAAATCTCATTTATCTAACTTACGTCACCTTTCGATGTGTCCACTGCTAATAAACTTTCTGGTTTTAGCTTGATCCAAGGATCATCCAACCCTTTCTGGCAGAATGTCGCCAAACTATCGCCAAACTAGATAATCAGAACATGAAGGCTATTAAAGGTCTTGAGGATAGACTCTATGCACTGGACCAGATGATAGCAAGCTGCAGCAGACTGGTGAATGAACAAAAAGAACTTGCTCAGGTAATACATATTTGTGTGTGCAACATTGAAAGATGGTAGGTTTTTGGTATGTTTATGGTAATGGTAATGTTACAACTGAACAATTGCATGGCTTAATGCAAGATAGTTTTTAAGATACCACACTGGAGTTGCTCAAAAAGATGCTATATTCATAATAATTTGACATCTAAATATCGGCAGCTTTTGCATCTTATTGTGTTTTCACATTAGGGCTGGAAAATCAGAACTTTAGTTGGAGATGTTGAATTAGAGTTAAGTAGATTAATTTTGAAGGGAAATACTGAGTCCTTGATGCAGGATCAGGAAAAAAGTTAATGGGATTAATGGTTGATCACCAGTCTTATAATGAGAAAGTAGTGTCCCTTCACTTAGACAGTATCATTGTGATAAGAAATTTGATTAGACACTATTTTAAATGTAAAATGTATAGCTCCTATTTTTAAGAAACGCTACAATGTCAGATGAAAGTTGCTTTACTAAGTACAGTTTCTGTGAAGAGCTTCAGTTACCTTGATAACAGAGGCTGTCCTTTAATGCCTCATTTACAACTGAAAGTATATAAAAATCTGCATGTAGTTGTTACGTGCTAATGTTCAGATTTTCACCATGATCTCAGAGATGGGACTGTAAAGAAAGGCATGAGATTCTTTTTCCTGCTTGTACATTGAAATTCTTAGGAAGGTAAGATTATTCACTTATTCCTACTATCTTGCTGGACTGACAGTTCCATAGGACCCAGGCTTCCTCCTGTCTCTTTGGTCTGGTACTTAAAGGTGGGTGCTACCAGTACTTCTGGCAGCATTAGGTGAAAGCAGAGCTTGTCTAAAGGTAATTTATGTAAGTTAAAAATCAAGTTTGTGCTAAATCTGTCTTGCAGTGTTTGTATTGTAGGCCAGTGCTAAATGCAAGGTAATTTAGCATGATGGGGAAGCTAATCTACCACCTTTATACTTGATTGTCCCATGTTGTGAGTGGTGGTTTTAGCTATGTTTTCGCCCTTCCCTTGAAGAGCCTCCTTCAAGTCCACCAGTCGCACTTTTGAGTGAGATGCCCAACAATTCAGTTGGAAAGATATTTTGTCATCTTGTTTAAATGTTACTGTAAATTTAGAATTTATATTTTTTCAGGACTTTTTCAGGGACTTCAA
This sequence comes from Serilophus lunatus, assembly GCA_013399895.1. NCBI lineage: Eukaryota > Metazoa > Chordata > Aves > Passeriformes > Eurylaimidae > Serilophus > Serilophus lunatus. The sequence continues at coordinate 543,666 of VXBA01004918.1, forward strand.
CTTTCAAATCTTCATCATGCCCTTTTCTGTTCTTTAAATTTCTTTACTTATGATTGAAGGACTTTTAAGAAAAGTCAGTTGGAATGTGATTGGGTTTTTGTTGGGTTTTTTTGAAGCTTCAATTTATTAAATGTTCATGGTTTAGCTAGTAACTAAGTGTACTGCCAGATGCTTTTATTCATTGATAGTTATTGAACCTCGGTAAGTATTTTCATTCCAGCTTTAGTAGTTGTTTGGGGAAAAATAAAAGTAGATGCTTTCAAGATACTAGAGTTGGTATCAAGTTACTCACTGAAATGATGGTATGGGAATTGAAGAGGATTGGCGAAGTGCGAGAGTTAATTACATTTAAAAGTACAGATGAAGACTTGTCTTTGAATTACTTAAAGACAACACTCACAATTTGTGCGATAACTTAATGTTTGTTAGATGAAAAAACACAGAAAGTTTTTCTTTAAATCACATGTTCCAGCAGTGAACTCTTCCTGTTCATAAAGAAATTATGTGGAGGTACTTTCTAGAATGAAGATAAGGACCATCTCAATGGTAATCCCATTGGCAGTGTTTGGTTTGGAAGTTGTAGGCTTATTTTTCCCAGGCCAGAAAAAGCTGGTGTTCTGTCCAGAATTTGAGTTGACTTACTACACCAACATCAGTTTCATTATTAAAATTCTAACCGAATTTGTCCCATGGAACAAATTAACGTGCTGCTTGATGGTCTTGTTGTATAGTTAATGTCCTTGTTACTGCCTTAGGAGTTCTTTAACTTGCCATTAGGCTGTTTAATTAACTGACCAGTTCAATAGTTGATCTCCAGCCCTGAACATTTAATCTGGAAATCTGCCTTGTTAAACTTAAAAAATGTTTTGCTCTGAGTTCACTGTAACATGAACATAGAGAGCTGAGGTCAGCAGGTGGCATTGTGTTACAAGAGTATATCTATAGAAAAGTTGGAGCCTTTCTCATCTTTCACTGTGATTCTGCCCAATAGCATACCCTTTCCTTTATTTTCTTGTGCTTGTTTTTTTTTTTTTTAAATTTTCCTGTTTGTAGTGTAGCATTTCAAAACATTTTATTGCATGCAAATGCATTTCTATCAGTTAGGTTCACAAAAGTATTACTTTTCCATTAGCTCTGTTAAACAGTCTGTTAAACAGTTTGGCAGATGATGGATTCTAGTTCTCTACCTTTATTTTCCACTGCTTTTTTTTTTTTTTTTTTTTACATCAAAAAAACTCTTAGATTTTTAGGGTCTTCTTAGCTGCTCATTACACCACTGACTACCTTCCCTGTTGATTGTCTGAACTTGAATCTAAAATGTTTTTAAATATTCTGTGATTGTTGCTTCTTGGATTGGAAATAGTCATTGGGAAGAATCCATAAACCTTTCTTAGTTTGACTGTGAGCTGCATGTCATGAATCCTGTCACCAGATCAGGGCTAGAAAGGCAAGAACTTGTGAGAACAGTTGATTATTTGCATATTGGATTTCTCCACAGTTTATTGATGTTCTCCTAACCCTTTTACTTTCCCTTGCTTTTCTGCAATTTTGCTTAATTGATCTTTTTCTAGTTTTCTAGTATACTGAGATTTTTCTCAGTGATTTGCATCCTAGGGTAATTTTGGTTTAAATTTTACTTCAAAGATAAGTCCACAGGTACAGAAATGGCAAAAAATACTCAACTTTATGAGTAACCCTTTTGGAACTGAAAGTAAAGCTGAAAAAAATTTTCTAGCTTACCACATCCAGTTTTGTGTAGCTTCAAGGTCTGTGCAATGTGATTCATTTAAAAAGCTTACTGAGCTGCTGCTATTTAAAAGCAGTTATCTTCCTGACTTCTCTAATCCTGATGCAAAGTTACATAGACTGATTGTCCTGATGTTTATAAACATCTGTTAATCTCAGATTTGGAAGTATTCTTAGCTAGTTCAAATCTATATGTCTCATGCCCATGCTGCCTTTCATTTTTCAATTCTCTTATAATTATTGCACCTTGTTTCTTCAATGACTTCCTTGACCGAGCAACCCAACTTGTTTAAAAAGGGCTGACTTGCTCTTCATCAGTAACACTTTTCCTCACCTTTTCTGGTATTGATTCCATTGGCTCAGGTAATACATGCAGTTACAATGTTTCTGGCCTGTGTTTGTTTCTCAGGGGATCTTCACTCGTTCAGTATCTAAGTTGCTCAGAGTTCAGTAAGCAGTTGATTCTTCAGTATTCTCTTGCCTCTTCAGTGTGCATCTTCTTTTCATTGCAGTTAATATACTTGTTTGATACTTCGATTTTTGTGCTCCTCTCCTTAGGATGTAAATATTTATTGCAGGCTTTGTGAATGTGTCTTACAGTATCTTATGACAAGAATTATTTTGTGTATCAAGTCAATAATGGTTTCATTTTTCAGCAGTTTGGTATAAGTCTCTATGGTTTTCTGTTGCCATCAACTTCAGCTTCAGAAAGAAACACCTAAAACTATTACCTGATTTTGAGTTCTTTATTAAGAAAGAAAAGACTTAATAAACAAGTTTTTAGAACCTGTAGGACAGAATATAGTGATCACTGTGATGTTCAAGTGACGTGTCAGAGACATGATATGAATGTGGACAACAGCAAGACTAAAATGGGTGGTGTCATTTTTGGTGGTATTTTCTTGCCTAAAGGACCCCGCTGTTCCCAGGAATATTTTTGTCTTGCTTGTTGAATTAGATGAAGGATACAATGACCCAGCACAGCAGTAATGTCAGCAGCTTCTCTGTTCCTTCTGTCTATTTGTACATATGTTGTCTTCTGTAATCAGCAATCTGAGACATGTTTATTGAAGGCAGACTATCTTTAGTGTTTTGCCAGCCACCGTTTTAGGGTTTACCTGTTACCATTCACAACAGATAATTCCTCACTGTGCCCAAGGCCTACATGTGAATGAGGTGTCTAGCTGTGATCTTGGCTCTCAAGAAGAATCAGTATCGGTGGGAATTTCTTTATTCAAAAGATTTGTGTTCTTTAGCCCACAGTAGTACTGAACATGCTTTAAGTTGGTATTAAGTCTTGTAATATGCCAGAAGTTAACAAGATGGTTGTTTGCAGAAATTAGGGTGATTCATCCTGCATATCCTAGTAATTACTCTTCTGCAGCATTAACTTTTATGATCTTTCACTGGTGTTGGTTAGTTATGTAAAGGTCTTAGGATTGTGTGGATAACTGTTTTGGAATGAAATATTGAATACAATTGATTTGGACTAATTATAGACTAGAAAGAGAACAACTTTGAAGCTTGATTTCTCCATGTGTCTTTGTCTTACTCCTCAGTGGTTACTGTAAGTTTATAAAAATTCTTTCATTCTTAGAGAAGATTCATCATTTTGCATGATCTTTGATTGTCACAAGACTTGTGTAACAAATGTCTCTGTTCCTCTAGGGATTTTTGGCTAATCAGAAGAGAGCTGAGAACTTGAAAGATCCTTCTGTGCTGCCTGATTTGTGTTTGAGTCATGCAAATCAGCTGATGATTATGTTAACTAATCACAGAAAACTGTTAGATATTAAGCAGAAATGTACCACTGCCAAACAAGAGCTTGCAAATAATCTGCAAGTCAGACTGAAGTAAGTTACAACTTTTCAACTTTTTATTGCTTCCACTTGTATCTTAAGGAAATCAATATTCTGAGAAAGTCAAGAGAGTGTGTCTTGTTTCTCTGTTAGTATATGTAATTGCTTTATGTTGACTTGTTTTTTATTTGTTTCACTTTTACTTGACTTCTCTCAATATAAGAAATTTTTTTTGTTAAGGGATATACCTCCGCTGTCTATATTCTCTGGTGGCAAAGTTGCTTTAATGTTTCTCATCAAGCATGCCAGTTGTTCACGTTTTCAGTAGTTATCCTATGATTTAGTTATGTTGTTGTCGGTCCTTGAAATTAATCTATTGATTTTTCCACTGAAATAATTGAAGATGTGGTTACAAACTGCAAGAATTTGTATGTTACTTGTAGTGTGTGAGTAGATCATGTGGACTTCCCAAACAGAGTTTTGTTCCTATTTCTTTGACAATATTCCTACCCATAATACCCCTTGCTAATGCTTTTCAATAAAAATTTATAGGATTTATAAGCTAAAAGTAGTCTTTTCTTTTTTTCACTGAGAATGTATCAGCTTTTTTAATTCTACTGGAGAAAACTACATTATTATTGGTCCTCAGATTGTTTTTGGCAAGAAATGCTCTTTGCATAAATAATACCTCAAATGGCGGTAAATGTTCATTTTTTGAGTGGTGATGTGGATATCTTACTGTTAGAAAATAACAGAGAACAGCAAGGTAAGTACTGAATTCTGAATAGCTTGGTACTTTCAGATAGCCTATTGTCCCATGTGAAATGACGTGATTGTTCATTTCATCCAGACATGTTGCTGATCTAATTTAAATGGAAAAAAAAATTACCAGGTTGTGATCTTCTAAAGTGTAACCTACTTTTGTAGGTGGTGTTGTTTTGTAATGCTTCATGCTGACCAAGATGGAGAGAGACTGCAAGCATTGCTTCGTCTTGTAACAGAACTCCTAGAAAGGGTCAAAGTTGTAGAGGCTCTCAGTACTGTTCCTCAGATGTACTGTCTAGCTGTTGTTGAGGTTGTGAGGAGAAAAATGTTCATAAAACACTACAGGGAGGTAAGTAAATAAAAAATTGTGACCAAACCTTTATGTCAGTGTATAAGTTAACATCTAACTATATATATTTCCCTTTCACAGTGGGCAGGTGCTTTAATAAAGGATGGGAAACACCTATATGAAGCTGAAAAGGCAAAAAGGGAATCTTTTGGTAAACTGTTCAGTAAGTACTTTCTCTTCTGTGAAATCAGAATTATGTTGAAGTGTAACTCCTGAACTCCTGTCTTTGTAGTTAAAATACTTTCAGAAGGTTGTAATTCCAATACCTATGGTACTTTTTAAATAGGAAGGGCATGCAGTAAGTCAGGTGGTCCTACTATGAACAAAATACTTTTCATTTAATCAAACCAATTAACTTCTTCATGTAGATTATCCAAAATACTATGAAAATTGTGATTAGTTTAATGTTTGTAAAAGATAGGATTTCAAATTATTACATTGGAATACAGTTTTTGTTTAAATGTGCCCTGAGAGCTTTATTGTTCTTCTAACACTTTTAAAACTATTACTGAATATTTGGATATTGCTATGAATTCCTCTGGAATATTTAAGGAAAACCTAAGAACCAGGACCTATGTCTAAAGACCATGATCAGAAATTGAATTGATAGTTTCGGGTGAAGTTGCTGGTAAAGGAATTCTCATTACTTTTTCTGCAAAGTCTGAAATTTATGTTCTGAATGGACAGCTAAAATAAGAAAACTGAGGAAAATTTATCAAAATTTTTGGAAAAGAGATTAGCAAGATTTATAGTGAAAGTTTGGAAAAGAATTTGAGGCTTTGGTGAAGTGAGAAGTTTTATTGGGAAGTTTTTGCCTGAAGTTTTGTGGTCATTCACAGTTGTATGTTGTCAACAAATGGCATAGTTAGTAATGCTTTCAAATACAGTTCAGCTGTTCAACTGCAGTAACTTGTAACATACAACCTCTCAACAGAAAACATTTCTTCCTTTAAATATCTTTTTTTTTCTCCTCCTCAGGGAAGTCTTTTCTAAGGAATCGTTTGTTTAGAGGACTTGACTCCTGGCCTCCATCCTTTTGTGTATGTAACTCATATCTTTGAATTTATTTTTTAATAAGGAGTGGTTTCAGGAATTAAAAACCTAAGTTTAATACATTTGAGCTATATGCTTGTCACATTGTTGTGACACACATGAAAAACCTGGGAACTAATGTTCTCTGCCATTTCAAGTTACCTGTATTAACATTGGTTTGTAACTTGCAGTGTAGTGGGAGAAGAAATGTCAACTTGCTACTCCTCTTTAGTAAGGAGTCTGTGGTATTGAACAAAAAACTGCTATTAATGGTCAGAAAAAAAGGAAGCTGGGAAGAATAATTTGATCATCTAATCATCTTGTGCATAATAGAGTAAAAGCAAGTAAAAGGTCTCCATGTTTTCTGATAGTCACTGGATGAGTAGAAAGGCATTTTCATCTCTTAGTTGGCTGATAACATGAAGGGGTGAAAAGTATAGCTATAATTAAGCGTTGCCTGTTAGCTATGATTTTTGTACAGCTTGGTTAATTGAAGTTAGCTAACTCCCTGATTGTGATGTTGCCATCTCACCTTGCCTTTTTAACCTTTTTAGCTTATCTTTTTCAGCTTTTTCTTTTAAAGGGTACTTGGAAAATAGACATGCTATTCATTTTAGTGCTTTAAATACTTAACTGATTTAATATTTGACTATATTTAGCAGCTTAGTAAGCAAACCTTCAATGCTACCTCATATCCTTTAACTTCTAAACTCATCCATAATGGTTATGAAACTTGGTAATAGGGAGGAGGTTGGACTAGAAGTTTGTAGGTCCCTTACAGTTGAAATAGTCTGTTCTACTGCTGCTCAAGGCACTTTGAGTAGACTTAGTGGTTACAAATGTAAAGGTGATTTGGTTTGGTTTGGGTTTTTTTGAGGGAGATAGGAGCAGACGTGGTTTCTTAAAAAAAAAAAATTAGGAAATTTTTTGAGAGCTCAGTTTAACACCAACTTTTGTGTTATTAAGCGCTTTTTAATCCTTCCTTAGAAATCTTGATGTTTACAACAATGTGCAAATTAATTTCTTTTTATAGACACGAAAACCTCGCAGATTTGACAGTGAGCTTCCAGATATCTCATTGAGTGACTTGCAGTTTTTGCAGTCTTTTTGTCCTTCAGAAGTACAGCCATTACTCAGGTAAAGCACCTTTTTAAACTTTGTGTTACAGAAATAGCTTCCCCCCATGGTCCAACCTTCTTCAGCTTTCCGCCTCCCAAATTTATTTTCTGTGATGAACAAACAAGGATATTTCCCAACTTGATACCATTCTTAAGCGAAGGTCTTCACTGTCTGTATGCTTCATGTACTCAAGCTATGGTGATTTAAGCATGTATTCTGTATAGAGATGTAAAGAATGATGGCTTTTGCTTTGAACTGCCTCATATCTAAAAAAAAAAATCAAAAAAATGTTAGTTTCAAACTGAAACAAACTAATAACTTTTTGTCAGATTAGAATTAGATTTATCCTTTTTGTCTTTTGTGTTCAGTGGTATTCTGAAAGAAATAAATGTTTTTACCTCAGTATGAGATCGTAGTGATCTCCTATATTCAATTACTGTTTCTGCTCTGACAAACTGATTTTATTAGTAAGCGTATTCTTCAAGTGCCTCTGCTGTCTGTGGAAACCCATCATTTTGAGCAGAAACTCTACTTCTGTGTTTCTTGCTTCCCAACAGCAAGGCAGGCATGTATTTGTAGACAGAAAAGCTATTGTTTCATCTCACAAGCAACTTGACAGGATGGGTTTCTTATCTAGAACTTAGAGATGTCTTTCTGGAAAAGGTGACTGTTAGAGTGAGCTTTTGAACTCCTATGGAGAAATGCCAACCAAGATAATGGTCAAGAAATGGGCAGTAGCATGTTCTGTGTAAGGCTGTAAGGGGAGATGTATCAGTATGATCACATTCAGATGTTGCATGTATCATCATCCTTGATCCAGAAGAGATTTGCAGTTAGAGGCTTGCTGAGATTCTTTCTTGTTTTTCTTCCCCAAGGCCACAATCTCACAAGGGTAAGATTGCATTTGCAAAGGTAAATGTAGGAGGATGATGCTTCACTGCTGTCTGTCAGGTTCACCAACAGTGTCAGCCCTGTTATTGGTGCATAATGCAGGAGCTGAATTCACTGCTTTTTTCACTTATATTTTGTATTGGCATTTTTTTGGATTCAGAATTCCTGGTTTTGGTATTGTTTGAGTTAAAAATACGTGTGGTGAGCTTAGTCTGCTTGACATGGATTTGCCCTATGTCATGTTACGGTTTGTGTACCCTTTTAATTTTTCTTGTTCTGATCTTAGGCTTGCTCTTTATCAATTCTTCAGGGGGCAAAAGGATGCAGGCCATAGTGTTTTACTGCTAATATTTCCCTGGTATTTTGATTTGAGAGAATTTTGCAACCTTCCTGAGAGGTTTGTACTGATTTCAGGAAAAATTTTGCCTGCTATTGTCAGAAAACCAATCACCAACTAAGCTGTTTTAGTTAGTCTGAATTGTAGTGACATAGTTTTCCACTTGATGGCAATAGAGGTGGGATTATGTCATGTTCCTCCAGGTTTCTAGGCTCAGCGTTGTATTTGGAAATACAGGTGATAGTGGTGAACTTGCAACTTGAGCTGTCACACACCTTGGATAGATGCTGAGCTTCAGAAGAAACTTGAGTGGTACTTTCTTGGGTATTTTCATTTAACATGTGAAGAGCAAGCAATAGGCAAACAGACCCAGCACAAAGTCCTTTTCTATCAGCACTGAACCCCTGAGCTGTATAATTAAATTGATGTTTCATTATATTACGATACTGCAGTCTTCTGAAATTATGTGTTTGAGCAATTATTGACATCGTAATTCTACAAAAATGCACTGGATGTCTCTTGCCCTATCTATTTAACAGAGAATGCAAATACATTGATGTGTAATGAGTTTTTACTACATTGTTAGTTTAAATGAACTCTTGCTTCATGATTTCAGCTTACCTTGCAACACTTTCAATGTGATCATGACAAATTAATCAGTCTTTTAGTTCTGATTTCCTATCATGAAAATGAAATGGAGAATTAATTGCTACTTCAAAGGAAGAGCTGTATTGGAGAGACTCCAACTAGAGAGAAGAATAGTCATTTGGAAACATAAATGCTTCAATTACAGATCTAATTACTACCAATTCTCTTCTGTTACTGTTATTGTAACTCTAGATACTAGTGGCAAATGTTTCCCCTGGGAGGAAAGACTAACATATTACTTGCCCATCATTGTGTTTTTTGTTACCTGCTTCTTAAAAGCTCTCAAGATTTTAATTTCAAACACAAATATCAGCTAGTCTTAGTAGATTTTCCATATAAAATAGATGAAATGAAGAAAGTACAAACCTTTTACAAAGGAAAGTTTAGTGTTGCTGGATAATGTATTTGAATATTAAAATAACTGTGGAAAAAAAATAATCCTGTACTATTTTTAAGGGTTCCCATACTTTGTGACTTTGAACCTCTTCACCAGCATGTACATGCTCTGCATAAACTGGTAAAGGCAGCACAGAGTTTGGATGAAATGTCACAAACCATTACTGACCTGCTGAATGAACAAAAGGTATATTTGTTTTTCTTTATCAATAAAAATGAGGATATTGTATTGAAAACAATAGAATGTTTTCTTAATATTGTTTTACAAAACGCTTCAGAAAGCAACTTTGTATTTTGTGATGTAAAGATTAGTTGGTCTCATAAATTTCCTTTTTAATCATTAACTAGTAAATATTCTGAGAATTTTGAGCTCTTCAAATGAGTAAAGTGAGTATCTAGAGAATAGTTAAAAGATGCTGAATACCTTGTAAATGTTTAACAGATGCTTCTATTCCACAGGAGTTGCAGAATTACACCATTAGTATTTTTTTCTTGCCATTTTCAATCTTCTGTCTGTAAAATGTCTGCATTCTACCTCTGTCTACCTCCTTCTCATCACTTTAGTTTGTATTCAGTCTAGTTTTTTCTCTAGATTTCTGCATTTCTTCTTAGGACCTTTTGGCACTAGTAGTTAAGGAGATTTTAGGGTGTTGGTTGACTGTTGTGCAGTCTTTTTGTTTGAGTATAGAAAGAACAGATGGTAAAGAGATCTTGTCCTAGTATCACTCTGCCTGTCAAGTGGATTTCTTCCCCTAGAAACTGTGTTTTTGCTGATCACTTTTGCATTCAGGATCTTTCGTAATACACCAAACAGGTTTCTTTTAGCTTCTGACTGCAGCCTGTCTCAGTTAATTTAGCAATACTTAAGATTTTTTTGTGGAGTTGACTGCTTCAAATTTGTTTTTTTCTGCTGTAGAAAATCTGTGTCATTCTTGGTGGATTGTGCTATCATCTATGGTGTAAATTTTTGTTTGCACTTGGCTGACTGGAAACATCTTCAACTGCTAAGGCTGTGGGCATGTTTAATTTGAAGTAGCAGTTTTCTGCCTAAACCAGGTGACATGAAGTCCTCTCTCTGCAACTTTATTTCTCTGCAACTTGAACAGGAGATATATTGGAAGTCTTTCATTTATGCAGAATTTTAAATTTGGGTTACTCTTTGTTCTGTAAAACAGAAAAGTTGTCACTTAAGTAATTTCCTAGCTATTTCTCTCTTTATGAAGATTGTTTTTCAAATGATCAGCCATTTAGAATATTAGGGCTTGGGCCATAGTGCCTAGAAGTGGTTTAAAATATGAAGTCTTGGAGTTTTCTGAATGTGCCCTTCCAACAGACCTTGCTTTGAAGTACAGAAGTTCACCCTCAGTGTGGAGCATCCTGAAACTCGCCTTATAAAAAACCAGGATTTTGACAGGTGTTCTAATAAATTAGTTTTCCACTAAGGCTTGCAATGTCAGAAAAGTATGAAGTTCAAGTTTTGGTCCAAAGTATACATATTAACAGTAGAAAATAAACAGGAAATGTGGCTGATTTGAAGAAGGGCAAATCACAAAAACTTAAAAGACTTGCATATCGGCGGATTTATTTTTTTTTATCAGTGTCTGGCTGCACAAAAAAAATATGTGCCAAATCAGGAGAATCTTCTTCCCACTCTTCTCTTTTGCCGTGCTATGACCAGTTTGACATTTCTGCGTCAGCCAAGAATCCAAATGCTTAGACAGATTTGGATTATTGTCTCTTTCCTTAGAGTAAATTGCATTGCACAGTCAGAGCTGGACCATTCATGATGTCATCTTGAAAAATGCCCATTTCTGTATGTAATTTCAAATGAATCATTGAACTCTTTTTGGAATTGAAGCAAATAGATGCGTCAGTGATTTTTGTTTTTTTAATTCTCAAATACAGTACTCTTGCTACTGCTTGACGAAAGACACTAGGTCTTTGCGTTGCTTTGTTCCGCAGGTAATCTAGAACTAGTTTTTTTGAAATTATATTACTTTCCTGTGTTGTTTTTGGTGTAGAATTACTAAAATAATTTTCAAAATGTTCCTTTTTTATCCCTAGTATTGCTGGGAATTGACAGTAAATAATGTGAAGGATAAATAAACATTTATTGAAGCCTACAGCCACATGTTCTGCTGGTGAACTGAGATACTGTCCCAACTTGGTGCAGAGTTGGCAGTAACTCTGCAGGTGTTGATCGTTGCCTGTGTAGCAGATTATTGCTCTTGTACTCTCCTTAGGAGACCTATTCAACCCTGGTTTCCCTTTCCACACTAGTGGCAGGAGAAGCCTGGTTCTGGGATAGTTTCCCTGGACTGCTGGTAGTGTAGTATTTTAGCTCTTTCCAGGTCAAGTGAGAGTTCATCCTGCTGAGTCAGCCACAGCGACTGGTCTTTTGATAGTTGCTTTAGGCAGGAGAGAGAAGTCGTGACTGCACACAGATGAGCAAACAGTAAGGCAGAGGAGATGCAATACCTTACTGGGGGTGTTAAGAGCATTTCTTTTAAGTGTCCTCATAACTCTTACAATTTCAGCTATCAACTTCATAGAACATGAATGATGATATACTTCTCTATCTGATTTCTTATTTTGGTATTAAATCAGAGTGTTTAAAGTTTGATTTGTTACTACTTTGAAATCCAATTTCTTTTTTAAAACTTTCTGCTTATTTTTTGTAATTTAACAGTCTTGCATCAAAAATGTTGCTATGCCCCCTTATTTCCATAATACAAAGTACAGATAGCCAGGAGAAATGTAAGGTGCCTGTAGGAGTTGGTGAAGATGATTAAGGTCTCTTCTCCATAGTTAGTAAGGGATTAACATATGCAATCCTTTAGCATTAAAAGTTTCTCTTGTAAGAGAAGCTGGGTTTTCAAATCAGATTATGAATCTACCATTTGTTCTAGTTGAGCTTGAAATTCAAACAGTTTGTAGTCTTTCTAAGAATTGCCCCATTTCCTGACTATGTTTGTCATAGTAACATAACTAGAAAAAGATATGTAATCCTGCAATACCTAAGAACTTGGAAATTCTCCTTTTCTGTCTTGGCTTTCTATTTTTTCTAGTTTGCTCTTGACTCCTCTTCCTTTGTCTTCACAGAAATCAGTGTATGGCATATGCATACCTTACTGATTGTAGATTGTGAACAGACTAGATAGCAACCACAGGCTCCTTAGGGAAGTAGCAACAGTAAACAAGGTCTTCATGTCGTTTCAGCTGCTCAAAATGTGAGGCTTAATTCTTCACTTGGCAGTTATGTGGTATTCTCGAAGTCACTATATGATTTACTTTCATAAAGATGCAAAGGCTGATGGAGGTGAGGTGTAAATGCAACTCTACTAAATAGATGAGCACTGGAGCTGGAAATAAATTCTTAGATCACAGTTGAGAATTGTTAATCACACTACCTCTCCATTAAGAGAACACTTTTAAGGTACAGAGAAGGAGGATAGGGTCCCTTTTTGAGTAACAGCCATTTGTAAAAGATTGAGAAAATAAAAACTGAGTATTTATACACCAGCAGTTCAATGTCTGTCATTTCTGGTTTTTGTTTGTTTGTTTTGGAATTCTGTTGCTGACCATTTATTGCCAAGCTCCATTAACTGTAGTGTAATTTGAGATCTTGCTTCGTAATTTGTATAGTATTGAACAAGAACTGGTAATGATTTGAAATGTTACCTAATCACAATTAATTGAAAAATTGGTTTGAAAGTTTTTTTAGCCTTTTGAGAATTAAAAGCACTGGAACTGATCATGATTTGGGACAGTTACATGAAGGTGAAGAAGTTTTAACTAATCTTTATATTGGTTTACAAGCTGGTATTACTCATGGGTTGTTGTGGATGGTTATTCTAACCATTAGTTTTTCAGCTGAATATAGAAATATCTAGTGTTACAGAATCAGGTTTGGTGTTCTGGGTCTAGAGGCAAAATGAGAAAAATTGGGACTGATAGGAGCACATGAAGGGGGGAAAAATCCACTCTGTCATGTCTTGCATTCTGAAAAGTCACAGTATCACAGTATCAACAAGGTTGGAAGAGACCTTAAAGACCATCAAGTCCGACCTATAATCTAACGGCCCATCATCTAAAGCATGGCACCAAGTACCTGATCCAGCCTACTCTTGAACGCCCCCAGGGTCAAAATGTCAAAATGTCAAAATGTTGCTTTTAATTAGAATGTCCCTTTAATTATACTGTACTAGTTCTACACTCTCACATGCAAAACAACTCATGCATGTTTTTGATATGTTAGTAGACAACAGTTTGTTATAGTAATGTTTTTGTAAACCTTAGATAGCTATGTTAATAATGACTGGATTACAATGCTTCTTTAATAACAGGATTGGCAATAATAAAATAAAAGTATCTTAATAACAAAATTATTAAGAAAACTGAAGTCAGTGGGCCGTTAGAAAACAAAGCCTATTTCTGACTGGTTACTTCATTTTTTTGTCATCAAAATTGTTTCAGTCCTTTCAAATACAGTTGGATGGGGTTTATTTAGGACTTCTGGCTGCATGAACGTTTAATATTTATATGTTTACAAATGACACTTTTTTTGAAACGTAATGGAAAATCTCTCTAAATTTCTGCAATTTTTACTTAAGTTGTAGTTGTACATACTTTAGACTCCTATGAATAATAAGGCTGATTATTGTAAGGTCTTGCCAGGTTTTTCCTGGCAACTTTTAGTCAATTTTTAATATTAGCAGTTTTGCTTATCGCTTTGTGTTCATTTCGTATTTTATAACTTGTAGGCCTCCAATAGTCAAGCTTCACCACAATCTGCTACCACACCAAGGATGGAAAGTACAACAGGAACTGCAATTGCTACCTCTTCAAGAACTCCTCCATCACTCAGTCTTCAGGGTCCCCTGTGTCCTCCTGTGTGTCCCCCAGCTCCGTTAGAAGAATTGTCTCCAGACAGCATTGATGCCCATACATTTGATTTTGAAACTATTGCCCATCCAAACTTGGAACAAGCTCTTAAACAAGGATCATTGGACTTGGATTCATTAGCAGAAAGTCCAGAATCTGACTTTATGTCTGCAGTAAATGAATTTGTAATAGAAGAAAATCCGGTCTCTCCTAATGTAATAAGTGACCCACAAAGTCCAGAAATGATGGTGGAATCTCTTTATTCTTCAGTTATCAATGCAATAGACAGCAGACGTATGCAAGATACAAGTTCTTGTGTGAAGGATGTTTCAGTAGAAAATGCTTCTCTCAATGTTTGTGTGGAGAAGTGTAGGGTTATTGCCCAAGACTCCAAGGTACATTTAAGAAGTATAAAAGATGATCTTTGCCACTTTAGAACACTTGTACAAAGAGAACAGTGTGACTTTTCTAATTCTTTAAAATGCACTTCCTTAGAAATAGTAAATACAATTGAGAAGGTAAAACTTTCACTTGAAAAAACACTAAATGATAAACATCAAAATGAATTACAGTCTTTGAAAAGTGAATATGAAACTAAAATCAATAAATTGTTGGAGGATGGCGAAGAAAATAAAAAGAAGATTAAAAAGTTAAAAGGTGACCTATTAGGCCTCGAGGAAGTTCTTCAGAATAAGAATGATGAATTTGCAATGGTAAAAAATGAGAAAGAAGCTGTAGTTTGCCTTCAGAATGAAAAAGACCAGAAATTACTTGAATTAGAATGCCAAATGGAGACACAAAATTCTGAAATTAAGGAGCTGAGACAGTCACGTGAAGTAGTACTTGAAGACTTGAAAAAACTTCATGTTGAAAACAATGAAAAGTTACAACTCCTGAGGGCAGAACTCGAGAGTTTAGAGCAAAGCCATTTAAAAGAACTGGAAAGCAATCTACAAGCCAGGCATTTACAAGAATTTGAGAAGGTGCTAGCTGAGCACAAAGACTGTTTGGATAAATTAAAAAAAGAGAACCAGCATAGACTTGAACAAATGCAGGAATCTCATGAAGCAGTTATGCAAGAGAAACAACAACAAGTAGAAGAGTTACAACTCAAGGTTTCAGATCTATCTGATTTGAGGTGCAAATTAGAAGTTGAACTTGCCCTGAAAGAGGCAGAAACTGATGAAATGAAGCTTCTTCTGGAAGAAAGCAAAAACCAGCAACAGGAGATCTTAAGATCTCAGATTGATAAGGAAACTGAAAGCCTAAAAAAGGAGATAGATACATTAAACAATAAATTACAAATCAGCAGTGATGAATATCAAGTGGGCTTATCAGAACTAAGGACTCTGATGACAATTGAGAAAGATCAGTGTATTTCTGAGCTAGTAGATAGATATGAAGAAGAATCAAATTTGCTTAGGACTGAATTAAATCAAGTAACACTCCTTCATCAAAAAACTGCTGAGGAAGAAAAAAGACTTTCAGAGCAAATAACAGAACTACAGAATAAGTTAGAGTTGGAAGCAAGTGCCCTAGAAAGGGCAAAAACAGAAAAATTATCTCTCTGTGAGCAGCAGGAAAAGTATGAAGCTATTATTAATAAGCTAAAGGAAGAGAAAGAACTGTTAGTATCTAACCAGGAACAAGACAGGCAGTTGCTCATTCAGAAGCTTACTTGTGAAAAAGAGGATGCAGTACATACTGCTTGTAAAGAGTTTGAATTACAGAGGGAAGCTGCTGAAAAAGGGCTTTTGGAAAAAATACAACAACTTGAGATGCAAGTAAATCGGAGGTACTGTAAGAATTAAGTTACTGTGTTTTCCTACTATTTTAAAATAATCAATGTGATAAATTCATGATGCACTATGCAGTAGGTAAAATTTCTATGTTTTTATAATTGTATTTGTCTGGGTTGGTTTCTATATTCATGTTTCAAGTTACTTCTGTTTTATAGGTAGTTGTGTTTCCATGTCTGTAGTTAATCTCAAAGATTGTAAAAAATACAATATTATTTCCAGAGAGCAGTGAAGGTTTTTTGTAATAGTCTTACAATGTTACAGTAAAGAAGTGTTTCCACAATAGCATGTTACTTGAAATTCCGGATTCTCAGCCTCTCTTTCCCATCCTTTGCTCTGCTGTTAGTACTGTGGCAGCATGCAGTGGCTAGCTTTTAGGTTAGGCTGATAAATTTATTTTGTTGGCTAACTGTGCAACAGGTTAATGATAATGGTGGCATGAATACTTATGTGGGAAATTATATAAGGTTGACTGAGAACTGTCTCATGGCACCTGGACTTTCATTTATGTATTTCAGGGTCTTCAGTTTTAGCTCCATAACGAAGCATAAGTGTGCAACATAATGTTAAAGAATTGTCATTATTTTTCTTTGTTAATTTCTGCAGAGATTTTTACGTTTTAAAAAGAAAAACATACTTTTCCCTTGCCAAGAATGACTTTTCATATCTTACCTACTTATTAGACAAGATTATGTTGTTATGGAATGGAAATAGTAGGATTTTTCAGTGTCACTGATGCTTAGGAGCAGCATTTTATTTTGAAATGCTGGAACTTTTCATTTATGTTCTTGCAGCGTAAATAAAAGCAGCAGATAGGTCTTGTATGCAAAATACCTAAAGAGAGCATTTTTTTCCTAGGTATTAGGACAGAATGGGCATAAAACCAAGAGAATACTGCAAAACATGAGTGCAGACTTCAGTTAGCATTTAACTTTTGAGTATCAATATAATGTTAAAAAAAAGGAAGGAAGGTCCAAGGTGTGCACACAAGTCACTTATATATTGCAAAAGAAATGGGATTATCTGCTTCAGTTGAATTGCCTACTACCTCAGGATTTTCATATGCGAACATATCCAACATTAGATGATGTTGTGTTAATGTCTGTGTTTATATGTTGGTGTATGAAAAAGTGCATCAAGATCATATCATGTTCTTGGAATCGAGATTAGGATATAGTGAAATTTAAGAAGAGCCCTTCACTGAAGAAATATCTTCATAATGAAATACAGTGACATGAGAAAAGATATTTCTATGTTCTTCTCCTTTTCTGTGTTAATGCTCTGTAGAAATTTGAAAAAACTTGACTCAACAGGAAAAAGATGTAGCTGTGTCATCAGACTTTTTAAAGATCCACCTACACTTACTTTTGAACTTCTGAGCACAGCTGTGTTGTTTTATCCAGCTTGGACAACAAATAATAATGTGTTGCAAAGAAATATTATCTACTTCAGTCTAAAGAAGTGCTGTTAGTTTGCTATAACTTCTGTCAAGTCATTTCACTTTTAGTGTGACATTGAAATATTTATTTCTTCCTAAGGCTACTTTTTATGCCTTTATTTTGCTGTTAGTTTTTTTCCTCTAGTAATCAATACAGGGTGTGTTTTGTCTCCAGAGAGCATATATGTTAAGTGAATCCGTCTTAATATTTCTAAGTCACTGTTTAGTTGTTTCATTTTTGAGTTCCTAAACCTCCAAGCTGTGTCAATAACTCAAGGTGACTTATTATCTTCACTCAGTCATTGTTTAGCAGTTAACTTGTAGTAGTAGTAGAAACCAACTTGTTTGACATGTGCCTATATACTGACCAGTAATTCTGCAAGAGTAATGTTATATTACCTATTTGGAAGGCACAGAGAGAGATGGACTGCCAAGTTTGACTTGAGTATTACACTGCTCTCATGAAAACTAACAAAAATATTTAGAGGTGACAAGGAAATGTTTGTTTGCATTACCACTGTATGAAAATTTATGTGGTTTGGTGTGTGTCAAAATGAAGTCATTTAAGTAGCATTAGCCAACTGAAAAAATGCCACTTCTGTAATGACTTTTGTTGTTAAGTAGTTTGCTGGTAAGTTAAAAGACTTATAATATGGTAAAGAATATTAAAGATAGAATAGGAATCCTGACTGCTTTGAAAATGGAATTACTGCTTTGATAGCTTTCAACTTTGATATTGTCCAGCCACTTCTGGTAGACCACCATCAGTGGTGAAGTTTCTCCATAGAGCACATGCTCTCTTAGCTAGACTTCAGTTAGAAATAAATTGAAATATAATCAACCATGAAAATACTTTCTCAATGTATAAAAAAAAAAATATTTGCTTGGGTGTTTTATGACTTGCTTTGTTCTCTGCTTATTTTACTTCTGATTCCTGGAATGTCATAGGTGGTTTTGCCACTCTAATTTCTAATTTGCCTCTTCAAGTGACTTTCACAGCTCTTTTATTTACAGCTTCTTATGGGCTTGAGTGCTTAGCTACTGCATAATAGTTTGTATCTTTAGAATACACCCATGTGATAGAACAATGGCAGCGTTGTTATGTATGTCACTTGCCATCTTCAAGTAATACAGTGTTTAACTTGCAAAGGTCTGAAAGCACAATCTGAAGATAAGTGCTTTTGGTATCTTGAAAACAATAAAAAAGCTAGGCATTGTCACTATTTCTGTAGTTGTGGAGACCGTTGCAGATTAAATGTGTAAACCTAATCTCTGATACGGGGATGAGCTATAAAAACTGGTGATGTGTGAGCATCCTTTGCAAAGCAGCAATATCCTTTACTTGGCAGTCAGTAGTTCGGGCAGCCCATTTGAGAGGCGAATGATTCCTGCCTTGGTTAGTGCAGCTAACAGATTTGGGCTTAAATATGGCTAATTTTAATATCAATACGATTCAAATATTACTCTGGTGTAGAAGAATAGTAGAAATTTAAAATAATAAAAGTTATCGCAAATGTTGCCCCACAAAGGGATTTCTCTATTCTGAAATTCTTCAGTAGTGGTTCTTGATAACTCAAGCCAAAACACAAAATAGTGTAGCTAATGTTTTTGCTACAGTGATGTAAAATACTTGGCCTTTTTAACATTGTCTATTTAAAAAGCCATTTAAGGTCATTATCATTCCTGCATCCATGACTGATGCTTTCCTTCCTTTGCCATAGCTACTAATGTGCTATAGATTTTGCAATTGAAGAGTTTTGAGTTTCACATCTGGATTCCTTAGCATCAGATTTACTGCTGAATTATTTTAATTGTGATAGTTCTGAAGGCTTTGCTTTGTGACATACTACGAATCTCCATGAAGCTGATTGTTGATTGTTCTTTTTACTGCTTTCCACGCTTTGTGATGTTAGAAAAGTGTAAACAAAAGCCACTTCCTTCCACAAAACTAGAGCCAGAGTAGTACAGTAAAAAGAAAACAAACCAGAATGTCCAAGGGCGAGAATGGAGAGATGCTCATGATGAAAAAGTAGAATTGAAGTTTAGTAATTTTTTAAATATTTCAGAATTGTCTCAAAATGAACTTCTGACTTTTTGTATGTTTGCTTATTTCATGGATTCTGGAACTCGGTATATTCTGCAAATTTAAAGCCACAATATTTTCTTTTAAGTCCTCCTGCTGAATCATCTGCTGAATCAAGCTTAGTTGCTGAACTTCAAGAAAAGCTTCATGAAGAAAAACTTAAATTCTTAGAGCAACTTGAAGAACAAGAGAAAAGAAAGAATGAAGAAATGCAGAATATCAGAACCTCCCTCACTGCAGAACAGCAAGTAAAGCTGAATTTTTTTGTAATTCCTTTCGTTCCCATGGCAATTATGTGATCTTTTGTCGTTTTGAAGTTAGAGTAGAGTTTTCTCTCTTGCTATTTAACATTTCCAAATTCTAAAGTGCTGTGATGATCTGAAGCCATTATATGATGAGTTACTGGAATCCAACATTTAAGTGTTTAAAAAAAAAGTGCCAAAACCCCCCAAACCATCAACCAAACAAGTGGGCAATCAAATGCTTGTAATGTTTTGATTCAGTCATCTCTTTAGCTGCAGAAAGATACCACTTATTACATGACTTGTGGACGACACTGAATTATTTGAAATACTAATTGATTTGGAATCCTACCTGCTGGCTTTTAAACCTTTTTTGCCTGGGCAGGTGGTGTTTGAGGTTTAAAGCTGATGGTGTATTTTACATGCTAAGCTTGGAAATGCAATATACTCTACATTTTGATACCAAATCATATTGCAGTGGATTAACATTTTGTCTGTATCCGCATGTTTTCCTTTCAAAACATCTCCAGTCTCTCAGTTTTTGTGGGTAGATGAGTCCTGTGTTCTTAAATCTCAGTTAGTAACACCTATTAGTAACAGCTATTATCTACAGCTTTATTGCATTTAAACACTGAGAAAGGATTTTCTGTTTTAAGCACCTCTACTTACTCTAGCTATGGTGGGATCAAATAAGGACAAAGAGACAGGATAGTGATCAGCCAGCCTGGTGAATGAATGCTATGAATCACTTGGTGCATAGAACACAAAATTGCAGACAGTTATAAAGAAAGGAATATTATATAAGTTCTTCATCTGTGAGCATTGCTGATGTGAGCCTTACATAGCAAATCCAGCTGGAATTTTTACTGAAATTGGTAATCATTAGATTTATTTTCTAATAAATAAATTCTATTCCTTAATATTTCATATTCTTCCTTATCTAAGAGCATTTATTTTTGCAGCAGAGCATGAAAGAGAAGGTTTTGAGACATTCATAGCAAATTCTAGGGGAAGACTTTATTTTTTTATTAAAAAAAACAACCCCCCCAAGAAAATCACATAACCAAACAAATACAAATATCAAACAAATAACCATTTTTCTGGGTTTAGGGTATCAGTCCATGGTCAGTGCTGACAGTTTACCACACTGGCTCTGCTAATATTTTGGGTACTTAACCCCATTTTTGTCTTTTTTTTTTTTTTTTTTCTGTTGTTGGGGTTTTTGTTTTTTCTGTGAAATTTTGTTAGATCTGTTACTTACGTTTGTGGTGTGATAGTTCTACTATATACGCCCATATGCCAAAGGTTGCTGTGCACTATGAAAGGTGTGTAACCTGCTAAATGGTTTGCATTTTAAGACTGAGTCGGTAGGCATGGGGACAGACAGTCTTAAGACTCCCAGAAAAAGTGAGAAGAATTTAAAATATCCTTTTAATAGACAATGTTGGTAGGTTTTTTTTTTTCTCTCTTCAGCAGCATAGTAAGAGAGGTGACAGCATAATGGTCAATAGAGGGATTGAATCAGCAAAAAGATTTGTCAGACTGAAACCTATGGCTATGCTGACCTCTTTTTTTGTATCCAGTTATTCAAGCTATTAACCAGAACTCCTGTATATCTTTTGCATTAACTAAGTGTTCCTTGAATAATTAATGCATGCCTTAAAATGCATTTTAATCCAGATTATAGTATATTAATAATTATTTATTTATTATATGTAACATATTTTGTTGCAGTTCATCTTTGAATTTTAATCCTTGAAGTAACTTTTAAATATAAAATGTACAACTATTTTACAAATTATTTTTTGTTATCATTTCTGTATTGTTGAACTATGTGTATGTATTGAGGGAATAAGAGAGTTAAAAGTAGTTAAAAAAAATTTGTTGCAGAGAAACATCAAAAAAGCAATAAGAAAAGTTTTAATTCCTTGTTTAATTATAATTTAGAAAACTGAAATGTATGCTATCTCTTGTACTTCTTTGTTCTAGCAACATATTTTGCATTACATTTATACAGTACATTTCTTATTCCAGTAATACCTCCTTTCTGTTTCAGACCAACTTTAACACTGTTCTGGCAAGAGAGAAAATGAAAAAAGAAAACATAATTAATGATCTTAGTGACAAATTAAAAGTGCTTACACAACAACAAGAGAAAGATAAGGGTAAGCAAAGTTCTGAAGGAGTATTCATCTTTTCTGATAGGACTATTTCACTCACTGCAGATTCATTTTGATCCTTTGTGCTGCTGTTATTAAAAGAATTTATTTGTGCCATAGATTTGATTGAAACGCTTTCTGAAGATCGAGCTCGCTTACTTGAAGAGAAGAAGAAGCTTGAAGAAGAAGTTAATAAATTGAGAAGTACTAATTTTTCTCCATCAACCTACTCGGCAGCAGTGTCAGAAGCTTGTGGAGCCTGTGCAGCTGATGTTCCCGCTGACACAGACAGACTGGCTTCTGACTTTGGGGCTGAAGGGAGAATGGACTCCACAATGGAAACCAGTATGATGGCTGTGCAGTAAGTATGGGCATTATAGTAGAAATTGTAATAGAAATACAAAAAGCATGTACTTGTTCTAGAAATGTGTGCTGTTGAGTGTTGTGAAGTGCAAATGAGCACGTTTAATGCTCTTTCTGCCTTTGATGCCTTTGATGTTCTTCCTGAAAATCCTTATAAATGTAGATGCACATACAATTGTGCTGTCACAATCATCAGAAATATGTGGGTTTGATGACTTATCACTATGTAGCTTATTCTTCAAATAAATTTGGCCCTATAATCATGAGATGCAAAAGTAGACCTGAGTATACAAATTTTAAGTCAAACAGAAGAAAAATTGTAATAGTGAATGAGCTGGGTGGCTGCATGTTACCGATACATCTTTTGAACAGTGTCTCACTTTCATGCCATTAGCTTTTTTTCACAATCCCAGACTTCTCCTCCATACCTTTCACAGAGGTAATGAGCCTGGCTGAGAAACACACAAGATTTTTGCCAGAGGAATGAAGGCAGTTATCACATACACTTACGTCCACTTAATCAATGTCCATCACAACTGATGTTGTCCCATTGAAGAATGACATACCTAGAACTCTAAATAGCAAGGATGAAAGCAGTTGTTGGTTACCAAACTAAAACTTGCATTGGTAATATTTGGAAGAAGAGCTGTATCTTACAGTAATCGTTCTAGTACTGAACTCTAAAAAGAGATTTACACCAAAAAAACCCAAAACTTAAAGGTAAGCTTGTGAACCAAAATATATGGCTCAATATATTAAAAGTCAGCTAAAAAATAGAAATTATGATGGATTTGTGTTGACTACTTCTCGTTCTGTGAGAGCTAAGCAGTATTTTAACTGAAAAGAGGTAATGATAGAATAGCTTAATTACAATTTGCCAGTTCTGCTTGGCATTTTACTTGGGTTTGTAGTATATTTCATCCCAAAACTTGGCCATTTTCTTTTCACAACCAAATCAATTTGGACTACGAAATAGATTGCTTCTTTCCTATTAAGCTGCTTTTAAAATACATTTTATTTGTTTAGGAATTACTCTCTATGTTCTTAAGAAATTTTGTATTAGGTTGTGAGTATTATTGTCCCCCAGTGCTCAGTTTATCTCAAAAATGGAAACAATTAGCAAGTTGACATTAAGTGTCTCTACTAAAGAGTCCCAGGGCACTTTAAACTGCTCCCCAGTAGCCTTTACACTACAGACTAGGAAAATAAGACGTCACAGAGCTGAACTGCAGTATCAAGGAGTAATTGTCAAGGCATTTTGGAGCTGTACCTTTCATTGTGATGTCTTGAAAAATAGCACAAAATACCAAGAAATTTCCCCATTTAACCTGATAGTCTAATCAGTGACTGAGAATTCACTGGCTTGTTGCAACAAAGAAGCTCCTTGGTTTAAAAAATTTCAATGCTGGTTCTTAAGGTATCTTTCTATGATGATCCATCTGTGCTAGCAAATATTATAGTACTCTTCACTGAGTGAAGATGATGTTGATGTAGAAAAGATATTCTTGATCATGAAAAGCAATTTAATTTTTAAACTATCTGTTTTCTTTCTCTTTTAGTGAAAATGTCCATATGTCTGAAGAACAGCAGAGGATAATGTTGTTAGAAAGAGTGAGTAGATTGTGAGGTTAAGTGTTACAACTAAGTACATATAAGTACGTATGTGTAAAGTAATGCTGTGGTCAGTTACATACTGTGATGCAAGATAGTGCCTGCAAGGGTTATAAATATAATTTCAGGGCATATTTTTTCATTGTATGCCTTTTGGATCAGTATAATTCACTGAAGTAATTCAAGAGAAGTATTAATATGTTATTCTTGGCCTAGCTTTGTTTGTTTGGTTTATATAGGCTTTAGTATGAGTGACTTGGATATAATATTTCTTCTTAAGAGTGACAGGCCATTGATCCAGAGATCTGTAGAAAAAAATAAGTTGCGATTACTTTTTCGAATTATGACATACAAAGCAGCTGGCCAGGATTTGAGATTCATTTCCACAAGTGAGTGGTAAATCACTAATTTCTCCTCCTAGACCATATTCTTAGTAAAAGATGAGATTGACCCTTTGTAGTTACACTGGAATATTTCAGATTCTAGGAATTTTTAACTGTCTAGTCATATCTAACTCCATGTTACTGACAGGAGTGCTTACATGTTATTTTTACAAAGGATTTGTCAGGGGTAGGAATAGTAATATATTTCTTTTGGTCTTCTATTGGTGACTTGTTTTTCTTACTGAAAGAAAAGTATGAATGTGGCTTAGCAGTGGGGTTTGTAACATTTCAATTTTTTTTACGTGTCTTTGTTCAAGAGATCTTTTGATAATTGTTTTAGAACTGAAACCTGTAGTATTGTATAAGTAGTCAAGTTCCAATCATATAAAAACTTCTTGTACATCTTTGTACTGAATAAGGTGTATTAATTAGTTAATCAGATGAGATTTTCTTTCAGACTTTGCAGTTGAAAGAAGAGGAAAATAAGAGATTAAATCAAAGATTGGTAAGTATTTGTGTAAGGCATACTTTAAGTCTCATGAGAAAATGAAAGCTAAAATGTTAAGTTTGTTAAAATCTAAAAATGTGGTTTTATTAATTTCAAAAATGTTTTTTAAATGTTAAGGCAATAGGTAAGGAAGTGACCTAATAACCTTTCAAAAGTACTTGATCTTAGCAGCTTGTCATGGAAAAGATTCACAGGACTGGAATTATTAGGACTGGAGAAAAAAAATCAAAACTTTCTCCCAAAAAACTTAGACCATCAAAGTGTGGGATGCAGGGAATTAAACTGAGCCATCATGCCATGGAAATTTTCAGCAACAGTAGATCGAAGGCCATTTTGCAAGGATGAAAATGTGCCTGCACATTAAGTGTAATTAAGAGTGTTAGCAATAACTTAGAGAATGTTTTGGAAAAACTGCACCTGTTATTTTTTTAAGGTGTGAAACTTTAGTTCTGCCTAGCAACTGGAAATGCAAACAGCCATTGTCTTAAAGGTAAATGCTTAAATAATAACAAATACCTACAGCAGGAAAAAGAGTATAGTGATAGAGAGCCCTTGATTCCCATGCTATGAGTCCTTATTTTATTTATCCGCAGTTTATCCTTGCTAGCATGTCTCAACTTTAGGTCTTAAAGTTACTGTGTGTTTGGGAAACTGACATGTGGTTTGGTTGGACTGGCCATGGCGATCTCACTTTAGATGGTAGGTGATATGTAGAAGTGTGGTAGAAATTGATAGATGTGTATTTGGAAGTTACATTTCATAGCCAGAGTGTTTGATAAGTTTCAAGTTACAGAATATGCTGAGCTGGAAGGGAAAAGGATCAATGAGTCTAACTCTTAGCTCTGCACAAGACTAGCCCCAAGAGTCACACCATGTGCCTGAGAAAATCATCCAAATGTTTCTTGAACTTTATCAGGCTTGGTGCTGTGACTACTTCTCTGGGGAGCCTGTTCCAGTGCCCAACCACCCTCTGGGAAAAGAGCCCTTTTCTAATATGAAACTTAAACCACTCCTGACACAACTTCAGGCCATTCCCTTGGGTCCTGTCACCCCAGAGAAGAGATCAATGTCTGCCCCTCACAAGGAAGTTGTAAACTGCAATGAGGTCTCCCCTCAGTCTCTTCTTCTCCAGGCTGAACAGACCAAGTGACCTCAGCAGCTGCTCATACAGCTTCCCCTCAAGGCCCTTGACCATTTTTGTTGCCCTCATTTGGACACTCTCTAATAGCTTAAATATCTTTCCTACATGGCAGTGACCAAAACTGCACAAACTATTGAAGGTGAGGCCGCCCCAGTGCAGAGCACAGCAGGACAATTGCCTCCGTCTACTGCCTGGCGGTGTTTTGCCTGATGCCCTCCAGTGCACGGTTGGCCCTTCTGGCTGCCAGGGCACTGCTGGCTCATATTCCACTTGCCATTCACCAGGACCCCCAGGTCCCTTTCTGTGGCACTGCTTTCCAGCATTTCATTCTCCAGTCTGTCCATACATCAAAGGTTACCCCATCCCAGGCACAGAATCCAGCACTTTTCCTTGTTGAACTTCGTATGGTTGGTGGTTGTCCAACTCTAATTAGTTGAGGCTTCTCTGCAAGGCCTCCCTGCCTCTGAAGGAGTCAAGAGCTCCCCCTAGTTTTGCAAAGTTACTTAATATCCCTTCCAGTCCTGCATCCAAGTAATTTATGAAGATGTCGAAGAGCACAGGACCCAAGATGGAGCCCTGTGGAGCCCCACTAGTGACAGGTTGCTGTCTGTTGTCACCCCATTCACTCTTACCCTTTGTGCTCGGCCTGTGAGCCAATTGCTTACTCACTGCATGATCTGTTTATCCAGGTGTGTGCTGGACAGTTTGCCCAGAACGATGCCATGAGAGTATTGAAAGCTTTACTGAAATCCAAAATGATGACATCAACTGGCTTGCCTTGATCAGCTAGCTGGGTTGCCTTGTCATAAAAGGAAATTAGATTGGAAAAGTAGAACTTTCCTCTCCTGAAGCCGTGCTGGTTATGGCCAATGACATCGTTGCCTTTCAGTCATTTCCAATACCTCCCAGAATCTTTTCCATAACTTTACCAGGCACTAAAGTGAGACAGACTTCTAGGGTCCTCCTTCTGTTCTTTCTTGAAAATTGTGACAATGTTAACCAGCTTCCATCACTGAGAGACATTTTGTGATGGTGTCAGCTGGCTCTTTAAGGATTCTGGATGAATTCCGTTAGGCCTTACAGATTGCTGAATCCAGCTTGAGCAGTAGATTTGCACAATTTCAGGTTCAATTGGGAGTTGATTATTCTTGCAATCATGGTCCTCCAGCTCAGGGCACTGAGACCCCCTTGGTCCATCACCCGTGTTGAAGATAGAGGCAAAGAAAGCGTTATGGACCTCTGTCTAGTCTCTGTCCCTGTTTGTGAGGTGACAATCTTCATCCTGTAATGGGCCAATGGTATTACTGTGCTGCTTATTACCAGTAAATATTTCAAAAAAACTTTTTATTGTCCCACATGTTTCTGTCCAGCTTCAACTTCAGCTGAACTTTGGCCACACAAATATTCTCCCTATGGCGGCCAGCAGCATCCTTGAATTCTCCCATGTCACATCACCTTGCTTCCACTGGGCATACACCTTCCTTTTTTGCTTTTTTTCCTGAGCCGGCCTCATCTGCTTGACTTCCAAAATTTGGGAATTGCCTGCCTCTGAGTTAGTGTTTGAAAAGTGGCCAGCACTAATGGAGCCCAGCACCTGCAGAAACATTTTTCCAGGAGACCTTACTAATTCTCTGAGCAGCCTGAGGTCTGCCCTCCTCATGTCCAGAGCTGAGGTTTTCCTGGCACTTTTCCTTCTGTCAACAGGGATTTTAAAATGGAGTACTTTGTGGTTGATATGGCCAAGACAGCCACCAATCTTCACACATGAGATCTGCTGTGTTGACAAGCTGCAGATCAAGGAAGGCATCTTTCTGGGTTGGGTCCCTTAGAACCTGTTCTATTTGTTTACAGTGTAAGAAAGTATTGCAAGACATCTAAAAGTATTTTTTAAGAACTTTTTATTCCAAATGTTAAACAAAATGCACAAAAGTTATTTTGTGTAGTTTTTTACAATAAAACTCAAAATGCTCTGGACATATTTCTAAACCTCTCTCTAGATTTTCTAGATTTTTGATCCCTTGTCATCTCAGGGCAAAATAAAATTGAAGAAAATATGATGTACGAGAGAAATACAAAATTCATTTGGTTGTTATGATTAATACCAAGCTATGTAGGAGTAAGTGGCTGTTCACTGGTCTCTAAAAAAATTCAAATTTGATTTCTACCTGGGCATAGTAAATTAGTACCTTTTCTGTTTCTTATTTAAAATGTGTTTTTTAATAGGTAAATTTATTTTTATTTGTCTTTTCATCCTTCTTCCCCTTGCTTCCCAATGCACTTATAAGACTTAAATGTACATCAACACTTTGATATCAATATTTATTTGTCTGCTTCAGATAAAGAACTTAGAAGGGGTTCTGCACAATAAAAGAAAATCTTTGCAGGTCACTGTCTTTTGCAGCAGAACTTGTGGGTTACCTCTGCAAGGAAGGAAAAATAAAAAGAAACCGTTTTTGGTACTGAGAATGTTATTACTAAATTTTTGTTATATAAGTTACTGAGAAAGGAAACGTGGTTTTTTTCAATGTAAAGGCTATGAGAACTGTAGTCATAAACCTTTCTTTACCAAGTTTTAATGCAAGTATTCTCAACATTCTAATTTGTTGTTTCTCTTATAAGTTAGAAATTAAGGAAAAATACAAAAATCAAGGTAGTTTGCTTTTTAATGCTTATTCTAATTTTTAAAAATAGTAAGAAAATATCATCTTAATATCTGAAGAGAACTCTCAAGCTTTTGTGAACAGTCTAATCAAACTTGACAATGTTTATGCTAGCTGCAACTTTTTCAAGAAAGAAAAGTACAATGTGAGTAAGACAGAGAAATGTGGCCTGTAAAAAAAAAACAAAAAAAAAAAAACAACAACAACAACAAAAAAACCCCAAAACAAACAATCTGAAGTTGGATCCTTTAAAGAAGACTGCTTCAAGTGTTATCAGAATTTGAGAGCTGTTTGTGTTTTACTTCATTCAAATTGGGCTCATTCTTTGAAGGATATAGAAAATTAGTTGTGCATAGGCTTCAAACTCATATGAAGACAGGCTGATACTCCTCTGGGGAGGAGAGAGGGCAAGATTGACAATAAGAGATATGATGTAGGGAATAATACTTGAGATACAGCTGAAAAATCATGTGCTAAATTTCAAGTCTGAACAATGTGGATTTGAATAGCTTGTATAAATGGTCCACAAAGTAGGAGTTTTGCTCTACAGAGCAGTTATGAATTGTCTTCAGTAAGGAAGTCACCAGAGAGTGATGAAATGGATATATTTATATCAGGTCAGCTTCACTAGCTATTTTCCTGCATGTGGGCCAGGTATTCCTTTGCAGATAGGAAGTAGAGTTACCAATTTTCATTTCTTGTTATCATACTTACTGTAGAAAGTTTGTGTACACAGCTACTCACTTTTAGGTCTAGTTTATCCTGTTGAATTTGGTCTGTGTGACAGTATTAATTAATTTAAGCAGCTTTAAAGGCAAATGTTGTACATATTGGAGGTAATTCTTATGTTCAGAACATCACATAACTGAGCCTTTTGGTCCTAGTAAATTTGCCTCCAGTTTTATTCCAAGGAGTGCTGCTCTGTCTTATTACAATAAACTTCAGATTTTGTGACAGGGTTTAGAAAAATTGAGAGACCATATCAAACTCAACACATAGAGTTTAGTTGTAATAAACATGTTTATCCTCTGGTGTTTCTACAATCAATGTTTTCTAGTGTCTGTGGCCTTTATGTTGGAAGGCACAGCTATATCATAGGTCTTGTGTATGCTCAGAATAAATCTTCACTGGCACTGATCTAGAAAGCCCTTCTCAGTTTTAAATAATGAGGGAGAAGTCAGTTATGCAAGAAATTGCATAATCAAAGGTAGCTATTAAAAGAAAAGCACACTAATGAAAACCAAAACCAAATCACAACAACCAAGTCCACTACAGAACAGGATGACAAAAGTATGCTGTTTTTTGAGTGAATATAACATTCGAAAGACACTGTTTGAAATTCATCAAAATTTCTTATTCCAACCTGTAATGTACATTTCATCATAGCTTGCCAGTACTTTATAGCTTTTCTCTTTCTTATAGATGTCCCAAAGCATGTCATCAGTATCCTCAAGACATTCTGAAAAGATAGCAATTAGAGAGTAAGTACATGTTTATTTTCGTATCAACAGATGGATATGCTTTCAATAAAATAAGTGTATAGTTAAAGAATGCCACAATTCTTCTGTTCTTGCTCTATGGTGAAAAGAATTATAGATCTTCTCTGTAGTTCAGCCATCAGCAGTCAAACCTTCCCAGTTATGCATAAATCACATTTTAGATAACCATTTTGTAAATAAAAATACAGTTAATATGCCTAATGCTCCATGGGAGTTCTAGAATCCTTTGAGTTTTCTTTTAGATTACTTTTTGTTTATCTGTAATCTTGAAATCATGCTAAGGCGTAGAAGGAAATCTGTTCACCTCGAATATGCATAGTGTTTATTATATTTCAAGAGGAGTTTTACTTTCCTGAAGTTTTCAAAATTCTGGCTTACCCTGACAGAATGAAATGAAATAAACTCAAACATTTTGTTGGTTATTATCAATCTGTTAACAGCTGCATGTAGAATTGTTGCTGGGAAAAGAAGTATTCTTGCAAAATATGAAAGCTACAGACAATATCAGGCTTATGAGTTACTTGAGTAATATAAAAAAATCTTTTTGGAAAGAAATCCAACACAGATTATTCCATTATTGTTTTCTGAATTACACTGACTTGCGTTTTTATTGTAACAAGGTCAGTGTGTGAAGAATCATTTTTTCCCTTGAGCATCTGAATATTCTGGTAACTCGCTTGGTAGCCTTTTGGAAGGAAAATGTTGTGAAAGAATTCATTTGTCTAATAGAGATGTTTTTAAGTCAATACAGTCTGTGTTCACAACAAGTCCAGGCAGAAAAGCTTGGAGTATTGTTTATTTAATCCAAAAGTGAACCTTAAAGATAAGCTAAATTTCTCTACATTTACTCACCTGTCTCTATGTATCTGTAGTCTCCTTCGATGGAGAAGTTTTCCACTTTTTGTCACTTCCTCCACCATCTGCAGAGAATTAGTAATATTTATTATTAGTGTCCCTCATAACCTAATGTTAAATTTGTGGCTATTTTAGAATTCATTAATGGGTAAATAACATCCCGTAACACATTTGCACTGTGGAACAGAAGTGTGGAGACAGAAAAAGTTCTTTGAATTCTGTTACTGAGACTTGGCATGAGAACTTGGTGGTATCTTGTGTTACCTTGGTGTCAGGAAGAAGCAGATTTTAAAATTTTTTCATGCAAAAGTCACCACAGTGTATCTTTTGCTTTTAACCCTTTGATCAAAGATGAACACTTCATCCGTTCTTTTGTCTTCTGTGCTTAAAATTTTAAGATGAAAAGCTACATAAATGTTTGACTGTATTTTTCTGTGTTCAAATTGGTTTCAGTTTAAAACATCAAAAGAATATTTGTATACACTGCTACAGTGATGATTACTGTAAGTTTTGGTGAATAAAAATAATACAAAATGGAGACATTAGTGTTTTGTTAGGTACTTTGTTAAAGAAAAATTGACATTTCTTTTGAAAAAATAGATTAAGCTGATGAGTATAGAACATCTCAAGAACACTTTTTAAAAGGTAGCCTGATTTTCTTGACTTCAGAGAATATAAAGTGTATATGAGTTGGTATGGTGAGTAGAAATGTCTCTGCTACTGTTCAACTAGGTCTCAGTCTGTGCAATACATGGAGAAAAATGTAGTGTAATTAATGTAGTTTTAACCTTTGGTGCTTTTTTATTTAAGTTCTTTGTTTTGTTTTTATTTCCACCCCTCTTCCTCCCCAGTTTTCAGGTTGGCGATTTGGTTCTCATTATCTTGGACGAAAGGCACGACAACTATGTGTTATTTACTGTTAGTCCAACCTTGTATTTCTTGCACTCAGAGTCCCTTGCTGCACTGGATCTCAAACCAGGTGAGTGTGGTAAGTGTCAGATTTCTTCCGATTATTAACTCCTCCTACACTGTTAGTAACTGACTTTATAAATACATGTATGATAAACATGAGAAACCCGTTGTATAGATAGGTGTCAGCTGTCTTTGTAGCTTTTGCTATTTGTTCTAATACAAAATATTTTTTAAGGCAGAACATATTTAATCACACATTTAAATAGGTGTTAATATTTTGGAAAAATAAGGAAAAAACTTCCAAGTAAGCTGTTAAAAAAAAAAAACAGAGAGGGAGAAAATGCCAATTTTGTACACTCACAGAATATGTTATCATTCCCATCAGGCTGCTTTAACTATTCAGTAGCATAAGTAATAAATAACAAAATGTAGACAACTATATGGGGATTTGCAAGTGATATTTTTGCTGATAGTTTTTCCACCAATTTTAAATGGTATTTAGTGAGGCTAATAAGTTTTCAGAGATCACTCTTTGTTTATGTTGATGGCATGTTTACTTTTCTACTTTCTTTAATCTTTCATGGGTTTTTTGACTGGTTTTAGCAGCTATGTAAGCATAGCCAAATTGAAATCTTTTTAAATTGATTTGCACTAAACTATGAGCTACGTGAAATAGGTCAATGTAAATGTCTTTAAACTATCATGTGTGCTATTTATTGCAAACCCACCTGTGCTCCCAGCATTTCAGAAAGGTCGAAGAATACACAGCAAAAGAAAATCTTGTATTCATTCTGATTTATCAGTGCAAGTTTCTACATGCTATTGCATGTCTCAGTCGGTCAAATTATCTTTGAGCCCACTCACAGTAGACTTCAGTTATGTTGAAAGGTGATAGATCTTAAATAATCGTGTGATCTCCAGAAGACCTCTGAGCCTTAACTAAATTAGTCTGCTGAAGGGTGTGTCATCTGTGAGGCATAAGGGGAAAATGCCTGTCTTAGTTACAGTTGTAATATATTCTGAACTATGGCATTAGTAGTGCATGTTTAGCTGTGTGAAGTATGGTAGATTTTCATACTGTTGTGCTGCATATATAAGGTGAAAGCCATGTCAGTTTGTATGTTACTGTCAGTGCATAAGTCACTGCCCTGTCTATTGCCAAATGGACTTAGCTTGCTCCATTCCTTACCGACTTGCTAACCAGAGTTGGTCACAAGTTTGAGAAAACTGCACATAAATAAAACATGAAGACTTAACTGTTTTCTTCAGGAACACATTTCTTTCTCTCAGAGCTTCAGGAAACCCTGTCTTGATTCTATTCCTACATCAAAGAAGTGGGAAAAATGAAATCCAGAACACTATAGTTGTATTTGTGATAGGTTAAAATTGGTGTGGACCTAGGTACTGCAAATTACTGTTTTAGGGGATGCCAAAACTTTGCATCTAAACCTGAGCTTTTGTACCAACATGTATATCAAGTTGTTAATTCTGTGTAGATCCACCTACAGCATTAGGTATCAGGGATCTAGGCTATCATAGGATTTCTCTGCCTACATTAAGATGGCTAAAAATATTATGACAGCAATGAAATGGGTTAAGGGCCACATGGTTTCTGTGTTGGCCCTTTGGGATATGGAAATTTTCAGGTGCAAATGTAAGGAAAAAACCTGCATCTTTCTTGCTGTCTCTGTTAAATCAGTGAAGCCTGTCAGTTCTCTGTACTAGTTGTAGGAGTGTGGAGAAGAACAGAATCTACTCCACTACTGATAGCCAGTTTAATCTTGAAGGCTAATCAAATTTCAAGCTCTGGTTCTTCATGTTCTACTCACTGGATACAGTAACTCATAAATAGTCATGCTTGGAAAAGAATTAATTTCAGTATTAGGTATAGCGTAAATGATCTGTTCTTTCCATCTATTTTGATGTTTTCTTTATGCTATGGTTAGTGAGAGACAAGAGCAAAACTAGTAAAATAGATGTAATTTCTAATTTCATGAAATACAAGAAACACATAGTTTTCCTTACTGTTGCTGAAATAGATATAAGCTGAAAGTTTATTTTTGCCCTCTGCTGCTCTTTTGATCTGTCGGTTTCTTATTGAGATTGTCCAGTTTTATCCTTTCCGAACAGTATTGAGTACACTCAGAACTCTTCAACCACAACTGACAGACTAATTGGGCTTTAAAACTATTATTTGAGTAATTAATTTCCATCACTAATACAGAAAAATAGTCAAATGTTTCAGTAAAGGCAATAATAGCTGAGTATATAAGACTTTGTCCTTTGAAATATTACAAGAAATTCCTGTCTTCAGTCAGACTGAAAAGTCAAACTTGGTGAGAATAATTTTTAATCATTAAATGAATTTCAGTTTTGATATGCTATTGCCTCCTCTTATATTAGTTTTTAAAACAAAATTTAAACTGAAAAATCAAGGGTTTTTTGGAAAATGCTAGTGAGCTGTTCTTAATATTTGAACTTAATGCTTGTTCATTTTTTCTAAAAATTTATTTCTTTAAGAATTTCTTTCATGGAAATTGAATGTAATATCCTTCTACCTTTAGTTGCTTACCTAAAATAATATATATATTTTCTCTTTAGCATCAGGTGCGTCTAGGAGACCGTGGGTGTTAGGAAAAGTGATGGAAAAGGAATATTGCCAGGCAAAAAAGGTAAGAAAATAGTAATGGAAAATCATTTACAATTAAGAGAATAAAATTATTTTTGTGATTTATTGTGAGAAGTACTCTCGTCATAACAAGTTAGATGAGAATTGTTGTAAGTTCTGTTATTCCTACACTTCTTTTGAGTCAGTGAATAGCAAGAGAAAGGGAACTAGAGAAAGGTTCAGTGAGCAGTTGATTGGGAATTTGCATCCACGCTGACCAGAACCTTGCCAGACTTGGAAGGATCTTGTAAGTGCTGAGAGGCAGGAATCAGTTTCTGCTTAAAAATAAAAAATTAGAGGAATAATCTCACTCTTCTAATTTAATTTTTTTTTTTCTTGTAGGCACAAAACAGATTTAAAGTTCCTTTGGGTACAAAATTCTACAGAGTGAAAGCAGTACCATGGAACAAGAAAGTATAACACAACAACATTTTAGTTCATTCTGTCTCTGTTCTTCTTTTGACTTGTCCTTCAGTGCTCATTCATCCCTCCAAATACCAGGCCATCTTTTTATACTGAGGTCATGTGACAAGATACGTCATTGATGTACTGCTTTTACTTTTTAACAGGTGACATTTTAGAAAAAGGAAATTCATCCAAAACTGTGGCCCTAACTGCTTTGATTTTTTTTTTACCCAGATAACTTTAAGAGTGTGGACCAAATGAGTTCATTTTCTTGAAGGGCAACCACATGAAACATGGTTTGTTAGCCATGTTAATTGCCTGATAAATATACATTAGCTTGTATTTAGATGTTAAATGTTAGTTACCATTATTACCAGCATATGTCCTTTTGTGAAATCATTATCAAAGTACTTGCACTCTTTAACAGATTCTTTATATGTGTAAAATTCATCAACTATTAAAAGAGGAGTGTTCATTGCATGCAGATAATCATATAATTTTTCTTCAACATGAGTTTGCCTCAGTAGATGAATAAAAATAACTACTGCAGCTTGTTTCATTACATGGAATTGCTCTTTAATGTTAAAAAACCCTTGTAATTTGATAGACTGATTTTGAAAATCAGTCACAGTTAGATCTGCAATCTTCAAAAGCACTTTCGATGGATTGATCACAGATTCTGAAGGGAAGACACCTGTGCCGTTTGTTGAAAGTGAAGCACTTGTTCTTCTCAGCAAAACAGAAATCTTGTATTAATCTATTTAGAAAAATCATATTGATAAAATTGTATTTCATGGTTGAGTTTCAGGAAAAAACTCATTGTACATTAACCATACAAGAGTCATTTAAGTAACAAATTATTGTAATTGTAAAAGACATGTAGAATTTTAAAACAATAAAGATTTGAAACGGTATGTGTTTGAGGTATTTGTGTGCCTTTTAAATACTATCTCTAATATTTATTTCATGTTAATCTGTTGCAACTTCTCTGTGATTTCTCCAGCAGTTTCATTACATAGAAATACCCAAGTTTTCTATGAGAGGCAGTAATTTTCAACATTATTTCGGAATTGCAAGAATTATCTTGTAATGATAAAACAGAACTTAAGTAGACAGAAATTTTAATTTTGTCAACCCATTAAATGGATAAAGAACATTTTTAAAATAGTTATACAGGCTACATTTTTTAAATGTCTTATTTATTTTATTTTTAATAACAGTATAAAAGGATGTACTATAAATGTGTAGCCACTGGAAAGTGAAATTACGGGTTCAACTGTGAGCATATGCCTGGAACTTAATCCGTAGAGTTATTCAGCTGTGATTTATCTTGAGACGATGTGGAGTGGAAAAGAGATAAATGATCACATGAAAATGTTTGCTTCTGCCCATATGTTGAATATAATATTTCTTCAGACTAAACAGTCCTCTTAAAGGAAAAGAAACTTCTGTATACGCTTTACTTCAAATTGTCATGGAACAAAATTTTAAGTTCATATTTTTATGAAATGCATGGGCTTGTAACTGTATCATACCTTTGATTAAATAAATTTAAGACAATTATCTCTGGAAAAGAGAATGTCACTTCGTGAAGTTGTTTTCTTACCTGATTTTTAGATCTACTAGTTGATGTACTGATTTTTTTCAAATTAGTTCTCAGAAATGTTCCTTGTTCTTTAAGAATACTATTACATGAGTGTCAAATACTTAACATAGATCTACAGGACAAGATTAAAGCGTAAAAAATACCCCCAAAATCAAAACAACAACCCATGATGCAATGTTTTTTTAATCACTGAATTTTTGATCTTCAACTACATTGTTTCAGTCTTGTTCCTTTTGTCAGAAGTTATCCATATGGCATAAATTATTCCTTCTAATATGCCAAGTGTTTAGAAGCCTTGATATCTTTTACCCTGATGACAAAACTTCCCCAGCCTCAGATAATCTCTACTACTGAGAATATTATTTGTCCTTCATGGACTAATTGTTTCCTGGAAGCCATTAGGCTTTGCTAAGAGGCACAGGGTCCTTTCATTTGTGGGAGGACAGTTATTCCTTGAGTGACAGCAATGGATCTGTGTAGCAGTGGGTAATGGTAATCCAGCACTATAATGTAAGACCATGCTCTATTGAACAGACTTCTTCAAAGATGTCTTAAATGACCTGTAGAATTTTCTCCTTGGAGGAAAGGTTGTGGTGTTTGTCAGGTTCTTCCAAGTTGGATAACTGCTAATTTGACGATGGCCCTACATGGCAAAGTACCTCCAAGCAGAACTCCTTTTAGGGCATACAAAAATTACTGGGTTTGATACTCGTTAAGCACTAAGGCCTGTGTCTTGCTGCTCTGTGTTGATGACATACAATCAAGTTTGCTCATTGCAGGCTCTGAGGTGGTGCCTTGAGTGCCAAAGTGAGATAAGTACAGAACTCCATGCTGAGAACTTAAAAGAAAAAGTCAGCAATACTTTCATCTTTGTTAATAAAAAAATCTAAACTTTCTAGTCTCAGTTTATTGATGCTTAGATTAAAAGTATATATATTTAGGCTTATATATGGACAGTAGCAGTGATGATTTATGATACTATGCAAGTTGGCTTGATAACTAGTTTAAGATAGACGAAGGCTTCGCTGAGATTTGTGTAACTCAAACATGTGAACAATATATAAAAGTGAACTTGTGAAGCACCTAAATAAATTTATTAAAATAAAGTGCCGTAATGCAAACTATGAGGGAAGAAAAAGTCCTTCCCTGCTGATATCTGCCACTTAAAAGAATACCAGGATATATCTGTTATTGTTATATGACATCGTATTTTTAAAATATAAATAAACAGCAATGGCTTTGGGTTTTAGGAATATTTGTCATGTGTTTCATTTTATAATCTTTATGTATATTCAGAGTGAAAATTCTGTCAAACAAACTTCCAATGTATTCAGTAATGATTCTGAACAGTCATTGAGAAAAATGTAGTTTACATATTTTTTGTATGTCACAGCCTTACTAGTTCTTGAAACTATGTTTGTTATGCATCACCTATGTGCTTCATCTTGCTCCATAATAAAACTTTGTGTATAGCTATGTAATTTGGATGAGGAGCATATTCAAAAGGGATGGGGGAGAATTTGGAGAATAAATTTGGTGATGTCATATTTCCCCATTTTTTTGTTGGAGCTGTATGTTGGAACGTTAGCAAATACTAAAAAAGCCTCCTGTGCTACTGCTAATATATGTTTATTCCGTAAGCCTGACTTTAGTCAAAGGCAACATTTTTTTTTAATTGCAGAGGAAAATGAATGGTAGAGAAAGTTGATAGAAAGCAAATGTTTTCCTGCAGACTTAACAGAAAATGGATGTGATAATTTAAAAGGGATTTTTTCCAGTGTTCTTGGAAGGCCATATCCATTTGCATACTCCGAGAACCACATCAGTTTTTTCACTGCTCTGCAAAAGGTCTCAAATCAGGAGCTTGTGCTGTTTAGAATTCAGCTGTGTTTCATTTGGATCTTAAGATGATCTATGAGTAGGACCAGTTTATACTTGAGTATACACTTTTCCCTAAATATACTCGTTACATATGTTGCATATTAGGACTGAGAAGTCTGCCCTCTGTAAAATTATTATGTGCCTTTTTGCAGCGCTAGTTTTCTTCATGATCTAATATTGCATCCTTTCTTGTTTTGTATACTCTTATCTAGAAGCCAGATTGGCTGTAAGCAGTTATGGCAAAAATTGAAAAGTACTTTGGAGTGAGTGCTTTTTCATTGCTATAATTTCATTAATAAATTGTAATGCAGAGAATTCTTTCTTAGTGCCAGATTAATAATTCTAGAAACAGAGCATTCTCCATGCAAGAACTTTATTGGGTTTTCAAACTATATTTGCCTTTTAAACTTAAGTGAGCTATCTCAGTGCTGCATTTTAAGGTCACTGATGTCTTTAGCTCACTTTACAAGCCATTTTGCAGTCCTAAAGCAGCGATGATAAATGATGAAGAATAAACAGTTACTTCCTTTAGCACTCACTGTATTAACACCCAGTCATATTAACAACATCCACATAAAATACTGAGAAGCATGGGAAAGTCTAGTCCCCTGACTCCAGATAGTGGCTAAGAATTGAGCTCAGTGTTGATGAACTCAGGCAGTATCAGATTCAGGGAACGGTTGAGGTTGGATGGAATCCACCAAGGTTGTCTTGTCCAGCTCCCTGCTTGGGCTGAATTGCTGTGGCATTATTAATAAAGGTCTTCAGTTTACAGCTACTATGGCAAACGTTCAATTTAGTCCTTTGTTTTGAAGCCTGGGTTTAAACTGATGGTGTAGTCTGAGTAATTTTTAAATTCTCCCCTCAAAATCCAGTTGTCTTAGGTAAATGCTAGGTATTAACATGCTTTCACTGTACAATATTGTTGCTATTTTTTAAATTGTAAGAAATGTGGCAGCTACTAATGCTGCAATTTTTTAAATTGCAAGAAATGTGGGATCTACCAAATTATTATTTTTATGGCTGCTCCCAGTAAACACAGCAGACTTTTGTTCCATATATTAAGTAATTATTCTATATAAGAAGAAACTGATGCACAGAAAGTTCTACCTGAATACAGGGAAAAACTTTGCTGTGCAAGTGACCGTGCACTGCAACAGATTGCCCAGAGAGGCTGTGGAGTCTCCCTCACTGAAGGTACATAGGAAATGTCTGGACACAATCCTGTGCTGTGTGCTGTAGGACAAACCTGCTTAATCAGGCTGGTTGGACCAGGCAATTCATTGTGGTCCCTTCCAACTGTACCCACTGAATTCTTTAAGAACTGTGAATTAATGGTATTTCACTGCACTGCTGAATACTTGTTCCATATTTTTGGCTCAATTCTCTGAAATTAGTTGTAGGTAGCAACTTCGCTTTCCCTAAATTTTGCTTCTTGGGCTTAAATTTTCCCTTCACCTGTTTGTCTTCAGACTTTCTTAATAAGTGACTTTTTCATTGTGTATTTTACTTTTTAGGAAAAATTACTGAGTAAGGAGCAAGTTTTTTCTGCAGTGGGACAAGCATTGCTGGTGTCTTATTTCCTAGTCAAGAATTTTTACTGTCCACAAAAGGATATTATTGGAGAACTTTTTTTCCCCATATTTGTGTAGATTAACAGCACATGTTTCTGCCCTGATCTCTACATGACATCTACCTGTCTTGAGCTTATGGATGTATGCTTGTGTACACACCTTTATTAAATGCTGCTATGATTTGGTCCAGTTTTCCTGTGCTGGGAGTATTAGAGGTGCAGAAAAATCTATAAAAATCTATAAAGTAAGTAACGCTTAATTTTTATTTTTAGACAAGGTACAAAGGTAGGTTATACCTATGTATGACCAAAAATTCTGTCCTGTTGGAATTTAACAGTAACAAGCTTTCACATCCTATAGTCATTATCAAGGACATATTTATGCATTAATTAGCAAGGAAGAACAAGAAAACAGTCTAAAGATACATAAGGAGTACATAAAGGTACATAAGGAGTAGCAGTCAGTTTAAGTACCAATGAGTCTGCATTATTTAAGCAGTTGAAATGTTAGCACTTAATGTCTAATATAATCAGAGCAGTAATGAGGAGACTGCTTAGCTATGCCTCTTGTGGAGTACTGGTCAGTATTAATTGACTACCACGTCTCTTGTGAATGGTGGGGTGTATTTTTAGCAAAGATAGAGGTTATGGTGAATACTGAACTTAGCAAAGTAGATGATAATTTTCTAGAAAATTGAGAACTTTTTAAACTTCAGAAGAGAGCTTTGTGCAACTATACACAGAAAAAAAAGGTATTTCAATTGAAATCAACTGACTAAAATCAAGTGTTTGTAAGCTGGAAATAGCCTTTTTTTGGTATATAAAGCTTTCTTGAATTGGACTGAAATAATTTTTCAAAGATTATGGTTTTTAAAAGTATTTAATCAACAAAACAGCTAGACAGTAAAATATCATCTTTTAATTTTAGACCTTGCAATACTTACCATACTTCTATTTCTTGTGTTTGTAGCTCTTATGTATAAGTGAATTTTTCTAAGTACAAATAATTGGCCACAGATATGATGCATGCAGTTAAATATGCTTTTGTTAGCCTTCTAACACTACATTTTAACACTTGAAAAAAAATTTCCAAATTAGCAATAAACTACATATACAGTGTTTTTCCTGATTTGTGGCTAGTCCAGAATACCAGCTCTTTTGTACCTATGTAAAGAATGGGAAAAGTGGTAATGGTTTTAAACTAAAAGAGAGTAGATTTAAAGAAGAAAACTTTTATGAGCATGGGAGAACACTGGGACAAGTTGTCCAGAGAGGTGGTGGATACCCCATCCCTGGAAACATTCAAGGTCAGACCGAGCAAACTGATCTAGTTAGGATATCCCTTCTTACTGCAGGGGGATTGGACTAGATGATCTTTAAAAGGTCTCTTCCAATCCAAAATATTCCATAATTCTATGTATGATTACAGTGTGTGTGTGTGTATATACTGTGCTCTCATATGCTTCAGTTTTTGCAATGCTTCAGTTTTTAACCATTGAAAAATTGAAGAAATGTCAGCTTGTCAAACTAAGATTTCATATGCCTGAGGATGTGCTTTTCAGTTAGCTAATTAGGTGCTCTTTTCCTGCACTTGTTTCCACATCTGTTCTCAGTTATGCATTAAAACCTTGCCTCGAACATATGATTACATTCTTGTCCTTTTTATGATGACAATTTCCGAGCAGAATGCTTGCTATGTGCAGCTTACGTAAGACCTGAGTGTCTCTATATAACACACTTATTTTTGGTACCTGACAACAAGGGTGACCAATTTGAGATACTTGGACTGCTGTTTCAGAGCATATCAGTTTATATCTTCAAATACTGTGCTCTCTCCATTATGTAAATGAGAAAGTAAAGTGGTGTGTGCAAAGCAAAGGCACATGGTGCCTGAAGTAAAAATCACAGCCTTGCCTCTGTGCCCTGTTTGACACTTGTAATTCTCAGATACCTCTGGAGGTATTTTGGTAATCTGCATAGGTCAGTTCTTACTCTCTAACCCAGTTTCCTGTATTAATACAAGGCACGCAGTTGTACTTTGCTGTTCATCAACTCACATACCTTGTTAGAACTTTTCTTTGAGTGAGACCTAATACGCACACAAAAAGAATAATTTTTTTACAATAATTTATCTGAAAAACAGTTACTTATTTTCAGTGGACTTGTGTAGGTTTTGATTTCTATCTATGGAGATCTTTTGCATTTCAGGTTAATACTAGACTTCCATAATGTGAGTATCTGAAAAAAAGGAAGGAAAAAAAATCCATCTTGGTACTCCTCCATGTGCCAAATGACTTCTTTGCTAATGTACAAGTATAATCTTGAACTTTTAGACTTTCTGTTCGTATAGTCACCTAGCAATCATCTTGTACTTTTGTTGAACTTAATACTGCACAGGAAGCTTAGGATGAGCCATGATTCCTATATGATGCCTTTGGGCCATCTATGATAATATTTCTTCTTCTGCCTTTTTAGTCTCTCTTGTCCTCTTCCCAGCTCTTTAGTGAGTTCACAAAGATGACCTTACTGTTGACTACTCAAGTCCATTCCCTGTATCCCTGTATAGTTAAATGAAGCAAATTGTGTTTGTGTCATTGTGTAGATGAATCATATTTTCCATTACACGTAGGTAACTTAACCTATTCACTGGAAATAACTCTTAGGAACTTGAAATGTCCCATAGAAATACATCTAACCTTTAGGAAACTATTGTGAGCACACATGCCACAATGTAGTCTGGCATGAAGGGGGTCATCTGTTGTGAATGAAAGACATCTCACTGTCTAGCTACTAGGCCGTTGATTAAACAGGGCATCCTGTGAGTGTTCTCTGTGAATTCTGTGAAAACAGCTTTCTCCAAGGAGTCTCAGTGTTTGGGTTTTGGTTGGTTTTCTGAGTTTCTTTTTAACTGCAAGAATTAAGCATCAAGACTGACAAACTCTATGCAATGAGACAGCTGTTTAGAAGACATCAGTAGCACAGTCCCTCTCCTACCTACAAAACATTCTTATAACCAAGTATTTTAATGGGTACTTTAAGAAACTATGAGTAGGAGGAGAGGTTAAAATTATTTTGTTTTCT
Organism: Serilophus lunatus; assembly: GCA_013399895.1. Classification (NCBI taxonomy): domain Eukaryota; kingdom Metazoa; phylum Chordata; class Aves; order Passeriformes; family Eurylaimidae; genus Serilophus; species Serilophus lunatus. The sequence continues at coordinate 586,499 of VXBA01004918.1, forward strand.
ATACCTATTAAAGCATATTTTAAACTTTTCTACCAGCTTATTTTTTAATTTTGTGTTCCTTTACTCATCAGAAAATGGCTTATTGGTTTTGTGTTTCTCAAACAACTGAAAGCAACACATCTGTTGACTTGTGTCTTTTGTATTAAATAACAGGCTATGTATCAGTTTATTCTGCAGAAACATCTTTGGAAGTGATTGAATCTCAGCCTAGTTTAGGTAATTCTGCAGTAATTTCACTGTCAATTGGATTTTAAGAAAAAAAATCAATGTTTGAGAGGTGGTGTTGGCTATTATTCTCTTCTTGTTTCCTATGACAGGTACAGAAGATGAAATCAAAACTAGTCAGGTGTTCAGTGCATAATTTGAATTTTTTCTAACTTTATAGGAATTTTTATTCAAGAATCCTCAATACTGATAAAAAGAACCAAAATTATAGTCCTAAGTAGTATTATTATTGTAAGGAAATCTGCCAAGTATGTCTTGCACTTTTAAGCATAAAGTAATCTGAGAAGGAAGTCTGATGATGGGATCGTTCAGTCATTGCCCAGTACATGTTCTTGGAAACCTGACTTAAAAAATGAGATGTGAAAAATAATAGACCTGTTATGTTGTGCTAGCTATTTACTGTTTTGCTGAACTTTACATGTTGACCAGTGTGAGAAGGGTGTTCTTAAGAATTTATAATAACTATCTTTGCTAGTAACCTTTTGCTTTCTTTTTCTCATAGAATTGACACCATCTTCCATTCATACTCTTGACCTGCCCTTCATGTTTTCAGTGGCTTCAGATTTATTATATTTAACTTATTTAATTATTTCTCTGAGTTGGTGGGATTTTTATTTTTTTCCATGGGTATTTCTGCAGAAACTGAATTGCTTTGCTACAGGCTGGATGTTACTTTCCTTTATGGCCATACCTTCACCCCTTCAGTAACTATAGAGCAAAAGAGGGAGCAGTTGGAGTATGTGCTGAAGAGCAGTGGACCTCAGGGAGACCAGTGCTCTGACTCTGGCATTGGCCTGTGATCGTACTTGTGATGCAGGGTCACAGGCAGGTTCTTTAGGATGTTGATTTACCTTGGGCCTTCTGTGGCACTGACCCAGAATTCTGTGGCTGTGTTGACTCTTGGAGGTAGGTGCAAGGAAGAGGAGGTCAGTGGGGGAGTTGAAGCAGGCAATGCCAGAAGCTTCCTGTGATTCCTTTTACCGTAAATACAGGAACTGGCACCCAGACAGTCCATTTTAGCACAACTTTAGCATTTTGGCTCCTTGGCCAGAAGAACAAAAAGTAATTTTTGAAACTGTTCTTGAACTTTAACCCTTCAGCTGAGTGCTAAGTGTGTCCTCTGCGGGATCAGTGGTAAAGCAGTCCTGCACATGTTGTTCCGAAAGCAACTAAGCCCAAAACAGTTTGAAACTCACCCTCTTTGCTACGAAATGTGATGCTGCAAGAGGTAGGGATTCATGAGTCTCCTTAGAAGTTCAGTCTACTGCTCTGACAACTCTGACACTTCCCAATCGCAAATACTGAGAGTGACAATGATTTGCGACTTGTGGCATTTAGATATCTTTAATACACTTCCACAAAGTACAGTCTCCACATTTTTAGCTTCTTAAAATAGATGAATAGTTTCTACAGGACGATGTCTGTCACTGTTGCATAACCTTCTTTGAGTTCTTTCCGAGAGAATATTTTTAAGTCTGTGAAGACAGCTCTTAGATTAATGGCAGAGCAATAGTAGCACTTCCATTTCTGCATAGTTAGTTATTTCTTTTTAAACAAGCATGTGATTATAACATGGAAGTTAAAGGAGTTGATTTAGTAGTTATTTTCATTTAAAAACCTTTTTAGATGTGGAAAAAAAATATGAAATTCCAGTGCAAGGGAGGTCTATTATTAAACTTTTGAATGCATAAAATGGATCATGGTAAGTTACTATTTTAAATATGTCTCAAGAATCTGTGAGTCTTTTTATAGCACAAAATCTGTGGGTTTCTTCAATGAAAAGGAAAAAAGCGTGCTATTATTCTCATGCATTTTTGACATAATTGATGTTTAAATCTATTTTTAAATATATAGAATTAGATGCTTTCTTTTTTTTAAACCATAGTTAAAAAATAAGGTTCTCTTTTATTGAACTGCATCCAATTATGTATATGAGGTAGTTAGACAGTTATTTTCTGGGTTTGAAACAGATTTTTGTTGGGTTTTTTTATCAGTCAAAGTAAACAATAAATGTGGTAACCCCTACAATGGAATTCCTTGCTTTCTTCCTTCTGTGTTTCATCCTTGTGACTAAGGCAGTATGCCTGAGCTCTCCTTCTAACATATGTCTCTATATAGGTTATAGCATGAAAAGAGTGACACAGTATTGCTGTGTGGATAGCTATGTGATGTTTGGATGTACTTAATTTAAAGCTGGTAATTCCTGTTGTCTGTTTCTGTCTGACTTGAGACTAGTCCTTTCATTACACCAGCTTCCTCTAGGCCTGCTTTTAAACGTTGCATGTGTTGAAGACAGACATCAAAAAAGAGTAATTTCCTGCAAGACATTAGCCTCTGCTTCCTCTCTTTCCATTAAGTTCTAATTTTCATATTTATGTAACTGAACATATATTCTATTTAAAAAATATACACGAGGCTATACACAGTACACATATATACACACGGTGCTTTTGAAGAAGCAAAACCCACAAATTTTCAAGGAAAACTGAGTTATAGAACAAATCAAAAAGGGAGAACTACAAATAAGGGATAAAGTAACTTGCCAACATTGGACTAGAGGACACTTCCTTAAGGTTTAGTAACAATATTTTACTATTCTGTAGTTTCACTTCGTAATAGAAGTTACAATTCCAATCACTTCTCTCTATCACTTTTTGGTAGGTGGAAATAAGGGTCTCAGTCGAGTTGCTTTTCTAGGTCCCTGTTCCATATAAACTAAGCCTTACAGCCTGCACGTGCTTGGCATATATTTCCTAATCTCCAATTTGAGAAGTTTTTTCCATTTTCTTAACCCTTGTTCTTTTCCTTGTCTCCTGATTTCTCATCTCTATTACTTGATTCTGTGGGAGAATATATAGATTTTTTTTCTGTGAGGAGATTGTATCATTTGCTACCCCAAAATCCTGAACTGTGAAAGAGAAGGAGCAGTGCCCTGCCAGGCAGTTAAGGCTTATCTGCTGGTGGTTTGATTCCAACCTGAAGACTTCACTCTTTGAGTGCCTCTTTGATGGCAGTTCTAAAGAGGAAAAGGCTTCTTGCACTTCAGGGAAATATTAAAATGATAAAGAGGCAAGAAAAAATGGCTGGGTGAAAGAGAAAATTGATTTTTTGTAGTATTAGCTGCTTGAAAGAGCTGCAGTACTGTCACAGTGGAAATGATGCTATTCAGGTTTAAAGTGGACATTAGCAATGTGACACTGGTTCCTTAAGGGATATGCTTAATATTTCGGAGAATTCACTTTAGCTAGGTAGCTGGACAGCTTGGAATATTAAGGGTCAGAAGAGCCTGTGTTCCACTGTGTTTGCATTCTTGTGTGTAGATAAGTGGGGTACAAGACAAAACATGGAATTAGGCTTCCAGGCCTACTGGAGGCTGGACATCGGTGGGGTTAGGTAACAAGGGACCATCCTGTTGGAGGTTTAGGGGACATAGTAGTAAGATGGACTTTAGTTTGATAGTATGGGGGGAAGACAGTCTGAATGTTATAAAAATGGACAGATTGTAATGATTTTTCTCTTTGGATCACTGGATATTGCCAGTAAATCTGGTCCTCCCCTTCATTCCGTGTTTCTTAATTTTTTATCTGTCGCTCTTAAGGCAAGAATACAGATTCTAGAATAACCCTGAAAGTTCACAAGTTAGATATTTTGGTGACAAAAATGGTTCTCAAATTTGAATGAGTAAGAAAATTTTTGTTTATTTTTCCGCAGCCAAAGGAGAACTGGTGGAAGGAGTCTGAGCACAGAACACCAGGAGGAGTGAGGCCAGTGGTGGCTAGGACCTTGAGGAAAGCCATTGGGGCTCTGGGAACTTGGTGATGTATGTAGAGTGATGTCTGCTGAGGTGTGTTCCCACACAGACAGCAAGATGATGTCCTGGTAGTATCAGCCAGGTGTACAGCTGTAGCATGACTCAGTGCAAGCTGTGCTCCTTTTTGTTTATGATGAATATTATGGATGTTTTCTGAAGGCTCCCATGTGCTTCACCAAATATTCCAATGAGTTCTGGTTTTCTCAGTATCTCTAGTTTTCTAGTATGGAGAAAGGTGCCCCATAATCCTTACTGTTCATATACATGAAACAAGTATATGGAGTAGTTAATAAAGACACCTGATCCTGTATGGGACTGTATCTCCTGAGTAGAATGATTCCCTCATGTGTTATAAAAAGACATATTAAAATAATACATGAAAGTCTCTGACCAGCTCAGGGATTGAGAAGGATTTTCCAAATACAGGTTTGGCTAGAGATCCTGAAGAAATGATCAAGGCTTTCTTATACATGCTGAAAATAAAGCCCAAGACAAGCAAGAGAGCCCAAGCTGGTGGCTTAGGGAAGATCAAAGTTATCCTGACTGGTTTGTGAGGAAGAAGGGGCACTTGCCTTACACTTTTACCCTTAATTTCTTGTACCTTTGGCCCTCTTTAGACTTGGCTGTGGTGTTACCTATTACAAACACATAATACAGAGAAACACCTCAGTGACTTCAGGTGGATAACTGATAGTCTAATGTTTTTAATGCGTCACAGTTTGAGCATGAAATGCTTTGCAGAGTTCAGGCTTAGATACATGATTCCAGGTGCTCATTTCCCTCATCTCAAAGACATGGGGGAAGATGATGTCCAAAGCCTTCAAAGATCTAGGGTCTGTACTGTCAACATTTTTGCCTTTTTCTGATTTGTTTAAAACAAAACAAAACAAAAACAGAATAACTAAGTTAGAAATCTACCCATCTGAAGTTCATCTGACGCTGCAGTTCATTTGACACTGAAGTGTTGTGGTGGTTTAGGACCACTTTTATCGTCTAGGAGGCAGGTTCAATAAAGGTGATGGAAAACTGAATAGAGTTGCAGCAGGTGAACTGTTTATTACAGGGGGTTTAAATTAGGGAAGTAGGGATAACCCACAGGGACCCCAGAATTACACAGAGGAACACTCGACAAGCAAGGGGGAAAAAAAAACACAAAAGGGAAAAAAAGGACAAAGGGAACTGTGCTTTCAGCCAGATGGCTAGCTGAAAAAGCAGTGGGAAGGGTAGGAAAAGCGATCTCTCTCCTGCCCCTCTCTCCTTGGAAGCACTTCTTGGCCCTTCAGGCTCTCTGAAAAACACAAACTGAAGTAAAAACAACTCCCTCCCACCACCTCTCCAAAGGATTACTTGCTAGCAAGCTGGAAATGGCTCTCGTGCTGAGAGAAATGGGTGGAATCGCGCCGTGGGGGGGCCTGCGGGCGCTGGGGACTGGAGCTGTGTGCCTCCTCTCGGAGCAGCCGAAGAAGAGGGCGGGGCAGGCCCTTGTGTCGACTTTTAAGCCTTCTCCTTCTCACATGGATGTCGTCGCCTTCTTCCTGGCCAAGCCATCTTTCCACTGGTCCAGCGAAGCTGGGCCCCACCTTGTTTCCAGTGTTTTCCCATTGAAGAATCACGAGTTTTCAGTCCCACCCGCCGTCTTTGTTTTCATGGCTGCAGCACCTTAGGGATGCCCCAGTGCCAACATGGCCCCAGGGCCGGCCCGCCGTTGCTGTCCAAAAGTGGCAGCCGTGCTCAGGTTCCCGGCCAGGGCTGGCCCGGGGCCGCGCCTGTGCCAGGGAGGGGAGGCAGCAGGCAGGAACAGCGCTGCCCCCGTTTCCCGGGCCCGAGGGACCACATGCGGCACAAGTCAGCCCCGGGGCCACGTGTGCCGTTGGCCCGCGCTCCGGGGGGGCGAGGAGCCACTGCCGCCCCGACCCCGAGGGGATCGGGAAGCCGCTGCCGCCGGCCCCGGCCCAGCCCACTGCCCCCTTCCCGGGATGGGGAGGGGTGGTGGGGGAACGTCCCCACCGAAAGCAGCCCCCCTTCCAAAGCTTTCTAAGGAAAACGGAATTTTAACTCAGGCAGGTAAGTGAACTCTTCTTACTCCCTTTTTTCCCCCAAAGTCCAAGGAACATCCCCAAGCCCCGCTTTTGACCATCCGCCCACGATTCCAGTACAAGTGTCAAAACATACAGTGATTAAAAATTTAAAAAAAAATAAATAAAGCAGTTCTTGGTTATTTAGGTTGTCACCAGCTGACAATGTGGCACCAGCATGATGTTGATGTATGCAGAGAGAAAAGTGGTGCTTTCTGATAACAGTGTTTATGAATAAGATACCTTCATTTTCTTATGAGATTATCTTCAGAGACAGGCAAAGAAAGGATTAAGGGACTTCAAAACACACAAGAAAGTGAATTAAAAATGCTAGATCTTCTGTCCTGCTGGAGGAAAGCATCTCTCTTCCTTTGAGGGCCAGTGATGCCAAATGAAATTAATGTAATGTTCCCTGATGGCAGAGCAGTGCTATTTAAAGGACAAGTCCAAGCCACAGCAAAGCATCACCTATAAATTGAATTTAGAGGATTGATCCTAACATTGAGTTTGGAATGGATTTTTTCAATTTTTAGGAGCCATAGAACAGTCTTATTTTTTCTTTTTGCCTGTAGTAGCAATTTGTAAGTTTACACAACCATTTTTTTACTAGCAGGAGAAAGGGATAGAGATTTTCTAAGGGAAAGCAGTGGCAACTGGATGGGTATCTGTTAGGAAAGTAGACGTTTTTTGATACTTTTATAGCTCTGAATATCACAACCACAATAGCAGGAAATTCCCATGAAGTTGCAAAACTAATAAAAAGACCTGCTGTTGCTTTGAAACACTTTATCCAAATTAGAAAAAAAGTCATCTGTGACAGGAAATATGATCCAAAATACAACAGATTAAATAGCCTTTGATTTTTTTTTCATTATTCATGAGAAGCCTTATCTTTATTAAGAATGGTTTCCATTAGTGTCTTGCTGAGATGAACCTTTGGCTCCTTTAACATCTGCAATGCCATGGATAAGGTAGTCTGTCAACTGATATGGAGTATTCTGCAAGAATTCAAGCAGTCCTAGATATTAAACACACCATGGGACATGTTGCAAGATCATGCAGCTTGGTCAGAAAATTGGTGTAGCAGCCTTTTTTCAACATCTTTAAAATAATAAAAGGAGACAACAATCATCTACAAAGAAATAAATGTGCTAAAATAAAAATACACTTCATGAGAAAGGCTGCCTTTTGGAATTTTATTGAAGTTTTTTATCTGTTCTACCAATTTAATGCTTGCACTTTCAATTTTATTTTTTTTTTAAATCTAATCTCCTTCAACTTTTTTTCACAGATTTGCACGAAATGTGTTCTCAAAAATTATCCTGGTACTTCTGGTACTTGAGGAAAGGTATTGAAAGGAGGGGAAAAAACAGGGAGGGTGGGGAAAGTTGATGGTAATTTATCTTGGGAAAAATAGAACAGTCATGTTTAAAATCTCTTGGCATTATACTGTGAGACTGAGCAAGTGTACATTCATTATAATGAGCTTAAAAAGCTAGATAACTATTTTGGGAGCTGGCCTTTCAGAGTGGTCTTCTAGTACAAGCTAATTAGATGAAGTGCCTTAAAAAACAAAAACACGGATTGAGCTATGAACGTTAGCTAGCAAGTATGTTCTTAAAGTAATTTCTGTGGTGAGAAAGTTTCAGCTATTCATAAATATGAATTCCTTTTAAGTAATTCAATGCCCCTCCTTATATTAGAAAGTAAATAACTAGTTTTTCTTTAGACTGATTTCTACAGTGTTGAGGGAAGGCTTTAGAATAAGTGTATTCAGTCAGCTTGAGTAATTCTTCCATCTTCCAGAAAACTAGGGATAACTTCTATTGCTGCTGTTCTAATGAGTGTTTTCATTTTTATTTTTTTTATTTTTAATTTTATAGTGTTCAATTCAGAAAACTGATTAGGTCACTTACTTTGGCCATAGTTTGGTACTCTATAGGCCATTGTATATTTTCTGCTTTAGGATGGAATTGAGCACAAGCTGCGTAAATAAAAATACTTAATTCATGAGTCTGTCTTCCACAAGGACACTTGGTCTTGGTGTCAAGATTCCCACTAATTCCAACCTATTTGTTGTAGTGATTAATCCTATTTTCTAAAAATAAAAACACCAAAAAGACAAAAAAAAAAAAAAAAAAAAAGGGCCAAACTTAAANAAAAAAAAAAGGGCCTGACTTGAAAATCTAATGCATATGGCTTAGTTTCCAGCTTGTGTTTTCATTTTGCTGGTTGCTGGCTCAGTGTATTTAGAGAGGGCTCTGGGGAGTATGTTGGACTCAAAAATTAGTTTGCCCCTGTGTGTGCTGGTCTATGGGAAGAAAGAAAGCAGCTTCCTTTCCTGAAGATCTTTGCATCGTATTCCTATTTTTTGACTGAGTAGCATAGATTGACCTCTAGATGTATATAAGAAGTTTGTGTTTTGAGTTGCTTGTTGATTTGTTGTTTTTTTTTTTTCTGTTTGTGGGGAATCTAAGGTACCTTTCCCAAAATCTACCAGACAGACAGACTGCTCTAACCAGGTGCACCTCCAAGGGGAAGACTTCCCATCTCTCAAGAGGGAATGTGTGGTCCAGTTCTCTGTGTCTGCTGTGTCTGTGCACATGCTACTTGGTGTTTGTCCAGTCTCCAGCTCTGTGACTAGAAATCCCAAAGCAGATGGCCAGGACTAGGCATGGATATGAAACTATCTCTAGTGGCTGATTTGCTTTGGCTAAGTGCTCTCTTGTTGAGGGGAAAAATGACTGAAGGTGCTCTCACTGTGTTGGATGTGTAGACATCATACTTAAGTATTTATTTGGAAATATTAGAAATTAGCATTTTTTTTAAATTAGTCTCTATTATGTTCAACAGTAGTAACCGGAACTGTGTGTTGAGCAAGTTAAATGCTGACAAAAAGTGACTCTAGGTGTCAGTGCAGAGAGAGAGGATATCAACAAACCTCTCAGGAGACGATTCTCTCCAAGCCCTTTTAGACATGGTTGCAAAACGATTTAACAGTCTTTATGCTGAACTTCTTGAGATGAGAAGGGCATAATGTGTTGAGTTCGTTGTTTGGGGTTTGAGTTTTCTTCCCCATAATTACATTTGAGGCTATTTTTAGCCTTTTGATTTTTCTCTAATCTAGTTTTGTTAAGTAAAATGATTAGCTAAGCATTTTCATGGTATAGGTAATATCAAGATTCATTGAAGAACAGCTGATGGCCTTCTTGACAGTCAAAGAATGGCAAGGCTTCCCACATCTTAGTATTTGGGCCATGTTGGAACACAACTTCAATGCTGGGAAGGAACAGTTAAGCAGCAGGTAGTATGCTCCTTCTCTACGAATATATTTTAGTTGCTGTAGCTACCAGGTGTGACGAGATCTTCAAACAGGTTACGTCTCCCATGGCACTCATGCTGGGGAGGTGGAAAACATCCAGCACAGCATGAGAGGTTCCTTGGAGTCATGAAAGATAATAAATATGCTCTTTTTTTTTTCTTTTTTTTCTTTTTTTTTTTTTAAAAAAATTCTTCTCAGATATTATTCCATCCAGAGAATTTGTCACAGCCCTATTTAGCAAGATATAAACTTCCTTTTTTCCTAAACATCACAGGCGTTATGGAATTTGCAGCTTAAACAGCTGAGAGGAGCACAGCTGAGGTATTTGAGGAACTGCATTGCATAGACAAGTAGGGTTATAACTTATTAAAACATTTGCAAAACACATTCCAGTGAGATGAAGTTAAACAGCTAGAGCATCTTTCCACGTAAGAGAGGCATTGGGGAGCAGAATGGGTAATCAGGGAAATAGACTGCCCAGACACATTCCTTGGATAGTTGAACCCATTTTGATAACTCTGAGCTCACCATCATTGGCTTGTAGGGCAAATTCAATTGGTATTACAGAAAGTGATGCTGGAGTTTATGTAAGAATTTTTTTCTTCCCTCATCCTACTGCATTTCTAAGCTGTATGTGATTGTAGGCTGCCTTGAAAGCCCGTGTTTTGGTCAGAAATAGAATAGTGTGCAGCATAATTTTCCTGAAAACCCTGCATATGAATAGTACAGGTGAAAAAGATTAACTTAGTTGTCCTCTAGTTCAATGGCAACTAGAAAACTGGTCTGATTGTCCTAGTGCAATGATGTAATGCTGGCAACAGAAAGCAGTTGTAGAGCCAAGCTTTTCAAGTCAGTGCACAGAGCTCCTAGGCAGCTTCTTCATGTCCCATCTAACATGTAATTAGTGCAGCTGCATGGTCATGACTCTCTCCCGTTCCATCCCTTCTGGCTATTGCATTTTGAGGGACTAGAGTACTGGATGATGTATCTGTCAAAGAAGAGGCAAATTAGGTGGGAAGCTTCCCTCCATCATCTCCTAGGGAAACGGTGCAGGTACATGTAATGAAAGTGCCTGCCCTGCACCTGTAATGGCAAATGTAATGTTCGTAGTGATGCAGAAATATGTTCTGTCAATGAAGATGAGGGTGAGAAGTTCTCTCTGCAGTCTCAGAGGTCTTTGGTGAGCTGGGAACACAAATCCTTTCAGAAAGCTGCAGCCATTGTTCTGAGGACAGTAAGGGTGTTAGAGATATTTTGTTTATTTATGTTGTGTCACAAAGTTGTTCTGAATATTAAATAATCACTGTCATGTGCAGGGTATATCCAGACTCTATCTCTCCACAACTGACCATTTAACAATGTACAGAAGATCATCTAATGTGCTAACTGGAGAATTCAAGTGCAGCATTGCTTTAAAGCTTCTTTGAATAATACTTATGCACAATAATGAGTAAAATTTGCAAATAAATTGATGAACACTGTAGCTGAAAGTGAACAAAAAAAGTGGAAATCGTAGTTGTCAATGGCCAGTTCCTTAAGACGTGCAGATTTAGGATTAGTTACTCTTAAATAAGCCTATGCTTCTGTGAGGCTGGGTGCTGACAAACGTCATATGCTGCTGTATTAGGTGTAAAAAATTAATTGTTTTTCTAGCTCTAAGGCTAATTGCTATTAGCCCAAATGAGCTAGCAAGGCCAGGTTGAATATTTATACAGAATTAAATTAAATACACATGTGCCAGTTGCTCTACAAAGAACATAAGGGAAAATATGAGTAATACATAAAAGCAAAGATTAGTTTACTTGTCAGTTCATGATCATGATATAGATGGAATTTCCTTCCATAAAAACAGCGTGACAAAGAGTTCATGAATATTTTCATCAGTAGCTAATGTTTCCATTCCCAGAGGAGAGCTCTAGGCCTACAAACAAGAAAGGTTGCTACGTTTAAGATTTAAGGGAATGTCATCATAAAATGTAAACTGTCAGCTTTGATAGTTTTATCTCTAGAGGCAAGTGCATCCCAGCTGTGAAGGGCTTCATAGCCCAAACTGATATCGAAGAAAATTTTTGGCTAAGATAGCATTTTGTTATATCGGAAATCTGTGCTGGGCTCCACTGAGAGCAATGAGAGTATGTAAGTGGAGGGTAGTATCGTTGTTTCCATTTTGTTACCATTTTCAGGTTGAAAGGTGCAGCTTTTACACTTCTACAAGTGTGAAGACTTTTCAGAGGAGGAGTGTAATGAATTTATATGCATTTACTGTTTGACATGTAAGTTTTTCATAAATGTAATAGATTCAATTATAGATTAGTAAGTAACATTTAGGTGCATCATAAAAATGTTTTGAATATGGCTATATCATAAAAATGATTCTCTCCTAGAATAACAATAGTTCTCTTAAATAAGTATGGATTAGTTAATTACAATCTGACTTCAAGGGCTTGTATAAACTGTTTATGCCCTGAGCTGGTTTGAAATAGCAATATCCAGTCTTTGGAGATACCTTTCTTCCACCAAAATAATACCTGCATATAATTTTGATCATTCTTTTGTACTTTTCTCAGACCTTTTATCTCTTCTTGAAACTGGGAGGCATAGACAAATAAAATTGGAAGGAATTTTACCCAAATATGGGTAATAAAAAAGCAATGCTGTAGTAAATCTGCAGAAACTAACACATAAGCAAAATTAGCCTTAATAGTAAATGAGGGAGAATGGTGAGGATAAAGTCAGAACAATATTCTTAGAAGTGGATGCTTGGCAGAATGAGTTAGAGATAACATAGGTGGGGGGAATACTTTTGCAAAATGGCTTGCAGCCTTCAAAATATGATATGAGAAAATCAGCAAGTTTCTATAAAGGGAAAACATCAACAATCATCTAGAAATATTTTTCAGTTGAGCGCAGTGACATCTTTTCCACAGAAGGAGTACAGAAATTCAGGAAGTTCTTATTATAGCTATTGTGCAAACCCAAATGGGCAATCACCTTTTTTTTTTTTTTTCCAAGTGCATGCGAGTTCTACTGGCAAGCAGCAAATTTCCAAGAATATTAGATAATTAAGTTATGGGATAGCTGATATTTATTTCTAAGGCAGTCTTAAAGATCATTTTACTATATTTCTATTCTACTTAAGAAACAGCTGGCCCATGTCTGTAGACCATATTATTACATAGTCTGTGATTATTCTGTTTTATATGCAGCTTGGTCCCAGAAGCAACCAGGATGTATCTTGAGCAGGATAGAGGGTGATGTCTTTCAGTACCTGAAAGCACACCAGGAAAAACAGTCTTACTGATGCTCTGTGCTTAGGTTACATGCAGGGCCAGACCCTGCACCATGATAGGGTGAACCCATGGGACCAGGTAGTGCAGTGCATTGCGGCTTGAGCCATTGTGCCCCTGATGCCCACTGACATTGCGCCTGGTTGTCCAGGATTCACAGAAGTTCAGCATCCTATGCTAGTGAATATCAAGAAATACTGCCTGACAATCGCTACAAGAAATATTTTATCCCTTCGAGTAGTAAATTTCTCAGTATTTTGGCCTCAACAGCTGGTACCATTGAGGGAATGTTTGCATAAAGAGCAGTTTATTCTACTGTTCTGTAGGACTTGAGGGTAGTTCCACACAATATTATGTGAATAGTCAAGTCTACAGGACAAATAAAATTTCCAGTTTATTGGAGGGAAAACAAAAAGGAAGTGGGAAGGAGAAATGGGTTGTTTGTTGCAGAAGATGTGTAAAAGGGAAGATACACACATAAAGCAGCAAATGGAGTGCAGTGATGTGCTAGGTACTTCTCTGTTAACACACAACTCAGGAAATTTAATGTTATGTAAAAATACAACAAACACAGGGACAATCTGCCTGTCCTCCCAATATACTTTATATAAGTGCAAACTTTGGCTTGTTTAGGGAATAACCAGGCAAAAATCATCTGAGGAGCTGCTTTGATGCCCACAAAAGCAGTTGATTTTCAAAGAAATTGGCCTGAAAGCTTAGGAGTTAGTAATCTCATTTTAAAGGAATATGGATAATTTTGGGAAAACGTCTATTTGGCCAAGGAAAAAGCTTTTTGATGAACAAAAGTGGAGAAGAGAAGCACATAAAAAGGGAAAAAATAACAGGCTGCAGAGGTGTAGCGTGAAAGCATTGCTTGGACATGCAACTATTAAATTGTGAAGGCCAAGCTCAGCAGGAGGTAAGAGTACTAAGGGTCATAAAGAAGGCATTTTACAAATTTTTTCACAGAGAAGCTCAGAATAAATGAGGGCTTGGGGGAATGGTGGGAGACAGCTGAGGAATGAGGATGCAGAAAAGACCAAGTACAGAACTTTTCTTTTTAATTCCTTCCTCAGGCTTCACAGGGAAACCTTCCTTATCATGGTTTGTGAAGAGGGACAGCCACTACTGAAAGCAACAGAGCATGGAAGGTGAGTTGGAAAAGTAAAATAGAGGATCAGAGGAGCTTTAGGCTACCTCTTCCCTGTTTCCTGGCAATATCATGGACTATGTGCTTCCCATGACGAGGCAGAGCATATTCTCAGCAGATTTGTGGATGACACTGAATTAGGGCTTGGGCTAAAAAATCTCCCCATAAGATTTTCAGCAGGGACATTGTAGGGGTTTGAGAGGGGAGGGGAGGAGGTTGCAGGGTTCTTAGAGGGAGCGGGGGGTGGAAAGGGAATGTTTCCTTTTAAACCCTGGGTTGGGAGTTAGCTACCACCAGAGGGAGAAAGAAGAGGAAGTGGCTTTCCCTTCCCACTGCTTCTCTTTGGCCAGCCTGCCTGGCCTTTGAAAGCAGTTCCCTTATTTCTTTTTTTCTTTTTTCCCCTTTTGCGTGGTTTTTGTTGGGTTTAATTCTATGTTAAGTCTGGAGTTCCCTTAAACTGTTATCTTTCTTTGGTTGAGCTCCAGACAAATAAACTTTTTTCTCTGTTGTTCAAAATTCTGTTCAGTCTTCTCGTCACTGTCGAGCTTGCCCTTAGTTAAAACAGTGGTGCCAAACCACCACAGACATTTGCAAAGCTCTGCTCCCCAAGGGGTCTGACTATGTATTAGCACAGTCTGTGACCTAACCACATGAATAGCAGCTCCAATAAAAAAGTACTAGGTGTTACAGCAGAAATGAGGGCAAACATGAGTCAACAGTGGTGGCTCTTCATTAATAAGACCCATCCTGGGCTACTGTGGAAGAAGCATGACCATTAGGACAGTTTTATTCCTGCTGAAGCTGCTCTAGTGTGTTGTCCTTTGGGTCTCCTGGTTTGAGGAGGATGTTGGACAGAAAAAAGGTTTAGCAGAGAGCTACCAAGATAGTCAGAGGTAGTGGACCTGTGGGGAGAGGTTAAGGATGCTAATGCACAGTGATAGGGGTTGTTGAAGACAGCATATGAGTATTGGAGAGCAGGCTAAGGGGGAACTTGTCGGCAGGCTCAGATCACTGGAAAAGTTACAAGTGCGTTGGAGAAAGATTTTTTTGGATAGCAAAAGACAGAAAGCAAGGGACAAATCACTACTTGAGACTTTAGAATGTCCTTTCTTGTCTAGAAAGGTGGTGCAGCAATAGTTCTAGCATTGCTGTGTCACTTCAGCAGAACTTAGGAACTCTTCTATGGAGCCACATATCTTTCAAGGTATACTGCAAGAATTTATAGGACACAGCTATGGTTTCATTGAAGACATGGATTAATTTAAAGTGATATTACAATCTCAGGAAAGAAACACTAATTTAATATATGAAAATAACAGTCATGGGGGGACATGAGAGTTGTGAGCAGAATGATAATCTTTGAGCCCTTTTAGTTGGGTTGCTAGATATCAGATAAAGTCTATTTTCTCTGTCTCAATTTAGAGGTATTTTCTTTCTAAATGGTGCACTATGTTAGTGCAACAAGGCCCAAAACCAGAACACAAGGGAATAGAGCAGAATCATATTAATGCAATTATTATGTACTAATGCATCATACATTTATCTTGTTCAAAATCAGATAATTGTCGTGGATTTAGTTACAAGCAATTACTAGCCACTTCAGGGCTAAAGCGTTGAGTCTTTTTATATATGAGAAAGATGCTGTCTTTTGCCCCCTTGAGCGGGAAGAATGATCTAGGTCCACTGCAGTTTCATTTGCTTTGTAAACTGTAGGCACATGCATTGGAAATATACTTTATTTGCAAAAATCTATATTTTTGAAGTATCTACGGAGGAAAAGCAGAAACTGGCTCTAAATGCTTTTTCTGCACTTCATAGCCTAAACATACAGACTGTTGTATTTGTTGAGCAACAGCATCTGTTACTCTGGAAAAACAGATGTGTGAACTACAGTAGCAGTCAGGAAGTATCAAAAAGGTGAAGGTAAGGCTTCAGCAGTTCCAGAGGCAGCAAGGAATTTGGAAGACAAGACAGATGCAATATGTGTTCGTGCACAGGGCATGTGAAAGGGAAAAAAAATATATCTTGTGAATTGTTTAATCTGGACTGATAAAGGAAAGTTCTAGGAAGAAAAGTATAATATTGCAAGGGCTTGGTTATGCTTTTGTTTTACCATATTCCTTATTTCTAACAGGGCTGATGACTTAGAGGTTTCCTAGGAATCCTTTCATAATTCAGGGTGTTGATTTACACTGAATCTCAGGGATTTTCTATCAAGGTAATGTTGTTGGATTAGTTGAACAGTAGCTGGGTATAATTCCTGTCCATGTTATAACAAATCATGAGATGAAAGTCTGGCTGCAGGAGATCAAGTAGTAGGTTTTTATTTGACATCAGGACTTCGCCCTGTTTTTTCATTTTTTTTTTCACAGCTTGATCAGAGAAGAGGAAATAAAGTGTTTGTATGTTGGCCACTCTGTAGTGCCATTAGAACTAAGAAATACAGCCCTTGTAATCTTGTGATTACTTTTTTTTTTTTCAAAAAAACTTGTACTGTGGAATATAATGATTTATATGTATTAGTAAACTTGAAAAATTAGCTTCAATAAATGTTTTAATTTTAGAAGATTAGTAGATTGAGATTTATTTATTCAAAAATAAAAAAAATTATGTCTTTAATTGTATGAAGTGATGCTTAGGGATCTGACCCATAGTACTAAAATGTTTGGAAAAGCCAGTCTTGGATTTCACCAGATTTCTCAAATCCTGATATATTTCAAAACAGCCTTCTGTTTTGAAGCACATTTGGTTAGAGGTCTCTTGCCCTTTCTACCCAAGTCTAACATGAAAAATCAGAGTTCAGAAACAATGATTAAACAAATAATTTTAGTTCAGACAGTGCATTTGAACTTCTAAAAGTTTTGATCCATTCTCTGTTTTCCCTGAATATTTGCAATGTTTAAAATTATGAAAACTAGGAGATATTTTGATAGCATTTCTTCCTCAGAGGGAAGGACTCTTTTCCTGATCCTTACATGACACAGTGGTTCTTGGTGTGTCTTTGAAAGCATTTTAGTCTCAAGATTTCAGGCTGAGACAAATGCTGGCAACAATTGTTCTGCTTCTTGGCACCCTGTAGGGGGTTAGCAGAAAAGCTAAAAGTAGAATTGAGCTGGCATATAGGAAATACCATCTTGGATGAGGTCCAAACCCCACCTAATCCCATACCATGTCTCCAGCAATGATTAGTGTCATATACGTCAGACGAAAATGGGATTACATGGCCTTTGCTTATGCACAGACATTTGAAGGCTTATCCTGAGTTGTAATCATTTGAAATTGGCTTAAATCCTGAAAGCTGTAGTTTAATGTCTCTTGCACTGAGTTAGTTGTGATGAGTTATGATACTGTGGATGTTCCTGTTATCCACAGAAGTGAGCATTTGCTCTTCAAACTTTGCTGATTTCTTGACCTTCACAGCTTTTCACAGCAATATGTAATCCATACTTGAATTGCACTTGGGGTGAAAACAGCTTTGAAAGTCTACTTTGCCCTCTATTAACAGTGAAGGAACAGAGAAATTTCTTGACTACATGCTCTGGAGCACTCGCTATTTCTATAATAGTTATTTTGCATGCTGTTTTCACAGTACCAAGTTTTCCGTTTGTTTTCAGGCTACCTTTTGCAATCTTACTTCATATGATAGAGGGTTTTTTTTGTCGGTTTGTTTTTGTTCGTTTGTTTCCAAGTCTGATCATTTTCAGGGTGTCTCTCAGACTTCCTGTGTTTGTCTATGTCTGACCCTGATGCTCAGGATTGCCCATGGTGGGAGGAATGTGTTAAGCAAGGAGCGCTGCAAATGGTTCATGCAGAGAACCTTCAAAGGCAGAGTAAGGGCATTTTGCTAAGAAAGATCAGCAAAGAAAGTCCTGAAGACAGAGAGAGTGTGAGGGAATTTCATCATTAACAGAAGCAGTGATAAGAACTAGGAGAAAGGTTGTCTCTGCTTCTGGGAGAATCAGAGCGAGCAGAAAAGTCATACTGCCTGTAGTGCTCCCTGTGATGATGCCAAGGTAGCTCATGCAGAGGTTGGGTGAGAAACCCAACTGGGATGGGCAGAGCATCCTAGCGCTCTGTTGCAGCACAGTCACATGCACTCCTGCACCACCAAGGGCTGTGATATCCATTTCCAAAGACAGTTAAACATCTGTTGCTTATTTTTGTATAACAGTTGCAGCTAAGCAGCCATTTTTGTGCCTGGCAGGGTTTCAGCATCTTTCAAAGAATTGTACATGTGTGCCTGGGACTTCTGAAATTGGTTTTTAGAACATGGATGGTAGTTTATTCTTTCATAGTAGGAGAATGCTATTCTCAGCAATCCATTTGCTGTGCCTGAAACACTAGTCAGGCCCGTCAAATGAGGGTAATTGCAAAGTTCCTTGCTTTGCAAACCATTGTTACCAGCCAGGTGGGTGATTTTTGTGCCCAATTGTGTGTCGCTGTAATGTGCCTTGAGTGGATAAACTTGTCTCTAAGACTGCCATAGAGCTATACACAGGCAGCAGTTATTCACCAGTTTTCTTAATACAAAAAGTGAGGCATCCAAATAGAATTAGGAAGCAGTAAGTGTAAAGAAAAAGATAGTATGTTTTTTTACATAAAACATTGTAAATTTGAGTTGCTAACTGCAATAAGATATATTGACACCCTTATGTACAGATATAACTGCTCAGAAAGAGTCTAAACATTGGAGTGCTGGAAACAGGGCACAGACAGTGTTGATAGTTAAATTCCTTTACTGCTCTTTTGTTGCTGGCCATCATAAGAACTAACTGGGGTAGAGGATCTGAGCTAAGGACTTTTGTCTGGACCATATGGTCATTCCTTAGCTTAAGGAGGTGAAGGTTTTCAGGAGTTTAAATATTTGAAACACAACAGTTCAAGAATGATTGCTCTGTATTTTTTTTTTTGCAGGTGTTTCACCAGATAAGTGCTTGTGATTCTGTCTAAAGTAAGTTAAACAAAACCAACCAACCCTCTCCACCCAAAGTACCCTCCAAACTTGCTGTTGCAAAAGTACATTAATCATCTTCTTGCTCGTATTGCAGTGATGCTCTGGGTACAAAAGCAACTGCTCCTCTGACAGGAGAGGATCCAACAATGTTTTCAAAGTGTGAAAGCATACACAAATAATAGAGGTGAAAACTGTATACCTAAAATATGTAATTTTTCTCAGGTACCCAGTTATGGTGTTATGAAATAATTAATAGAATATGTCCAGACCATGACACAATGTCTAAAGTATGTAAACATCAGATACCAAGAATCTTGTGGTCCTGCTATGGCATTGGAAGAAGCAATCCCTGGAAGCATGTGACCAGTGAACTTCTTATTTATTGGCTGTAATAAATCAAAATAAACCATTGAGTATAAAAGTAAGCTAAATTTGCAATAAACGTGTTCCTTTTACCTCCATTTTGCCCCCTTGTACAGTCTGTCTTTCTTAGATCTTCTAGGACAACACATGAACTTCGGGTCCTTATCTTTTCTTGTGGCAGCTGTGACCCAGAGGGTCTGTATCCTTTGCCTACCGTAATTGCAAGTCCTGTTTTAGGGACACATGGACGGCTGCTACACCCAGTGAGATGCAACAGTTTATCTGGAAACAATTCAGTACCAAGCATTTTAAAGAGGGAACATTTGTATCTCTTTTGTATCCCTAAAAAAAAAAAAAAAAATAAAAAATCTGTTCAAACAGTAAATTACAATAACATGTTGTTGGTTTTTTCCTTTGATCTATGGCTCTTATGGCCTTCTTCAGATGATTCTCAGTGTGAAAATTATTGCCTCCACATGCTTATCAAATCACTTGCTTTTGGTTGTGTTGATTCTTGGGCAGCTAGAAAAACTGTGCATCAGTGGTATATTCAGGACTTTGAATTAACTGATTCTGTAAGTCTCCAGGCAACAATGAGATGAGTTTTTGTCTATTCAGTGAAATCAATGGAAGTCAGACATTCTCAGATCATCACTTGAGAAAGCCTTGGAGTTCCCATTGCACATGACCATTTTCTACAAATTTTCAAGGAAAGGCAATCACATAAGCTATGACTGAAACATCAACAACCCTGTTAAGAGATGAGTTAGTGACCTTCTGATTTCTCTGCACATTCTACTGAAATTGCTTCTGGACCACAAAGAGCCCATGAGTAGAAGACATTTGAATAGGCATTTCCATTTTTGAGTGTATTTCTATCTAGGTTGTTTACCAGTTCTTGTAAATAAAATAAACTTGAGACATCAATATGTGCCAGAGACTATTAAAATCTTAAGGACTTACTTGATGATATCTTTAAGAATGCTCAAATTTTTATAGTGTGTTCCTAGTATTATAAACATAAATTTGATGATAACTTGGAAAAGCCAAGCTCTGTCTTTTCTAAGTTGCCTCTACCATTTAACCTAAAGCAAAACATTCCCTCTGAGTGAGCCAAACATTTTACAAATCAAAGTAACCATAGTTATGCAAGATCTGAAATAAAGCCTATACTGCTCTTTGATTAAGTGTCTAATGTCAATCCTTAGCTGATTGCTTACTTGGTGAGATGCAGCATCTTCTGTGGGACTGTTAAAATTCTTCCAGAAAAACAATTCAGATTCAGTGCTTAAGCCTTATGATTTATGAAGGGACTGGCAAAACAGCAGTAGGCAACTTATTCCCTTCTGGGCACTGCAGGTGGCTCTTCAGAAACTTGTGAATCTGTTTCTCGCCTTTAAGTAGTGATTGTAAGACTTCTCTGTCTTTATACAAAGATTAGAAAGAAACCTCTGTTAGTTCAAAACATTGAAATTTCAGCTGAAATAGTAACAGATGGATCAGGTTAAAATTCAGCTGTATATTCTGAACTGAATAAAAATCACTTTTCTAATTTCAATATTTTTTTGGTACTGTTGAAATCATCCCTCTCCAAAGCACCTTTGACTCTTCTTCTAAGGGAATTCAAATATTTATTGACATAGTGAACCACAATTGCTACAATTAAATTGGAAGAGGGAATTTTTCAGAAATATTGGCTGTGTTTATGTAAAAGTAATAAAAACAAACAAGAGCTTATGATTTAGAGAGAAAAAATAGTGAAGTGTGAATGATTAAAAGAAGTTTAGTAGGACCGATTCCTGCTGAGCTCTGAGTTCTTGCACTGGATAGAGAAGACATCCATTTCTAGGAAATTATTTCATTTTTTTCGTGTGTCTTATAAATCAAAAAACTCTGTGTAATTTCCTGTCATCATCTTTGTTGATATAAGCTTCTGAGTTCTCTGACAGTTAAGTAAAGGAACTGTACATTTTAAATTAGTGGCTGAACTGATTAAATTCACTTGTAAAAATGTTTCTTTTCACATGGGGAGGTATTTAATGATTTATCATAAGGATGTTCTTAAATTTATGTTACTTTGAAGATATTTAAAATACTAAGAGAAATATACAAAACTCTGCATTTTTCAATAGTCAAAATTGTCCCTTTCCACATTAAAAATGAATAGGCAACAGAAAAAAGTTTTAATTGTTGACCTTTGTGTTATTTGTATTGAGCTGCAGAAATCTATTTACTATATGTAAGTGTATCCTTGTTCTAAAACTACTATATTCTATTCGCTATTCAAACATTCTTTGACAAGCAAAGAATTTTTTGGTGAAACTTCTGATTTGGCTTCTTTATCAAGAATTAGATTCACACAATTTTCAGTATAACTTTTTGTCACCTTTTTGATGGATATGTTGGATGATGAGGTCAGTGTGGTAATGAGAGATTGCAAAATTTCTCATTTGAGGTATATAATACATATGTCAGAGATATTTAGAGGATACATTCTGCCTTAATTACAAAAATATAATTATTACCTGGCCTGACTGCTCTAAGACCTACAAGAAATTGTTTCCAGGCTGATGACCTTTTTTTTTATTTTTTTTATTTTGCTTTTGTGTATCAGGGTGTAGTCAAATATCTGAACTTCTCCAATTTTTTCAAGCCAACCCAGTCTCTTCCAAAAAGAGTCCATAGCCTGCCCTGCTCTCTGCTTTCAATGTTAAAATGTACTTTAGTCTAGCTGGAAAAATTTTTAAAAAATGAAATTCTGCATTCTGGAAGCTGTTATCTAGTTAGGGAGTGCGTATAACAGGGAAAAGCTTCATAGGCTTCCCTCACATGATCTTCAGAGCGTGGCTTGTGCCCTACATAATGCAGTTAGCTCTTGGCCTCAAAGGATTAAAGGGATCCATTTCCTCTTAGACAGTCCATTCTCTATGCCAAAATTTATGTCACTGATCGGCCTTGACACTTGAAAAATTAACTGGTCACCAAATTTCCCACATCTTTGTGGTTTTTGACCATTACAAATATGGAGTGGGCTTAATTGCATCTCTCAAGACATATTCTTCATATGTTAATTTACAACAGATGATGACCTTTCCAAAAAGCTTGTTCACAACTCTACCTCATGACATCACTTTAAAGGAATTTATTTTTTTAAGTTTAAACTTCATGTCATAAAGGTTTTAAAATTTGTACTACTACCTTGTTCCTGAAGGACCCCATTAAGCTGAAGCATTTGGTTATTATAGAGGGCATGAGTAGCTCCAGTGCCGGCAGCAGGACTGTGGATTTTCAGGAGATTCTGTGCTTTGGAGGCTTGAAGTAGTTTCTTGGCACTAATGCACATTAATGTGTCTGACTTTAAAGACCTTACAGTTCTATTTGACTGATGAAGTAGCGACAGTTTAGGAATCTAATTTTGTCTCCTCTCCATTCAGTTGTGCCAATTTCTTAGCCCTGAAATGTTATCTTACATAAGAGCAGTTAGCTGAAAACTTACCAGATAGGTCTGAGTTGCTCCTGCTTTGTGTTTTGTAAGGTAGAAAGTACTTCCTTCTTGAAGTCAGTTGCTGCTGGACTGATCTTGTTCACTCAACTAACAACATTGCAAAGGAGAAGCAATTCTTTAATTTCAAAAGATGATTCTTAAAGTTGGTGAGAGATAGTGTTTTGGATGGTCACTGACCCAGACTTCTCATTTAAGGTAAATTAAAGCTTTACGTTTTAAGGTTGGCTATCTTTTATTTTTTTGCCCCATATTCATACTGTGGTAAAAATATAGAGTGCAAGAGGTTCTGAGAATGATAAATCCTTCAGAAAACTTATCTGCCTGAACACAAATGTCTATTAGAAAAACAAAACCCACATGAAGTTATTAGTGTTCTATATCCAGAAGACCATTTGTGGTACCAGGTCAGAAAGACCGAATGATGATGGTTTATTATGCTTTTCTTGTTGCAAAAACTGGAGTAAACTGGGTGTTATCTTCTCTGCTTACCTTTAGAAACATTTCTGTTGATCTCAGCACAGTACTGATGAGGAGAAAAGTGAGAGCTTCTAGGATAGTTTTTATGATAGGACTAGGCCACTTTGTTTATTTGATTGATGTGGGGAAGCATTTAGTATTGTTGACTTGATATGACAAAAGAAAAAGATTGGAAAACAAAAGAGAGTTTGACCTAGGTATGAAAAATAATTTGAATTTCTATAAATTATGAGTCTGTGAAGATTCCATGATTTATGACATCATGATTCCATGATGTCTGTTCATGTTTTATGAAAGAAAAGCACAGGAAAATGCATGTTGCAATTTATCAAGAAAAAATAACCAAAAAGCCAGAGCCATCAGATCATCTAGAAATTGTTGGCCAAGAGTAGTTAGTGGCAATGAATTTTAGGGTCAAGCATGAAATTCTTTACACTGCATTTGATTCCTGGAAGATGTAGGCTCATCCTAAGTTATATGCAATTTACCAGTAGGCTTGTGACTGCAAGCACGGGGAAAAAAAAAAAAAAAAAGAAGGAAAAAGTAGTCTGTTTAGAGATTACTTCCTGTATATTCACAGTAGTTGACTAATCCTTGTGGGATGATGGTGCTTTTTTCAATTTACAGTAATTTAAAACAGGGAAAAGAAGTTTCATAAAATTATTTTGTGACAGAGCCTTTTGCTTTTGTGTCACTCTGCTGCCCATATAAGTAAAAATCAAAATAGTAATGATATGATAGCATACTGATCCAACTAACAAATCAATAGAGTATGTATATATACAGATCCAGGTAGAACCCATTCATCCCCATGAAAAAAGGAAGAAATCTTCATAGAAGGTTAGCCAATAAATATATCAAGCATAATAAGTATATCAATAAATTAGTATCTACATTGGAGACCAATTTTGTAAAAGTGGGCAAAAGTGAGATGTTCTATCTTCCTAATGTAGTTTGTTTTGTTTTTGTGTGGTAAGGATTTTTTTTTTTGCTTTGTTGGGGGTTTTTGGTTTTGGGTATTTCTGTTTGTTTTTCCCTATTTCCTGGGTAGGAAGGATTCCCTTGGACAGGACCCAAGCAAATGGCATGAAGCTGTGTTAGGAGAGATTTAGGCTAGATATTAGGAAAAGATTCTTTCTCCAGAAAGTGCTTGGGCACTGGAATGGGCTCCCCAGGGAAATGGTCATGGCACCAAATTTGTTTGAGCTCAAGTGTTTGGACACTGCTCTCAAGCACATGATGTGATTCATGGGGCTGCCCTATGCAGGGTTAGCAGCTGGATTTCAATAAGCCTTTCCAACTCAGGATACTCTATGGTTCTATGATTTTTTGTTTCTGCTGTTGCTAATATTCCAGTCTTTACAATTACTAGGATCTCATTCTGCAGTGGCTACTTTAGCCATAATGCTAGAAAGCCCTGCACTACAGTGAGCCCAGATGATGAATTAGTGGTATGGTTTAGATGGTTTAAATGGTTTAGATGGTATAGATGTTAGACTGATGTTGGGTGGGTTGTTAACCTAGGTAAAGGCTGGACTTGATGATCTCCATGGTCTCTTCCAACCTTATTAATTCTGCGTGTAATTCTGTGTGTATATAATCAAATTGCTAGTAAGGTGAAATTGCCATAACTTATTATAATACTGCCTGGGCTGCAACGATTTTAGGAAATTCAAGCCTAGAAAACTCTGCCTTTTTCACTACATTTCAGAGCAACATGTGTTTTGTTACATTTATTTTCCGTAACTTTTCATCAGATTAGGGATTACTTTAAAATCAAAGTAGTAGATATAGTACTACTAGTACTACATGTAGTTTCAACAGTGAAAAGATGTCATGCATTTTGACCTATTTTGCCATAACTTTCTTTCCAACACAGTGATAGTTTGCTGTGTTCTGAAGAGTTTTTCTTTCTGCTCATCCGCTGGTGTCTACCGTAGAAAGGCTGAACGTATTTCCAACAGGATTCTCTATAGACATATTATCCACAGATCTTGGTAAAACTGCTATGTGAAAAGGTTCCGAAAATAGATCAGACCAAAAAGTCAGTACTTGAATAGTCAGCTATGTAATCAGGGAGTCTACTTTTCTCTTAAATATTTTTTTTATCTGAGATGGAAAAAAGTTAATAAGAAACAGAAAGAAAAAATTTAATGTATCCCTCATAATGAAATTTGGTTAATCTTTTCAAAATAAGAATTTGAAAAATATAGGTGTTTCACTTTAACAACACAGGTACTCTAGGACTGTTAAAAGCTGTGAAAAAACCAATATATTTTAAAGGTCTCAGTTTTGTTTATCACTGCTGGAAACAAAATGCTACTTTTTTATGATCAAATTTTGCATATTAAGAATTTAGAATAATAAAAACAATAGATTAGGCTTGTTACCAGCAAATTAACCCTTCTTTGTGATTTCAGTGTAGTGGATGACAGCTAATCTCTGGGATACATGTCAGAATGCTTTACAAGAATACTTTTTCAAAGGTGAATTTAAAGACAAGCCTAATTGAGACGTTGGATACTGAACATTTAAATGAAGACTAGTTTATGGCTTAGTCTGGGGACAATTTTTCCCCAGTTCTTGTTTGCTGCTGAGCTAAGCAGTTCATGGTTTTAATATGGTTCTTGAATTTTAGGTAAATTTTTTAGCTTATTAGTAGTTATGACTGAATCTATGTAGAGATACCCAAGTTGCCCGGTAGCCTGCATGTTATTTAGGAAATAATTCCTTATGCCCTAGGTATGAAAATCATCTCTCCTCTGACACTCCTGTTTCTAAGGATGTCTGTGAGCACCAATGACCCAGAGAATGAATTTGGTATCCTCCTGCTCAGCCATTCATTAACTCACAGAAAACTGGTACATGACTGAAATATTTTCCATCTTAGCAGTTATCAGCTTCATTAGGGAATGGTGATATAGACTGGTTTGAGATTTTACTGACCTCTTAGGGAAACTGAGTACTGAATGAGACCCAGGCAGTTCAAGACAACAGGTGTTCAATTGGCAGCTTCCCTGGAGAGCCTGAAGAAGAGAGGAGATGGGTGGTGATTTCTTCTTCCACTTTGCCTCACCACCCCACTCACAAAGGGAGATGATAGTATTCAGGTAGGCAAATATGTACAGAGACGAATATGTCAACTGTAACAAACACTTTGAGATTACATGCTTAGAGTCACAGCAGCTAAACAGAGTTGGCTTGGACCTTTCAGAAATTTGCCCTCATCTCTCAAGGACAACAGAAACACTATTTAACAAGTGAACAGCCACTTCCTTCTGGGAAGAATGCCACAAGCAAATTAGGAGTACTGTAAACAAAACTGGGTTTATATGTTTGACATCAATGATAATACTTTGAAAAAACGTTTCTACTTAATTTTGACCGCTTATGTTATTTGATTCTCTCTGGAGTGATGAGCTGATATCTGCATGTTGCTGATAAAACAAACTGAATTTATGTTGCTGAAATCATCACAATGAGTCATTAGAACAATTAAAATGAGTCAATAATATGAGTCATCAAGTGAGAGAGAGTTACACCAGCAACCAGCTCCTGTCCCTAAGTTATGCAATTAAAGTTTTGATGACGGGCTTAAAACTTCTGGCTCTCACATTAAAGTGTTTCTTAACAGCTCGTACTGCCATCAGATTTATAATATTTAGTACTGGTGAATGAATCTTTGTGATTGAATGAAATTGTTAGTCACAGAAAATAGAATCTGCCACACAGAAACAGAACCTCGTAGCTTGAAAAGAAGTGTTCTTTTGTAAAAGTTTTCATAAGCCTATGCTTGGGCAGACATTATTAGGGTATCACAGTTAACCTTCAAAATTAGTATGTATTGTAGAGATATGGCCCACTTTCTAGATTTGAATTTATTTATGCCTTCATTTTTGCACTGGTATACTTTTTATTTATGTAAATTAAAATAGTTCGTTTTATGGGGGGAAGGAAATTATATTGAGTATTATATAATGTATATATTCATATTTTATAAATTAAGCCCTTGAGCTTTCTAAGGAAAGGAATTACACATTATAGGTGCCTGTATAATGCCTGCTGTACCTGTTTCTCCCTCTTTATAGTTGGTACCTTATTGATTTAAAGAAAAAAAATGCAAGTAGTATCCCTATTTATTATTTGCCAGATACTGAAGACTAGAAGTTTCACAATTTGTTGTGATTAAAGAGGCTTCACTCATTTTAAGGGAAATTTGATCTGTGTATTATTGTTTGGGGTTACTTTTGACCATAAGATACAATATGTATAGCTCAAGTTTGCAAATTGCATATGTAAATACTGACTTCAATTGTTTTTATATTTCCAGATTTTTTAATATTTTGCTTGATTTCAGAAACCTAAACATAAGTTTTGCTGTCTACTTTCACAAAGTCATCCATGAAAAGATTGGCCCTAGGTATTTGCATTAGGTTTTGAGCAGGTTAGACCAGAAGAGAAAATTTGACTTGTCTGACCACTCTTTTTTATTATTCTAGTCGTTTCTTTCCAACTTTTCCCACTTAGTACTCTGAGATATAAACTTGTAAGAAAACACGTTTATAATTCTTAGCTGATCAAGAAGAGGTTCATACTGTTTTTCAAAAAGTGTCAATAATAACAAATCCATAATTCAGTATCAGATTAACAATTCAATATAACCCACTGAGGCAGAGAATATTTCAAAACATTCGAAAACTGATATTCAAGAACTGATGAATCTCATTAAAAATGTAATAATGTCATTGGCATATTGTCAACCTCTATTCCATTTTTTAATCACATATATATTTTCCCCTTTCAATTCTAGCCTAATATTTCAGGCTGGCAGGGCAAATAAGCAACATGCTGAAAATGAGATGCCAGTTGTCACAGGTGCCTGTACAGATTGTATCAAAGGGCTCAGGGACATCAGTGGCTTGGCTACTTAGAGTGTGACTACTGTAGTATATAGGGGTTTTGCATACTTGGTCCAGGACTAGATTGAGTTGCAAGTTGGGGATAGTGGTCTTAGGGGACTGCTGGAGAAATGTCCCCTGTATCCCCTTCCCAGAATCCATGGGAAAGAAGCAGAAATTTAAGAAGGAATAGATATTACAAATTGCGGTGTTCACTGAGTGCATTGCTGTGCTGTTGTTTCTCAGCCATTGAAAAGAAAGGCATACGAGAACTGGATTCTGTTTCCCAGCAGGGCTTAAGAAGATGGTGGCATACAGTTTTTTTGACATTTCATCTCAGGAAAAAAGATGAAGAAGCCCAATGGGTTGACATGTTCTTTAAAAAAGTTGGAGCTGTTTCATGTAAGATAGTGGAGAGGGAAAGTTATATCTTTCTCCTGCCTGCAAGTGCTTTTTCTTCAGTGAGCTTAAGAAGTTCACAGAGGAATTAAGGAGTTTTAACCTTTCTTTCTGGTTATCCACCAAAAATTTATATTTTCAAGGCAACAAAACGCCTTTTTTAGACAGATTACACAAGTTTGCTCTATGAGTCTATTTCATAATCTATCAGCACATAGACAGGTACCAATGGGAGCTGCCTTTTCTTCTGTGTTAAGCTTCTGTTCTAAAAGTGATTTACAATTCCTAGACAGAAAGTCAGAGCAATAGAGCCATAAAATTTATTATTGTGATCATATCCCCTTTCTCTGTATACTTCTGAGTATTTTGTAAGAGAGAAATCTTTCATAGGTGATATATCATCTACACAGTGACGGCAATCTTTCATTTCTCTTTGGCTTGCATGAACAGGGAGATACCATTTCCGTAGGAAAATCTCAATCCCTTTCCTCTTATAATGACATCATTTGGAGCTTTCTAGAGATAACATGTTTAGTCTGCTTTACAGCATGCAGCAGAATAGGCATTTAGTCATGTAATTTGGTCAAGTAATTACTCTTTTTCTTCATATGTGTTTGCTACCCAAATAAATTGTTTGTAGATGGACATGTACTGAAAGCATCATGCTTGGGATTAACATCTAGTACAGTTTCAACAGAAGAGGGAAGGAGAAAGAAGAGCATTTTGAGAAAATTCATTTTTGGAGGAACACTTTCAGTATGCCTGTTCATGAAGCTGGAGTCAGAATTGCTAAGCTAAGGCAGAGCAATGCCAAGAGCCTCAGATCTGTGAAGATGCTGTCTTTTCAGTAAAATTCCCTTTTTTCTATCTGCTAGTGTCTGATTGTTTCAAGTAAATACATCTTCCAAAAATAATGCCTCCAGCAAAAATCACAGTCTTGCTTTATCTTTGCTATCAAGTTAAATAACACAAGATGAAAATCAAGAGCACTTTTATTCCTGTTCCTCTCTCAGTCTTAATGCTTCAAAAGTTTTAAGGGAAATTCTCAAAGGACTGTAATAGGCAATTGCAGTAATGCGGAAATGTTATAGATTCTTGGTTTTTCTGTAAGGTAGACTATGATTTAGGAGACAGATCTTTTTTTATTTGCCTTAGTTTTCTATGAAGGAATTTCTGCCTTCCTGGAAAACATGCTTATTTCTATCATTGATTGATGTCTTCAGTGAATCACATTTTAAAACCTGGTTCAAGGGTTAGGTAATTCTTAGTGATATGATATAATATTTCTAGACAGTGACTTTTGCCTTTAAAATCTAAAATATTTATATGTTTCAGGAGTTGGTGCAGACTTTGCTGTTTTACCTGCTGTAACCTAAGCCAAGCCTGTATCAATAGTAAGGACAATTTTCTTGCAGGATGAAAGGACAGAAGCTTCTCCTAGACTCCTGCTATGACATGGGCCCTCAGAAAACAAATAATCAGCAGTCAGTTGTGCTCCCTAAAGACAGATGTTACTTAAAGGAAGTGAAGATTTCAGGAAGATTTGATAATAGTCTTCAGCTATGTTAAAAGTAGACATAGAAGAATAAGCACTCACCCTGTTTTATGTGGGATTAGAAATAATGGGTTTAAGTTACAAGTGACAATAAATAGAAAACTTTCTTATAGGATTGAAGTAGCTAGCTTATAGACACACAAGAGTCTCCTACCACTGTAGGCTCTTCAGAATAGACTGCACAAGCATCTGACAGAAATGCCAGTGGTATGTTTTGGAGAAGGCTGAGAAACTAGATGTCATGTGATAATCACTTCCACCACTACTTTCCTATGAGAATAGGAAGGTTGAGAACTGCAAGTAGAGTGAGTAACACTGATCTCCCCTAAAACCAGAGTGGAAAGTATCCTTCTCATGATGCCAATGTTAAACCATCAACCCATATATAAAGCAAGTAGAAGAGTAGCATTATGACCTATAATGGAAGGATGATGAGGAAAGCAGTGCCTTGCAGGCACAATCTCATTCTGCTTTCGTCTTTGCTGATGGAAGAAGAAGCATTTACTAGCTGCAGGCTACCTCCAGAGGAGACAACTTTACAATTTCTGTGCATGCAGTATCACTCCTCTAGGCATCAGGCTCTGAGAACTCAGCTATTGCTTCTGGCTTTCAATAGTTACCACTTAGTCTGAAAATTGCACAACTGCACTTACACTAAGTCTCTCATCTGAGGATCTTGGGATGCTACTCAAGCAATTTTACTCCATTTTGCAGATAAAGAAAATGGCTCATAGAGTGGCTGAGTTGCAGTTCAAGAACACACAAAAGCAGCCAGATGCTCAGAGCTCCTTGTCACTCAGTTTAAACACAGGAGTTTGCTCAATAGTGAATGAAGCATATTACTGTCCCTATTGCTGAATGGAACAGCACTGTATTCCCAGGAGACCCTCAAAGAAAAAGGGGCTTCAAGTCTGAGCATTGCTTACATGGGTTGATTAATTTCAGTCTTCATAAGATTGGAACAGTGAAAAGAACTCTAGCAACTTCACATGAAAAGATCCTCTGTATGGAACGTATCGAGCTAGAACACGTGTCTAAATGATCTTGCATTTGCCATCTTTTTGTTTTAACTTCAAACTAGCAAGCTCAGCACAACCCCAGTGAGGCCTAGATTCTACTTACCAAAACCCACTGATCTGACCTCCTTATTCTATGTTCTGCATTTCAGCCTGATGGGTGACAAACCAGAATTAACACCAAAGGGAAAGAGAAACACTGGAAAGAAACCCTTCAGTTGAAGCATTTTCAGTTTCATATCACCATAATTCTGGGCTACAGCAAATTATTCACAACCACTTGACAAAGGAAGAATATGGCAACAGTGGAAAGTTGTGCGCTAATCCCAAGGTGTAGCAGCTAAAAGAAACAGTGTCAGTGTCAAAACCTTGTAACAAAAAAACGATGTAAAAGTCATGGAATCCTCAGTAAGTAAAAGTCTATTTATTAGCACCACTGAGGTGATAGACTGCATCCAATGATGAGCAACAAAACTTGGGAAAGTACTAGAGCACTGGTATTATGAGGAGCAGTGGAAGGATCTGAAGTTGTTTAGCCTGGAGAAGAGGAGGCTCAGAGGGGACCTTCTTGCTCTCTACAACTGCCTGAAAGGGGCTTGTAGTAAACTGGGTTTTGGTCTCTTCTCCCAGTTAACAGGATGAGAGGAAATGTCTTCAAGTTTCAGGAGAGGTTTGGAACGTATATTAGAAAAAATGTCTTCCCCTAAAGTGTTGTCAGGCATTGTACAATGGAGGTATTTAAAAGACTTGCAGATGTGACACTTGGGAACATGGTTTAATGATGAACATGGTAGTGCTGGGTTAATGGTTCAGCTCAATGATCTTAGAGGTCTTTTTCAACCTTAAAGATGATATGATTCTATATTACTAAACATAATGCCAAAGCAAAAGGATTCTTTTGAGACATGTTTAAAACAGCAATGGAACCACAATAAAATCAAAGAAACTGTACTGAGTATGATAGAGTGATGTTGTTATAATTTTTAGAGTTTAAATTTGTGCATAAATGTTTCACAACCAGGCTCTTCCCTTGTATAATCCACTGGACCCTCAGTACCTTGCTTCATATCCAGCTGTGGAGTTTACATTAACAGTGATGGACTTTATGCAGTAAAGCACCTGTCACCTTTAAACTAGAGCTGTGTTAAAAGGTTTTAATGAAATTGAAAACGAAGAGGTTTACAGAAAATTTTACTCTGAACCCAGCCTCATGTTTTATTAGCAAAATTCTTATTTTTCTCTTGGGCATTACTGTATGTCCAAGTACT
Organism: Serilophus lunatus; assembly: GCA_013399895.1. Taxonomy (NCBI): domain Eukaryota; kingdom Metazoa; phylum Chordata; class Aves; order Passeriformes; family Eurylaimidae; genus Serilophus; species Serilophus lunatus. Next base: position 618,804 of record VXBA01004918.1, read on the forward strand.
GCATTCCTTTATTTGTTTATTTAGGTAACAGTTGCTTGTGCTATCTCTGTGCCTCACAGTCAGTGCAACAGGTAGTTAAATGAGTGTAAAGCCTTTCTGATCTTGAATTTTACATGTCTCCACGGATTATGATGGGTAACTGCAGGGAAGACCTGCCACAAGTCCCTTTTGAAAGAAAAATGAGTCAGAGGGACTGAGATGGTTGTGAGACTTATTTTCCCATCATCTCCTTCCGTAAATGAAGGTCGCTTGACTTGATCATCCTCTTGGTTCAACCGAGACAGAGTTCAAATGGAAGTGGATCAGGGATCTTGTGTCTTGAAGGCAATACATATATTGTCTACTAAGGAACTACTTTTTCTCCTGATGTCCTATTTAGGACATTCAGATTCCCAAGTGAATGTTGGTATGTGAGCCATGTAAATATTTTTTTTTTTCCAACCATCAGCTTGTATATCCCTGAGGCCTGTGGCTGTGATATTACTGTTTTGACCACCTTTTTTCTACATGCAGAGGCTGATACTCTTAATAACTTAGTTAACTCTAGCTCTAATAATTTCAAAATTTAGTTAGAGATGGTGCTCAATTATTTTTCTCAGCTGATAATCTTGTCTTGGTAATGTGATTACATTTACCCTTTCTAAATTTTGTAGTTTAGAACTCTGCACAGTGTTTTAATAAAATGTACCTTGAGTTTATAGCCCCTATGTACATCCCTGAGACCATGATTATTCTTCTAAGATTTAATTCCTGTTTATGGACAGATAATGCTGTATTTTAATATTTATATGTTAATATGAAATATTTGAGATTCACAAATGAGATTTTTCTAATTAGTCATATCAAGCTAGTCAGAATCAGGAGATTGAACAAATCTATGTTTTCACTAAAACAGTACAGATCATATACTATGGTCACAAAATATGGGCAAAATATTAAAATGTATTTGTTGTTTTCTGGCATGTTGGCTTTGATTTTTTATTTTAACATAACCTTTCCCTTGAAATGAATAGATTTAAAACTAACCTCAAGTCTTTTGTAAATTTTGCAAATTTTCTTCTGGTTATGTTAGTAAATAAAGAGAATGCATCTTAAAAGCTACTAAAGGAGCTAAGCCACATGCAGTTAACAGGGTCAGAATCCACTGCAACTTCTCTGTGTGACATTGAAATAATTCCTGAACTGATGAGCACCAGTCTCAGGATGTATCACTCTTCTTCTCTCTCAGTACATTTGATAAAAGACAAAAACTCTTACATTTTATCTCAACTCATGTTCCAATTAAGTATTTTACCAACTCAAATAAAATCTTTATTATAAAGCAGAGATGAACACAGGAGCTCTGATCTTTGAAACCCATAAGATGATTTGATTTTTAAAGAGATACTAACCAAGAACAGAAATACAAAGTTAATCAGGGACTAACTACTCTCGATTGACTTTCTCTTTGAAAAGCCTGCACATAATACATGGGACCTAAATCAAGAATGTCATGGTTAGAACAACATTGTTTGACACCTGTGCTCAACAACTAATCTTGATTTACTAATAGTTATTTTGAATGGATTGATTCTAATGTACTAGGTGTATGATGGAATATTCTTATTATATATCTCAGTATAGAACTGAATATCTAATATTTTTTCTTGCTTTTCCAAGAATTCAAAATTTAAAAGGTGTATTTTCAGCTTCTTGATGGCATCTTTTTCTTTCAGATATATTTTAGATGACAGCAAAAAATCTGGCACACTGATCTGAAAGTCAATGAAATTGGATGAGTTCTCCTGAAGCCAACTGGATGAAGACCATAAACGTTTCAGAGCTACTATAGCAGATGAAAAATGAGGTACATCCTTATGATTCTGAAACAAAAAAAAAGCAGTAATGACTGGAATTATTCAGAAGTGAATGAGAAACCAATGGAATTCTTAAATAAATAGCAGTATGGCTGTTTTCATAGTTCTGACTCTGACTGGGCACTCAAGAAATCATGAAGTTGGAGTTTAGGAGTGAAAAGTCTGAACTCCTTTCTAAAAAGGTCAAAGACAAATTGTTGACACCTATCAAGGCTCACACGAAAAAAGACGTTCCGATCTGAGAAAAATTCCTGCCATCTTGTTTTGATGGCTTTAAATTCTGTGTCATAAATTACATTATTTATTAAAGTTGTACACTGAATCTGCTGTGGAAGTCTGGGCCACAGCTGAGTTAAAATTTTACACTAGAATAAAATCCAGTGAAACACATGTCAGAAAAATGTCCTATGATTCTGGATGATACTTTAGGCTCAAAGCAGATAAGAGATCTCATGAGAAATTAAACACAAATTTATATATTAAGAGAAATAAAGCAATATAAGATCACTAATTTTTAAAAGATTTCTGGCTGACTAGTTTTGATAGATAAGGCAGGAGTGCAGAGAAAATTCAACTTGTTTTATTTGTTTTGTTTCACATTCTGTCCTTTCTTTTCCCTTCTCCTTTTGAATAGTATTGAAAGCAGAACAATATTGGATGAGATGTTATTGGTACTAACTACAAAACAGGTGCAATAAAGGACTGAGCTGTTACTAAGTCATTGGTTACAAGTTCTGTGGTTTGGGTTCAAGTTTTGCCCAATTCAGTTGAGCATCTCATGTTGGAGGCATCCAAAAGATACAATGAAATTGCTGTTTTCCTTTTGTCTTTCATGGGTTTTTTGTACCATGCTAATTACTACTTTTCTTGAGCATACTCAGACTAGCCTAGCTTACATGGGAAATAACATAATTTCTGGTTCTAATGTATAATATAAGAACTAACCTGCTAAAATTACTGCCATCTGTGATACTTTGTTAGTGTTGGGGAAACTCCCAGGAGTCAAGTTAGAGATTTTTTTCCAAGAAAAAAAATAGATCCTTGCATAGATTATTTCATTAGCTTTCACTATTTCTAATCACCATTGTTATAGCAATCTCTCTGATTTAAGTCAGTTCATTTAGTTCTAAGCGCAGACTACTCTCCAGCAGTCTTCCTATCCTGTTAATGATGTTAACTTGTCTTAGCTTCCACTGCAGTATGGACACTACCCTTTTTTCCTGCTGCTGCTGGCAATATTCCTGGCTTTGTCTGTGGTCTTTATCTGGCTGCAGTATCTTCCTTCTTCTTTGCATGCTGTTTAGATGGCATTGAATCCTTGCTGTGTCTTCCCTTCTAAAGTGTTCAGAATTCATCTTGATATTTCTATCCCAATGTTTTCAAATCTTCTTAACGGATTTGTTCTCTCCTTTACCAGGAAATACAAGGAAGTTTCTCAAGGTTTAGATTGAGGAGTCAGTGCAGAATATGGAGTGGATGCAGGACAAGGTACATAAAAGCAAGAGGCAGTGATTCAATGAAACATGGAGCTGCCTCAGCTAGTGCAGAAATCTGCTAGAACACTGCTAGAGAAAGCATGAGAATGGGGAGAAATGAATGAAGTCTTTGGAGTGAAGTATTTAGCAGTTGTCTTCAGTGGTCAGAGCTAAGTGTATAAGCTGCAAGTAGGTCTTGCAATCCCCTCCTACTATGGTATGTTAAGGGTCTACAATGGCACATTATGGGGTTACAGGTTACACAGCCTGAATTTAAATCGCATAGCATTTCAAAGAAAGTAAAAGATCTTCAGTCACCATTATATTCTTTGTGTCAAATAATGTATTTGTTTTGTGTGGCCAGGTTTTGGAGGTAGGGGAGTATAGGAGTAGATTCTGTGAGAAGCTGTCAGATGCTCCCCTCCGTGTCTGATAGAGCCAATACCAGATGGCTTCAAGACGGATCCACAACTGGCCAAGGCCGAGCACAACAGTGATGGTGGTAGTGCCCCATGCATAATGTTTTTGTGCTGAGGCTGTGGGGAGGGAAACCTGTGCAACAGCAATTACAGTGGGAGAGAGGAGGGAGATTGTGTGAGAGAAACAACTATTCCGGGTGCCAGGGCAAAGATTTCCCTGCAGCCCATAGTGCAGACGATAGAGAGGTAGGATGTCCCCCTGCAGTTCATAGAGATCTATGGTAGAGCAGAGATCCATCTGCAGTTCATGGAGAACCCAGTGCAGGAGCTGGTGCATGCAAAAAGGAGGCTTTAGACCCATGGGAAGCCTGCACTGGAGTAGGTCTCTGGCAGGACTTGTGATGTCAAGGGGGATTCACACTGAACAGACTCTTCCTGAAGGACTGTAACCCATGGAATGGACCCGCACTGCGGCAGTTCGTGAACTGCAGCCCATGGGAAGAACTCATGTTGGAGAAGTTCATGGAGAACTGTCTTCCATGGGAAAGACCCCATGCTACCATAGGGGAAGAATGTGAGGAGTCCTATTCTGAGGATGAAGGAGCAGTAGAGACAATGTGTGATGAACTGACATTAACCCCCATTCGTCATCCACATGTGTCACTGCAGGGGAAGGAGGAGGTAGAGAATTCATTGGTAAAGTTAAGCCTGGGAATAAAGGAGGGGTGGAGAAAACCATGCTTTAAGACTTTTTTTTTTTTTTTTTTCCCCCTCAATNTTTTTTCCCCCTCAATAGGAGCCTTTTGTTGTAATTTTTTTCCTCCCCCATCCGATTGAGACGGGGAGTGACAGAGTAGCTTTGGTGCGAACCTGGCATCCATCCAGAGTCAACTCATCACAGATAATTACCAACAGATTAAACATATGTTTATTTGTATTCCCCTCTTCTCTTTTCAGGACAAATTAAACCAGGTTTTCTTGAATGGGAACCTAAAACCTAAGTACTCCTCTTCTGTGTTTTAAGGTAAGGATTGAAGGAACCAAGTTCAAAAATACATTTTTTACCACATACAATAAGCAAAACAAATATATACTTCTTTTGAGGAATAATATAAAATTTCACTGGTAAAAATATCAGTGCAAAAAGATGTAATGAGAAGTATTTTACAAGGGTTGATCCAAGCAGTCAGTGTAAAGATAGGCTGCCTATTCTTTGAATATATATATTCTTTGAGATGATTTGTTGTCATACAAACTTATTCACAACAGTTAAAATTATATACATATTTCTGCATGTTTTAAGATACACTTCTTTGTGTAATTGATGATCTTTGATGGATGCCTTTTTCTGAAGGCTTGTTCAGTATTTCTTTAAACTTATGTTAACCTTTAGCATCCACAGCACACTGTGGCAAGGAAGAGCACGTGAAAAATCTCATGCATGGTATGTGGTTACCTTTTATTGACTTCGACATGAGTACTTCTAGAAGTATTTGATGTTCCCTGAATTCTTGTAATAGAAGGCAAAACAAACAACCTAACTTCTCTGTCTGTGGCTCTCATGGAATTGTAGACCTCTAGAATAATGTCCCATAATTTTCTCTTTTTCATATTAAAGAGCTCTTTTTTTGTCCTAAGGGTAGGAATTATTACATGTCTTCAACCACCCTGGTTGTCCACATCTAAATAATTTTAAATTTTACTTTGTCCTTTCTAAGATGGGAGAACTAGAATACACTCAGAGTTTAAATAAAGTAATGATTTGTATGTAGCAGAATGGCGATTTGTGCTCTAAAGCTTTCTTATTTCTTTCCTATTGATTCCTAAGAATTGGTTTTAGTTTTTTTCTGACTGTTTCTGTTCTCCAAATTGCAGTTTTATAAAGCTATTATTTACAGCTCCAGCATCTTACTCTTGAGTGCTAATTCTCAGCACAGAGCTAAATTTTGTAAGTTAGAATTATTTTTTGCCCATGTGAATAATAATCCATTTATTTACATCAAATATCCTCTGCTATTTAATTGTCCAGTCATGTAACCCTCATCTTTGCCATCTTAGGTAACTTGGTATCAATTAATCCAAATTTCCATCTCACTTTTAACAGGAATAATAATATGGTTTCTCTTTTAAAGAAGAAATGTGAATATGGTAATAATGGGGGCAGAAAAAATGATCAAGTTTCCTATACAACACATAATAGTTGACTATGCTCTGTATATTCACAGCAGCTGCCACTTGCAGCTACCTCGAGATTCTGTCCTTGCTCAGAAATTTTTCACTGTAAATGGGCATCTCTTGTGGTACACTTATCTTCACAGTCCTTAAGGTGATGATGTAGGACTATAGACGCCATAGATCAGGTTCTGTTTCTCCTATGGGCATAAGAAAACTAGCAATTTCATCTTTTTCTTACCTTAGTGTTTCATCTGTAAAGAGGAAGAAACAGTTCCACCTCTTTGTTCATCTATTTATATAGAGAATCCCTTCAGGCAAGCTTTTGTTACCTATAAAATTTTCTAGTACAAAAGACCTCCTACTTTCCTAATTCTACTAAAAAAATTAATAACCCTTACTGGAAACCACAGTTTTCTTGTATATGGATGCATTCACTGAATTAGGGAAAGTGGGAACATTCAAACATTGCAACAAAAATTAACCAGGTATACTTGGCTTTCTATAATGTCTTCAACTTCCAAATGAGCCTATGAGTGCAAATACTGCAATAGCTTGAGCAGTTGCTTTGGTGATATTTCTGATCTTAATGAGAACCCCACTATAACAGCTGATGCATTACTGAGCCACACAAAGAAAATTACCATCTAAGTGTTTGCAATAATGTGGTAGAAGCTTGGTAGGTGAGAAATGCCTATTCATCCATACCACGATCTGTCTTAAAACCCTGTGATTTTCTCATTCTAAGATACCAAAATTACTAAACAGTTCTTCTCATAGATTTACTGTTTCATGTTAATCAGTATTGCAGCTGAGATCTGGAGAACATACTTCTTTGGGTAGAGGAGACCTCTGCGACTAGGGAAAATGTGCTGAATACCAATTCAGTCAGTTATACTAGAAATGAAGAAGAAATTCAAGCTGATACTTGCAGTACTATAGATACACATCCCTTTTGTTTTTCTGTTAGTGTCTGAAATGGACCTCCAGCTATTACTAGTTCCTCTAGGAAACCAAGTGTTTAGCTCAAGGCTGGAAAGTAGGTATATTTTTCTCTCAAAGTTCATGATGCTTATCCTGCAGTTATGAAAAACTTAATGCAATCCAAATGGTGGTGGAAAAGAGAAAAGGGGGATTGAAAAGAGAAAATGAATAAATGGCTTGGGAAGTTTTTAAGAAAGAGGAGAAATGGGCTCAGCTTCCATTGCATTCATGTGAATTTTTGGCTATACAGATTGTAGAAGCTGGAAAATGTCAAAGCTTTTTATTTCAAGACAGAAAAGGGAGCTAGTCTTGATTTTCCTAATTACAGGTAAATTTGTAACCACTGTGTGCTAATGAGTAAATATATGCTGCCATTGTTGCTTCTCCTTTGCTGGTATTTGTCCACATATTGTTTTGAGAGTTGCCTCATTTAAGTCTCAAGAGGAACCCTTCATTTGTTAATTTTGCTGGAACTCCAGTACAGTGATGATGTTTGGCTGATCACCAAATATTTAAGGACTCTACAGAAACAGAAGTGCCTTCAGACTACAGATGGGACTATGTTTAGGTGACAGATTAAGTGTTGTATTTTGAGGATCTAGAGATTTGACTTAGGTATTTAAAGGAGAAGTTAAATGCCTAAGTCCTTTAATGAATCTATGGTGATTAGTCAGTTCAAAGGCTCCTGAAAATTGAAAAAAAATGTTTGAGAAGGGTCTGTTTTCCTCTAAGACAGTGGAGAGTAAACAACTGAGAGCGGCCATGGAAGTAGTTAGAGAAAACAGTTAAGTCCTTTACCAAAGCTATGAGATGTTTTGATACGGACTGAAATATGTTGGGGGAAGATACAGCTGTCAGAGATAAGATTTAAGCTGGACTCACCTTGCATCTCAGCAAGCTGTGCAAGTGCTTGAAGAAAAAAAATTGAATGTGTTGCATATTTCACCATTTGCATACTCAGACCCTTCAAGAGTCTGACTGTTCTTTGGGAGGATGTTTGCATGCTCTGAGTCACTCAAGAAAACACATCTGTACTGCTGAAAGCTACAGAGGACTCAAGCCCAGTAGGTAGCACTGGATCGGAAAAAAACAGTGACTTGCTTTTCTCTTCTGCTGCTTTCATGCTAACAGTAGAACATTCCCAGCTGATTTCTGTTTTGCTTACAGGAAGTGAAAGGAAAAATTTTGAATCTATCTCATACAACAGCTGAGGAGATTCTTTGCATCACCAGTGACACAAACCTTTCTACTCAGAAAATCTGCCATCCTCATCCCCCAAAGATTCTTGCCCATCAGCTCTGCTCTTGACTGTACCTTTCCGAAGAAAGTGGTTACCGCCTGATGAGTAACCCTTGGAAGATGCCCATTAAGCATGAGGGACATAGAAGGAAGCAGAAAGGGAAGGCTGGAGAGATGAGATGCCTACAAACCATGTAATATGTGGCAGCAAAGGCACTACACCTGCCTGCGTGCCCCCTGAGGAGGGATGAATAGCTGCAAAGGCTTCAGTCCAATAGGGTGATACCAGGCCATGGAATTGATCTCAAACCAGGCATCAACAGAGGTTTCCTTAATCCAAGGACTACTTGACATTGGAACATATGAAAGCATGGTAATGTTCTGGTTAAAAGCCTAATAATAACAATAATGATAATAGGGATAACTTCAGGATTTACAGATGGATCTGCCCTAATACCTTCCCAACTTTGGACACCTGACTTTTGTTACAAAATTTTTAGTCCTGAAGGAAACTGAGTGATCACTGCCATCTATTGGCAACAAATAAGTTAACATTAATATCCCACTAAGAAAACATGCTAGCAATTACATAATTGACCTGAAATTGAACATGCTACACTGTTAAAGATGATTTTTTTTTTTTAATGAGAATATTACAGCACATGAAATGTACAACCTCTTATGCTAATTTTCTTTATCTTACTTGGATGGTTCTGTTGGTTACAACATTTATATGGTTCACATAAGACTGTTTCCAACAAACATCTGGCTGGGAGAGCTTCAGGAGATAAAAAATTTGGAATTCCCAAGTATGAGAGGATTGCCTGAGGGAAAAATTCCTTGTTCATGGCACAAATCTTGTAAGAAGAAGCATCATGAGATCTTCTCAAAGGCACTGATTGCCACGATTTTGCTTATTATTATCACACTGACCTTAATAAAAAAGGAGAAACTTTTGGTGCATGAGGGTACATTTAAACATGTAAAGGAGAATTGTCCCTACCAGTGCCTAAGAAATTAATCAAAGGCAAAGCAAACCGAGTAACTAACCTCTTATTAATACCTAAAATATTTATCTCCAACATCTGAATATCTGAGGGTATTAATTGTTCAGAACAATCAAATTTAATAATGCCCTGAGTAATGTTGTTTAACATCATTATTTTGAATGTTCAGTGCTCAAAACAACTGCATAACTGCAAATAAATAAATCAAAACAAATTTTAACAACACTCCCAATGGCTCAGTGTTCTACTAACTGCAGTAGAACTTAGAGATATTCATGGCAGAAAGATGATGCCATAACTGAATTTTTGTTTAGAACTAAGTCAAAAATAGTTTTTCTGCTGTGTGTGTAGCTTTATACTTCATTTACATTATTTGGAGTAAAGATTTGAGATTTAGTCATAACAAATTGGAAGAAAGATTTTTTCCATTTTTTTAATCATTGACTTACTGACCTTCCTAAACACACTGAAAGAAGTTACTCTTATAAAGTAACTGATGTATTTTTTCAGAAGCACCAAATTTCATCCATATTTGTGTTTCAATTATAGACTGTGTTTTGAATTGCTTCAACTGACATCTTTTTTACTAAACAATCACTGTATTATCTAGATTCAACAAGTAAGAAGAAAACTGATATTCTTTGTAAAAGCAGAATGGTGATTAAAACAGCCCAAAATTTCATTTTTCATTCATTTAAAATCAATGTTTTACAGGTTCTTGGAGCAGTAAAGAAACATTGTCAACTTTAACTGCAAAAAAATTAAGACCAATCTTGAGAAATAAAAAGTGCTGATGTAAAGTTCGAAAAGCAAATGGATGAGAGAAATTTTTTTCTGGCACTAATAGCAGCCATATGTCATAAGACTATAGAGAAAATTGTTAAGAAATATTTATTTTCTTTATGTAGGGAAATCTGTTCTAAAATAGCTAACAGGCTATTTCCATGTATTTCAGGACTGTTTCCCTTTTTTGTATCCAGGTAGAAGTCCACTAAACTTCTACCCTGACCCTGAGAACTGTTGTCAGCTCAGGGAAGAGAGGCACTGGGGCTGCTTATTGGAGCTACTGGCTGCTCAAGGCTTGAGTATCCACAGCAGCACATACTGAAGTGTGTTTGTGCAAAACCAGCACACATGGTGATGTCACACCCACAGTTTATCAGAGGAAGAGGTTTTGACATATAACTGGCCTCTGACTGTCCCTGGGAACTGCTGCTATCTCGCATGAGTAAATCACTCAGCACAGACTAAGGATTTCAGGGTCTTGTGCTATGGAAGAACAAGGCAAGTCAAGCTGCCTGACAAGCTTTATGAATGGTTGCCTGAATTCTGCAAGAGAATATTTTCATAAAGTTGTAATCCTTTTATCTTGAAAAGACTGCTGCTTAAATTACTGTTAACAAAATCAAGAGTGGGAGGCAACAGAGACCTGCCAGTATTAAGGCGATCAAAGCATGCTGGCATCATATTTATGTTGCAGGTTTAGCACTTGAAATTATTTAGGAACTTCAGAAGAGGAAAAATAATTCACTATCAATACAAGAAATATTATATTGCTAACTTTATTTTAAATTTATTTCTGTTTTTTCAGGAGAGTTTCTTTAATTTGCCATTACCTAATAAATTTGCTGACAACAGCACATTGGGAGGAGCTGTTGTCTCCCTTGAGGGCAGAGAGGCCCTCCAGAGACATCTCAACAAATTAGAGAGATAAGCAATAACCACATGTATGAAGTTTATCAAGGGCAAGTTTATCAAGGGATGGGGCAACCCTGATTATATGTATAAACTGGGGAATGAAAACATGGAGAGCAGCACTGCAGAAAGGGACCCAAGAGTCCTGGTACATGACAAGTTGAATATGACTCAGCAGTGCCCTGGCAGCCAGAAGGGCCAAGCAAGTCCTGAGGGGCATCAGGCAAAACATCACCAGCGGTCGAGGGAGGTGATTGTCCTGCTCTGCTTTGCTCTGCTCTGCTCTGGTGCAGCCTCATCTTGAATATTGTTCTGGGCACCATAATATAAAAAACCCCATTAAGTTATTAGAAAGTGTCCAAAGGAGGGCCATGAAGATGATGAAGGGCCTGAGGAGATGCATTGTGAGGAGCGTCTGAGCTCACTTTTTCTGTTCAGCCTGGAGAAGAGGAGACTGAGGGGAGACCTCATTGCATTTACAGCTTCCTCATGAGGGAAACAGGAGGGCAAGTACCAGTCTCTTCACTCTTGTGAGCAAAGAGAGGACTCAAGGAAATGGCATGAATCTGAGTCATGGGTGGTTTAGGTTGGGTATCAGTTAAAGGTTTTTCACCTAGAGAGTGGCTGGGCACTGGAACAGGCTCTCCAGTGAAGTGGTCATAGCACCAATCCTGTCTGCATTCATTAGGACAATATTCTCAGGCACAAGGTGTGACTTTTTGGGTGAGTTGTGCAAGGTCAGGCATTAGATTCAATGACCCTTCTGGATTCTTCCAACACAGCATATTTTGATGATTCTATGGTTCTATGAAATAAGATCAATTTTTTTTTTCTTTAAAAGAAATCAAAATGCAACATTTTTCTGCATTTACTTAAGGTTCAGGGGAAGGAGTGGTTTCCACATCCAAGACTTCCAAGTCTTGAAATGCTTCTTTTACACTTCTTTGTTTTTATAATTTCCTCTTGTCATACATACAATGTGAGGAAAACAATTTCTAAAATGCAGTAACTGTGGCTTTGTATTGTTCTTTCTTCTGGCCAATCACTGGTGCTTTCAAGAACACAGACTCACACAGTCATAGAGTTGGTAAGTTTGGAAGGCACCACAGTGGGTCCTCTGGTCCAGCCCCCCTGCTCAGGTAGGGTCATACTAGAGAACATTGCACAGAATTGCATCCAGATGATTCTTGAGTATCTTCATACTCCATCACCTCTCTGGGAAGTCTCTTCCAGTGCATAGTCACCTGCACCAGCAGACACCTGTGTGTCTCTGCCTTGGTCTTCCCTCTCTACTCTGCAAATTTGCTAGATGAAACTGAGAAGTTTGATCCAACCAACCAGAACTACATCCCTCAAAACAATGCTTGTGCTTTTGAACAGCTGAAAGTCAGCATCCTCAGCATATTCCTGTGGCTCTGCTGTCCACCTCCTTCAGTAGCTGCCAGAACAAAGAGCCTAATCCTCTGTCTGAATTGGTGATGTATATATTAGAGAGACCACAGCATTTTCTGCCTTTGCTATTCTTTTTGTTAATCATCACCTTAATTTACCCTTTGATTTAAAGAACCAGGATAAGAAAGTGCTCAGAAAGAGCTCAGGATCCTCCCAACTCATATTTTATCTTTTTTTTTTTTTTTTTTCCTCAAAATTGCAAAACTGAGGAGTGTTTTTTTTCTTATGAATAGGAACAGGATAAATGTAAGAACAAAAATGGCTGACACAGAAGCCCTACTTCATATATGTATATATTTTTAAATGTAATTATATTACTTATATTTATTTCCTCTTTTCATCCCATTTTCCTCATACTTAAAGCTTTAAAGAGCATTTAGTGATGATTATTTAATGCAGGACTAAAAAAGCTACATTCCATTTAACTAACCCCATGCCTTGGATCATATTTAATTGCAATGATGTGCAGTTACAAGGTCATGACATTTGTTATAATCAGCTGGGGCCCCTAAAATTAATTTCCTTAATTTTGGCCTTTTGTTGCCCATTTGGAAACTTCATGGCAGAGAGCAGCAACAATTCATTATGGCCAGTTGGTATAAGATTTTTTTTTTCTCACGAGAAATACCATTTTAAAATAGGTGTACATATACATAGGCATATTTATATATGACCTTTTTTTTGTATATATACAGACACATGTACACCAACGTGTATATTTCTTCCTGAATCAGGATGGAAAGTCAGAAACTTGATGATTTTCATTGGAATAAAATCCTGTTAATGTCTCTCTTGATTTTCTAGATGCCAAACTCCTTCGCTTCCCACCCCTCCAACTGCTTTCCTGGATGCCAGGCTGCCATGCTGACTGCTGGCTGCCTGAGGAGCCAGCTGCCAACAGGGAAGTGGAGTATTCCGAGGAACCAGCAAACCACTGCCAGCCAACTGGCTAGAGCTTGTTAAAGGAAACCTCTATCATTTCTGTTGAATTTTTTACGGACTCCCGCGGGATCCATATATCCTGTTAAATCAGTACACTCTGATAGAGCAACAATCCTTCAGGGACAAAATCTAATGCATTCCAGTGTTTCTGTATCATGTAGAAGTGCTCTTCTCAAATATGTCCTTTAGCTACAATTACACTAATGTGTCCTCGACACACTTTTAAGGTGTGCAGATCTATCAGAGCAGTGTTCAAATATGGCTCAAGAAAAATGAGAAGAGAGCCACAGAGGTTCTGAAGCTGAGGACAGTGAAAGGCACTCAGCTAACTATTGCAAGAAATGAGCAAGCAGAGCATTCAGAAGGATAGGAATGATCTAGGAGAATGAGAGGAATTTAGGGGGAATTCCTGACGAGCCAATGTCTTTAGCTTTTAGACCTTAGAAAGCTATGATGTGTCATGCTTCAGAAATGCCCAGTCAATTTATAAAAGATCAGGGTTGTTGCATGAGTAGGTAATAGCTAAAGAACATCTTCTGCGGTTATGCAACAGCAAAGCCAAGTTCATAATCTTTCATTTACCTCAGCAGCAAACTAAATGCCACTATAATACCCTATGCCAGAGAGCAGCAAACCAAATGCCACTATAATATCTTATGCCAGACAAAATGTTTTGCTTTGGGATATTTTCAGCTAGCAAATAACATAAAATTCAACTAACATGCTAAACAAAATCTATTGAAGACAATTAATATTTGAGAAGAGTGTATGAAATGTATCTAACCTATCCGTATATGTTGCAGGTATGTATTTGGTGACATTTTGGCAATGGTATTTCTCCACAAATTATTATATTTCTTTTGTAAACACCTCTCACCTTAAAAAAGTTTTTTGCTTGGGTTTTTTACTTCCCCCTTCACTTGTTCAGTTCTTACTTAACTCTTCTGTGAAAAGATCTCCTCACTTTCTAAGAAAATGAATATAAGTTTAGACAATATCTCAGTTTCTTCCCCTCCATATATCAAACACATATTTTTTACTTCTTGTAATTTTCTTTTCTACCTCAGCTTATTATCCTTTTTTTCCCTCTACCTAATCTATTCCATTTCCTTCATTTCCTTTTCATCTTCTTCAGCTTCTTCACATTATAGAGAAGATGTGGAGCACAACTTTCTTCCTTCAGCCTATTCAGGATTCTCTCTGTCTTTCCACTTCTTTCTTCTTGTCCCACTGTTTTCACGGTAAGAAATTTTTTCCTTCCTTTTAACATTCAAAGTTTTTATTTCTTCTTAATCACCCCCTCCTACTCTACATTGACTCAGACTTTCTTTTCCTCCTCTTTTAACCCTTCTGTGCCTTGCATCTTTCCTCCTCCCTGCATCAGTGCTTCTGCAGTCCCCCAATAGTCTTTTCAATTTTTTTTCTACCTCCTCCACTCAGCTTGTTATCTTTCCTACTTAAATTTTCTCCTTGACTCATTCAGTGTTATTATTGTTAACAATAATAGTAAAAAGGAAGCTTTGCATAGTGAGGAAAAGAGATCTTTGCCAATGAACCTGACCATTAAAAAAAGAGATCACAGAGACAGAGGTGAGGAATAAAAGAAGCAATGGCACCTAATGGGACAATGAAGTCCTTTTTTAGTTCTCCATCATTTTATTGCTTCAGTAATCTTCTACTAGAGGAAAATGGAGTTAGGGATTAAAGTAGCTGCAAAACTCACTTTAGATATGTAGCTTCTTCGGGTAACCGAGTGGGAGTATTTCTACTGTGTCACGGGAGCCCTTTGTCAGAGACATCTATATTCTTTCTTTTCCACCATCATCTGCAGTATTTATTCTTCTGCCTTACAGATCTGACACTCTGTCATACAAAAGAAAAAGGAGAGGTTTATCTTTTTTTTCTTTTTAACTAAATTGCTCTTCAAATATTTAGCGGGGCTTATATCCAAATAAGTTAAACCTGCTCAAATCAGATTTAGTAAAGTCCATATGTTGCAGGCAGAGAGTGTGACAGGCTATCCCTAATCTTAGTTTTCCTCCTCAAACAGTTAAGGGTCTTTGTCTAGGCCAAGATCTGCTTATCTTAGATCCACTAGCTTTAGCAGCACGTTGTTTCATAATGTTTTATAAACTGTCTAAAACATCACATCTGGCAGTTGGAACATATTTAATAGTGTTTTCTATTTAGAAGTGTAGGGAAAGGCTTGAGAAATACAGCCTTTGCTTGGCCTTCTGTTGGGTTTGACGTGTCTTGTTGCTGCCTAGCAGGTGAGTGCTAGCAGAGCTGCTGCAGGATCCTTGTGCAGTTTGCTCAGCAACATATTCAAATCCCTGAGATGGAATAAGAGTTGTGGAGGAAGGAAAACCTTCTGAGCTATAGACTGGGCTACATGAGGGAACCAGCCTTTTGAAATTAATTTCAGCTTGAACCGGTTTCTTGAGACAGTTTAGCAAGAAACTACCTGAACTCTTGTGCCTGCCTAACAAAAGTGTCAGCTCAAGGGCAGAAACTTGGTGGCCAGAAGCATGTGGTGTATGGCACCAATTTTTGGCAACCATTCCAAATTTTATTGGTTTAAATTGTGCATGAAGCTACAGACAAATAATTGGGTAAGAATTCACTGCCTCAAGAAAATTGGCCATAGAAAGAAAGATATTAACAAAGTATAATAAATATTCATATTACTTTCTAGTTATGAAGAGTGGAGTAGTGTGAAGAGGAAAAAATAAGTACTGCGTAAATTCCTGCAAGCAAACTTTGTATACAGACTGTCCTCTGTCCCTTTTTTCAAGCACATAATGGCTATGACCATTCTGGCAAAAAAAAAAAGCCTCTCCAAAGAGACATTTACGTAAAAAGCTGTCACCAAGAAAACTGATAAATACCCCTCCCCAGTGCCTTGAGATGTTACCTTAGACAGGGCAAGCCTCCCCTATCTCTGTGTCTTTGATTAATCATCTGGAAACCATACACCTTGGCCACTTGCCAGCACCTGAATTTTACTGTCTATCAGAGTAGGATCAGCAGCTTCCCAAAGTCTTGGAAGAGGCCACATTGCAGGCAAGGCTGATTCTGAGCAGCCAGGCAAGCATCTTTAGGGCTGTCTTAATCTCTAGTGCAGCATCACACGCTTTGTTCAGCCTGGAGAAAAGGAAACTGAGAGGAGACCTCACCACAGTCTACACCTTTCTCACAAGGGGAAGTGGAGGGGCAGACACTGATTTCTCTCTGGTGACCCGAGGGGATGGTATGAAACTGTGTCAGGGGAGGTTTATGTTGGTTTCTAGGAAAAGCTTCTTTGCCCAGAGGGTGGCTGAACACTGGAAGGGGCTCCCCAGGGAAGTGGTCACAGCCTTAAGCCTTTGAGAGTTCAAGAAATGTTTGGACAACACTCTCAGGCATATGGTGTGAATTTATGTTGTGGTCCTTTGCAGGGCCAGGAGTTGGACTTTCATAATCCCTGTGGGTCTCTTCCAACTCAGGTTCTTCTATGAATTTTTGATAATGGTGTGCCTCATATTAATCCTGTCAATGATTGGGAGCGATTGACACATATTTGGTTTCTTATTTTCTGCTCCATTTGGTCATTTTTACACCAGAAGTGGTTCTATTTTTGACAGACAGATGACACTGATATAAAGTGAGTTACCTGAATTATGGAGCCTCTTCAGAGGTGAATAGAAAGGGATCCAGTGGAAGCTCTTAGGCACAGCTTAACTTCCATAGGGTCACACTGCAAGGATTTGTGGCAAAAGATGCCATAATTCAGAACAAGGAATGTACAAACTCAGCACAACTTCAGTTGTGATATTAGTTTCAACTAAACTGAAAATAATCTCCAACAACGACAATACACCATGTAATTAACACAGCTTGATTTTCTGTCAGTCAATCTTTATTCCCTTAAAAATGTCCAAGTCAATTTGGAAAAAGAACTCCACAGAAAAAAATAAAAACGTCACCAGCAACAACAACAACAAAAAGTAATTATTAAAGTCAAATCATTAAAAAGCATTACTTAAAAAACTCTTACTTAGCTTGTTTATTAAATTTACACATTTCAGGTACCCAAAACTAATCTTTACCAGCAATTTTGTGTGTATTTCGTAAGGTTTCTTCTTTTCCTGGATAACAAAGAATTTAGTGCATGGTTTTCTGTTTGTTAAAAATACAAGGGATGTGTAAAAAACTGCATGAGTAAACATGTATGGTATTTCAGCTGTAGTGTCACACGTCTTTTAAATGAAAAGAAAAAGAACAGCATGGGAGATGGATGGCTGAAAAGAGGAAGGCAGGATCAATGAATGTGTACCAAGGAGAAACTGAGGCAGCTGGAGAAATAGGTAAGGTGATGATTCCAGATTTAGAAGTAGCATGGCAGAAAGGGTGTTAGAAGAGGATAAAAAGAGATACGATTTAAAAGTGTTAGGAATATCTAGCTTTTTTATTTTGAATATGACTTCGGAACTGAGTTCTTCAACAGCCCAGTCTTGTGATACAGTAGAAGGGAAAGCAAAATTAAATGCTTGTTCTTTTCAAACGCACCATAAAAAACAAATATAAATTGCATAACATGTAATTTATTAGTAGCACTTATGATCATCAGAAGCTTTAGTTAGGACCAGGGATATGGGAAGGTCCTTAAAAGGATTTCAGACCTGATGCTAACAAATCAAACAGTTTATTTCTTTTATTTATAAGGCCCAAAGACACTTACATAATTTTAATGTGATTTTTCTCTATGATAGCTATAGGCTCTTACAAATTAACTTTTATCAGAGAATGGACATCTTAAAAATAAACAAAATATACTACCAAATATTTGTTTGAACAATTATTTAATTTTTGAGAATTAATAAGAAAGCTAAAGGAAGGGTGAAAGAAGGGAGAAGATAAAGCCATTTGTCCCATTGCCTCTGTTAACAGAACTGTGCCATACCCAGAAACATTCTGTTAAAAATAATGAGGAACTATATCCAAGTTAATTTAGAAGTTACAAGACCACTACCCACCTATTTAGTTTCCATTGTTTTAACCCCATGTCTTCACTAGCCGCCAGATGAATATGGGAACTGTTTCTTAGGCATTCCTTTGATGACTTATTTGCCTAAGGAGGGAGAGAGGAGGAACAGATTGGTATTTTTCCCTTCCCTTTGAGTCACTGGAGGCTTTCACAGCTGGAGACAGTATGTCAAAAAGATCCATTACTAATTTATTAAATTCTCAGCTGCTTTACTAGTGCATCATAATCACAGGTTCAACTACAAATCAGTCACCAGGGCTGGAATCATCACAAAATTTTTCCTCTAGGTCAGGTAGGCAGAAGCATTCTAACATTCACAGCAAGGGGATGATCTGCTTCTTCAAATCGGTTCAGTTCGAAAATTCTCTACAAGCCTTAGGACTTTGGTGCATTTCTTGATTTTTCCCTGATGTTCCTTCAGATGTTACAGGTTTGACTTTTGGCTTGTTGCAGACATTTTAGATTTGCCCTAGACTAAAAATACTGTGTCAGCTGTAAGGGCATGTGCAGGGCGTATTTTATACTGATTGAAGTTAGGCCTCTATTACACTCTTATAACTTCGAGTTTAAGACCATGATGGCCTTTTACAGTTCATGTCCCCATAGTAAAGAGTTCCCCTGACATCAAATTTTTGTTTTCTGAGTAGATATTTTTACACTGTTCAAAGTTCTTTCTGATAAACTTGAATGTTTTTCTTTAAAGTATTTTTAATAAACTAAAAAGAACATCCATTATTTGTCTTCAGTTTTTGTTAATCTTTCTGAGGTATGAATTGGTGATTCAAGTACAAGATGTGAGAAGCAGTCTCGTCAGTGAGAAACAGTATTACTTGAGATTCTTCTTTCTGAATATCAAGAGTATTGCTTTGCCAAACTGTTTTTCAGGCAGGAATCTGTCCTCAGAGGGCTTTGCCCCCTAAATTTTGCTGTGTTCTCATTGACTGTGCCCTCTTGGTCCCGGCATCTGTATTGGCCGGCAGCATAGACCAATTTTCTTTGCTTCTTGCTAGTCTAAAAATGGATTCCTGGTGAAAATCTCTCCCCAAATCAACACTGATGTGCATTTTATTCAGCTAAATGGGGTTATCCTGCTAATATTTTTATTATGAAACTTCTCAGTGAACCAGTTAATCCACCGAATTCAGACCATGTTAACTTTTGAAGTTTTTGACTAAATCGCCATGTGGTGCAAAGTCAAATGCTTCTTAGAAAACTTTTGCATTGAAGACATCAGCGTGCAGCAGGTCTGTAAACTTTGCTAGTCTGCTGAGAAATCCAACGAGAAATCTGCAGTGATTCACAAGAGACCACTGTAGAAATCTATCCTAAATGTAATAGATCATTAGAAAATGCTGTAGGAGATGACATCAAATGTTTGACCTGCTCTGGAGGTAGTAAGAACCTGAGCTCAAGGATTTTCTCATTTGGGGTGGTCCCTACAGTTAGTTTTTTCAAAAACTTTTTAAGTCTCCTCTGTCATCATTGACAGAACAATTCCATCAAAATTTTCTTTTTTTAAAAAAGATGATTATTTCAGAAGCGAGGGTCAGTGACCTCTGGACTCAGGCCACTTTTGCATACAGCAATTCTCCATCTGCAGTGAAGACTATCCTAGAACCTTTCCTTCCAAAAACATCCCTAGGTTCTGGTTGCCATGATGAAGGCTCTCATTGCAAAATGAAACAAAACATTTTTTTCTCAGTCAGAGACTTCAGGATTTGAATGTAAAATCTTCTACTTGATATGGTCCTCGCTGCCAAGCCCTGAGAGTGTCACTGAGGTCTTCGGTGTTGTTGAAAGGAAATGTATGGGCAATGGTCCTCATGTTGGGCAGAGAAATCACTTCAAGGAGGTCATGTCATCTGCATGGTTACTCTGGTCATCAGGCAGCTTCTTGGTGGTGTCAGTTGTGAATCTGCTGTCACAAAGGGAACAAGGTGAAGATGTTTTCTGTGCCAGGCAAGAGATTTAATTTAGACCTGCTTCACCTAAAAGAAATTCTTTCAACTGCTATAATGACAGATGTAATAAGCTGTCATTACCTTAGAAAGAGAACATTTGTCTTTTGCAGTGCATCTGACAGAGCTGAGAATCTGGGTTCAACTTGAACCAGTGGGACTATTTGATACCTATTTCTGCTTTGATGATGGAGTAAGATAACAGCAGGCACCTGCTGCAGGATTCCTAGTGGGAGGGTTTGCTATGTCCTTCTTAAATGTAGTTCTGATCAAAATCAGAAACTGACAACAAACCAAGCAACTATTAGATATTTTCCAAGATAAACTAGATAACTCTTGGTCTTTGGAGTCACGGTAATACAAATAATTTCTTTCAAAGCATCTATGCTACAGCATTTGTGAGGGACTGAAAACCATTGAATAAGGTCCTTTGGTCAGAATGGTTATTGCTTAGCTGTCGAGACCTGTTGTCCTCGGTATGCCACTCTCAGGTCCTGGAAAATCCATCAGTTTCCATTTTGCTTTTTTTGAAAGTTTAAAGCAAATTTTGTCCAGGGAACAATTTAAAATGAAAGCAATTTTAATTTCTTGCTATTAAATTCTCAATATCGGTTAGTCTAAGGAAGAAACTATTTGGATTAGATTCTTGTGAAATAACATCTATAGACCCAGACTCTGCTTTTAAATGCAGTAGTTTCTCCTGTATGCCACCTTCACAGCTGAATAGTCCCAGCTGCAGACAGTCAGTCATATGGTGCAAGAATAAAACCTTCACTATTGAAACTGTTTAGGAAAAATAAAGAAGGAGGGAGAAATTGTTTCACAGTCTTACCAGACTGTGCTCCTCCCAGTGTTCTAACTACAACAGCTTTGCTTCCTGCTGAACAACTTGAATGTTAGTTTTCAGGTTATTGCTTGAAATCTCTGCATCAGAAGCTGCTTCGTGTTTCCAGCTGAGACTTCCAGAGCACAGGGAAGGTCCTCCAAAACTGACTCATTATGTCTTAATTGCAGGTCCAAAATGCCCCCCAAGTCCAAAAGGTGGTGACTTCATGGTAGAATTTCTCAATGACAAGGCCAGTAAAGATCACTATGACTGTTTAGTTAAAAATACTTGGACATGTTTCTAAGAATAAAACTAATCTGCTGTTTTTAATGGAAAAGATGATGTTCTTTATTCTATGGAATAAACACTGGAAGCTGCTACCTAAAATTCAGTTACGAACACACCATAATTCTCTGGTCTGCTGTTTCCGCTAAAAATGTTCAAAAAATGGCAGCAAGTTGTGAGATGTACTTCATTTTAAGATATATATACAGCACGCTTATTCTCACATCTCTTTTAGCAACATAGTTTTGCTTCTTTAACAGCATGGTCTTCCCCTGTCAAAGAGTTCATTAGCATGTCCTGTGCCTTAAAAGCCACTTACCAAAAAAAATAATAAAAAAAAAAATCTACATATTCATAGAAATAAAGGACTGCAAAAGATATTCAAAAGACCATCTGAACAAGTCCTCTGCACTGAGGCAGGATCCAGTATCAGCCTAAACAGGCAAATATGTATATAACTGTGTAAATACTCTGATTTTAAGGAAATAGTGTAATTTGAAAATCAGATAGAATTCTCTGAAACTTATCAGAAATTGCAACAGCCATCTATAAATTACTGGCTTGGCTAATGCATTTATATTTTTGATTTTTCACTTCCTCACCTCCGCTGAGTAACAGTCCAGCATTAAATCCCTGCTCAACAAAGTCAACAGGAAAATTCTCATGAACTTCAACAGAAACAGGTTTTCTCTGTTTTTATTCTTGATTTAGATGAGTGGCCATGGAAATCTTTGGCTGACAGATTTATTTAGAGACAGGAAGACACCTAAATTTTACATCTTTGGTTTAGCCTGTCTTTTATTTGACTGTGTGCTTTGGGAATACATTTAGATAATTTTTATATTTCAGTGTAAATCCTGAAGTAAAATGTCACTACTAAACCAACATTTACCAATTTTTCATGTAATGGTTTTGTGATTAAGTGTTGAGCTCGATGGGGGAAAAAAAAAAAGTTTCTTATTGAGCCCTGGTGGCATAGAAACAGTTGTCTCTGCCTTGAGCAACAGAAAGTACTAGATCATCTCTTTGAGTCCCTGTCAGCCCATGATACTTCGACATAACTACTTTGCTTTTGACTTCAATCAGACAGACCTGTGGCTAAGACAGACCAGAAAATAAAAAGAACATGCCACAGGAAAAATAATGTGATGTACTTGTTTAAATCCATTACCTACAGGAAGCAAATAACTTGACTTATTTAAGCTCACTATGAACACGTCTTCTGTTCCTAAATAAGACTGAGTGCAGTCTTAAGATGCTGTCTTTGATGTAAATCTCATGCTGAGGTTCTTTCTTCATAAGATGAGGAGGAACATTAGAGCTACTACCAAAAGGACCAATGAGAATGGGGTTTTATCCTGCTAGAATTGCCTGGGATTAGTAACACAATCATCCTTTGGATGCAATCTGGTTGTTCTTTCAACTGCTCCCTGACGAATTCAAATATCAAAACAATTTAAAAAGAGACAAGGCTTTGCACAATAATAGAATACAAATCTTTTTGTTTATTTTGTTTTTATAAAGATCTTTAAGGTTCTTTGGCATGGCAAGAATCTGAAAAAGCTATTTAAAGCATGTGACTTAGATGTGCTGTGGTTCTAATTGGTTCTTTTCATTTTAAGTCTTGTCCCAACTTCCACAGAAGTGAATGGAAATCACTGCAGCACCTTCAGGGCCTGATAGATATGCCTCTCAAGCTGCTCTGCAGGGACACCCAGTCTCTTGTTTTCTTGACATCTTCTTTATTCATTTGAAAATACCAAAGGACAACATACAGGGGAAAAAACAAAACAAAACAAAACAAAAACTAAACAAAACAAAAAACCCAAAAAACCCCCCCAAAAAAGCCCAAATAAAAGGTTCTGGTCAAACATGAAACTAATTATAAAGCAGTTCATTGCCCTCTGTGTGAGTATAATGTCTATCCAAGAAAAGAAGGATGCAGCTCTTCCAAAGGAGGGAAACAAGTTACAGCACAGGTAAAGGACAAGGGTAAAATTGGGTGTCTCATAATGGTAAAGGGCCTAGTTGGGTTCCAATACAAATATTTAAACCCCTAAATAATCAAGAGGTAAATTAAAGAACAAAATTTAATGATCTTAGTATTTGCACCAGCTTCTAAGTCTTGGAAATTCACTGAGTGTGAATTTGACAACCTTTGCTGAAGGAATTACAAACTATCCCAAACTAGCAGATCCAGGACGTTGTCCATCAAGATTGCATAGTCACGTGTAGCAGTTTGCAGTCTTCTTAAATCTTTGGGGTTGTGGAGGAGAAAAGAGGGATTATTCAATTGCCTTTTGCAATATTGCTTTTAATTACGATGAGTACTCCGCTGACTCAGACACACAGACTTTGGCGTTTTAGAAGCAACAAAATGATTCTGTCTAAACAGCGCCACATAGACTTGCTTCTTCCTGTGTGACCTACTCCCATGGCTAGAAGAAGATGTAAACCTAATCCATGACTTGTAAAGAAGGTAAACACAGGAGCTTGAGTCAAGGTAGCACTTTGGTAAGTTCTAGAGGAGAACCCAGTCCCTTTCAGTGGTGACAGTATGTGTTTCTGGGGAAAGCCAAGGAACGAAAAAGCAAATGGATAGAAAATTCTGGATTTATTTTTGGGGCTGATTAATTAATATGCCACTTTTTTTGTTAGCTTATAACCATTTTCCTTTCCCTCTTTACTCGACCTAACCATCAGCTTGACCAAATAAAGTTCCCCTATATGATTCCATAAAGATGTAAAGGCAGGAAATCATGAAGTGAGAAAGAGAATGGCACCTCCTTCCTGCTACCCTGCAAATCCTCAGGTCAGACCAGTATATCTAGTGCAGTACACTGACCTCTAGAAAATTTGTGTGATAAAACACTTTGTAAGCCTTCATTTGTTAAACTTGGTTTGATTTCTGACCTTTGTGGCATCTCCCCCTGCCCCCCACAAGTGTGAGTGAGGATGGAACAAGCATAGGAGGATGTGGGGAAGAAGCGGGTTCCCATTACCAGCAATGATACAGTCCTTGTGAGATACAGACCAGAATATGCACTGCCTGAGACAACTACTACTCCAGTTTCCTAAAACTGGAGCCTTAGGAGAGACAAGAGTTTGTAGGGAAATGTTCTATGCCAGACAGATTCAGAATAGTTGAAATCTCTTTCAAATCTCAATTTCCCATTTTCACATCTTCAGGGATACCTCAAATCTTTTTTCTTCTACTCTTATTAGGTTAATGTGTAAGTGGTACTTTCTTACAAAGAGTTACACTTGCAAAGTCTGTTACATTGTCATAATGTAAAATGTCATGAGGTATGATTTAAAAAATATGTGTTACCTTTCAGTCTACCAAGACCATCTATGTACTCTGCTCTCTGAAAGTTGAGATCTTACTCACTGATTTTTTGCTTATTAATTTAGGGCTTTGAGAGGCAAGTTTTTTAACTTGTGGGTTTAATGGTTTCACTAGGTCAGTACCTTTTTTACTAGCTTTTTGTAAAGTCTCATTGTCAAAAATTTAAAAAACTGTTTTGAACGAGCAAACTTTTACAAGGTCCCTAGTTTGTAAATTCAAATAGACTATCAAGACAGTCTACCACTCATCTTGCCATCAAAACAAAACCAAATAAATACACACTCCGGACTTTGCCCACAGCTTCTTTGTTCAATAAGAAAACGGGGGAATAAAATAGTTCCCTTGTTGTACTCCCAAGGGAATCCTGCTAAGTTAAAGCACATTTTAATCTCTTGAGCCGGCAGCTTTATTAGTAAGCGTTTCCCAATCTTCGGGGAAATCTAATTTCACAAATAGATCAGAGTCACTTCAAACGCAGCTTTCAGTTGCCATCCACCGGGGGACAAACGGGGAGGAGGAAGTTTGTCAGAAAATACCTTCTCTGAACCCAAGAGTGATTATCAGAGGTTTCTCCATCGACCGCCACCCACCTAAAGTCGATAGTACTCGAATGAGTACGCCAGTGCGGACTATATAAGAGAAGCGCATGGCCCTGGAGGGCGCATCCCCCATCTCCGGGTGCAGCACCGAGCGCCCCGCTCCGCGCTCGGAGGAGCCTCCGCGGGCACACGGGGCCTCCGACGGCGGCACAGGACCTCGCTCTTCAGCCCGCTCACACTCAGCAGGACTCGCCTCCGCCTGAAGGTAAGCAGCCTCCCCCCGGCTCTCCGGAGGAGACCTTGGAGTGGAGCGAGGAGGTGTCGCTGCCCTGGCAGCGAAGCCCCGGGTCGTTCCCGGTTATTCCCCGGGTTGGCCTCGCGCCCTGGCGGTGGTGGGACGAGAGAGACACCGGAGCCGTCGGGGAGAGCCGGCTCCCT
Organism: Serilophus lunatus; assembly: GCA_013399895.1. Classification (NCBI taxonomy): domain Eukaryota; kingdom Metazoa; phylum Chordata; class Aves; order Passeriformes; family Eurylaimidae; genus Serilophus; species Serilophus lunatus. The sequence continues at coordinate 644,466 of VXBA01004918.1, forward strand.
TGCGGCTCCGATTAACTTCTTCGCCCAAGAGGATTTGCAGGGGAGGCCAAGTATAAAACAGTTTGTAAATAACAGAATTTCCCTCCCTCCCCCTTAATCCTACCCGTTTTCTATAATTAGAATAGCTTACTTAGGGGCACTAAGCGCCGCTCTCGTAGCCTCAGCCTGTTGTAATTATTATTGTCCTTTACATCCTCATTTGCAGCAGTTCTGGTGGAACTCGCCCCTCACTGAACTCCGTCCTGTTGCCCGTCCGTGTGCTCTCCCCCGAACCCCACCGTATGGCCCGGGGCCGGCGGGTGGGTGGGCGGGCGGGCCGGGGGCTCCCTCGCCACCCCGCTCGGCCACCGGACCAAGGAAGCACCGGCGGGCGCAGAGGCTCTGGGGGCAAAGAGAGCCGAGCAAATCCCCTGCCAAACCCCGTACCGCGAATATGCGCGGCGCTGTTAATACCCTTCCGCTAATACGTGTCTATAAGCGCACCTTCCCGGGAGCCGGCCGAGCGCGG
>VXBA01004918.1:645323-687282 GCA_013399895.1 Serilophus lunatus
TCTTCGCCGCCGCCCGGCACGGAGGTAAGAGCCGCCACACCGCCCCGTGCAGGGAGCTCGGGGGTGCAGCCCCCTCCAGATCCCGTCCCTGCCGCTTCTTCCCGCTGCCGAGCCCGACGGCTCCTTCTCCGGCGCAGCCCGCTGCGAGAGGGAGAGGGCGAGTGGAAAGTGGGGTGGAGGATGCGCTCCCGTCGCTCCGGGCAAACACAGGGAGGGCTCTGCCTTTGCTTGTTCGCGCTCCGCTCACGGCAGCGCAGCCCAGCCCGGCTGGAGCTGTGGAGGGTATTCAAGACGTAAGGGAGGACAGGGTCACTGAGATTTCAGCACCTTTTGTCTCGAGGTCAGCTGTTGATCTGCAGCACCGCAGAGCAAGCCTTCCAACTTCTCTACGCTGCGGCGCAGCACTGAGGGAGCCCTGTTTCTCCCCAAACTTAGGACTGCTCCTCTGATTTGCACAGAGGAAAAATGACTAATCTGAGAGACAGCTCTCTGGACTTATTCATTAAAACTTTCTCTTCAATTTTACTGGTTCCCGTGTGATACATTTCTCTAGTTTGCAGGCCAGGTGTGGAAGATCCAGACTGTGCTGGATATGAGGGCTTTTTTCACCTTCCAGAGGATGCTCAGACTGGGTCAGGGAGCCATCTCCACCAATGGCACAAGCCAGGCCTGGCTGTGACGGCAGGGAGAGTTCAGGGCCAAGCACAACTGCCTGGTGATACTCAGACTGTCCTTGGCCAGGAAACTGCTGCAGTTAGGTTTGAAGCAGAGCCATACAAAAACTTTTGCTACCAGAGTGGAGCTGCCTGAGGAGTTTGTGCGGGTTAGGATTGCGCAGCTCAGCAACAGGGAGATTACAGTGACTGTCCTTAGCTGTAGCCCACTAACGTTTTTGTCTTGTCACCTGCCAGAGACACTACTGGAGAGAAACCAAACTGAGGGAATCTGGGGAAGTTCGTTTTTCATAGGGAATGTGTGTCCCTGGAGAGCGCCCTTGTGGCTGACGGCTGGTAATAGGTGAAGGTGCAGCCTGCCCCAAGTCTCACTGGTAGACTTGCTCTTTATTGTTGAGCAGTCTGCTTTAAAGGAAATTGAACCCTGTTTTGGCAAAACTTGAAGTTGGGTGACAAGTTCAGAAGTTAATAGGTGAATAACTGATTGGTAGGGCAGTCACCTGAGCACGGAGATGGCTGGAAATTCTATGGAAATGGGGATAAAAAAAGACTTTATCAATTAAAAAGAGATCAATGCTCTAGCCTTGGAAACTTCTCAGTGTGATCTGCCGCAGGTATCTAGCAGCATCATCACTAAGGGATTGTAGCGTCCCAGTGAATTTTTGGATATTCTTGCTTTTTCAGACCATTAAATCTCTGATAGTTACGGAAAACCTGTTCAAACCAGCCACAGATATGTGTGCTGACTGGAAAATGTGCTGTTGGTTATCAGTATGGCTGGTCATAAGTGTTTACTTACTGTGTGTCTTGAATTCTACATGTGCTGTGGGCAAAACCTTGGTTTCGGAAAAAAATGGTCTTTTCAAAGAATACATGAAGGCTTATCTGTGTCTTCTTTTTGAAAGAATGAAAGGTAGGAAAGTATGAATATGAGAATTGCTTTGAGATCTATACTTTGCCATAATAATTGCAAAAATTACTAGTATCAGGTGGCTTGAGGAAAAAAATTTGGTTTGAACAACAGTATTTGAGACCTGTGCTTCTAACTAAATAATTCTATTTGACTATAGGAAGCGTAAATATTTCATAATATTTATATAACTTTGAAAGGGAATTTTCTTGAATCCATCAGTAGTATACATAATAAGGTTTTCTTTTCTATTCATTATTACTTTAGTGACTATGTTGCTACATACTAATACTATTCCTATACAAAAAGAATAACTAAACATCCTTAGAGAAATTCTTCAGCTGTCTCTGGCATAGGTGCAGTGTCCTATGGGCAACCACAAAAATAGCTTTGTTTCCAAGCCTAGAAAGGACAGATCTAGAGTTAAGAGTCGCATTTTTGTATTCTTTCCATTTTTTTTGTAACAAACAGCAAAGATACAAATTAGTACCTGCCATGATGGTGCTTGTTTTTTGGGAGAGAGAATTGTGATAAAGCTTTTCTTACAGATCATTAACTCTTTTCTTCTAACTCCTGTCATCAACACAATAATGGCAGCTTTTTACTCCAGCTGGTAGTACCTGATCAGTGAAAAGAGTGGCTTATCTTCCCGTGAGTCAGGAAAGTTGCTAGATTCACTTGAATACTCAGCCAAGCATTTAAAACTGTAGTTACATATTTGGTTTGTCTATAGTTGTAGTTGCTAAAAATCAATCCCAAGTGTCTGATTTAAAAGACAATTGAGCAGCTCAATTGCTTCTTTTGTTCAAAAAAGCATCTGGAATTATGCTATATACAGAACAGAGAATGTAAGATGAAAAATTTCTGCATGTTTTTTTTTTTTCTTTCTCACTTTTCTGAGGATGCTACTCCATATTATCAATTAATTGGATAGCAAGAGGACCGAAATGTGCTTCCTTCTCTTCTCTCGTTCCCTCCCTCTACGGACTCACTCCAGCATTAGTCTAGCCACATGATGAGCTAACTCAGCTCACTGAGCTACACCTCAAACCCCCTTTTCTTGTATTTCTTTTGGGTGTTGGTTAACTATTTGTATAGTGAGAGAGCTGGCCTGGAGTGCCACTGTGTGAATTCTAGAAGAAGCACAAGGCAAGTGGCTGGAGCACATGACCAGGGGTGAAGTTTGAGAGGGTGTGGGATTTCATACTCAGATTTAGCTGAGGCCATAATGGAAAAGCACAGCACCACAAGATGTCTTCAATGAGGCAGGAAAAAGAAGAGTGAAACTGCCAGATATCCCATTTATAGATACATAAGTAGGATATGAAAGCAGGAGTTTTGTCTGGGATGCCCCATGTGGATGTGGCTTGCAGGTGGTTCAAGGGCAGGTCCTGGGCTAGAACTCTGTCGTGGGAATTACAGATGTGCTGTCCTTCCTGTGGTTTTGTTGTAGGCCAAAAGGGCACAACTGAAATAGGACGGGCACTCAAACCTGCCCTGCCATGCTGGGGCAGTGAGCTGCTGTGACCTGCCTGGAAATGACTCTTTAGGTTTTTCTTCCCCCTGAATAATCAGGGATATATTCCATGTGATGTGCTTCTTAACCGTAAGAAAATCTGTGTCATGGTCCTTGTAGGACCCAGAAGGACATCCACAAATGCCATGAAGATATCATTTTCACCATCACTTTAACTGTCTTAACTTCTTCTCTCTTTTATCCATACATATTCAAAAGTCTCATCTCACACAAATCTGTCCCTGTTTTTTTTGGGAGCTGATTAGTGAAAGTGAGCAGTTACTCTGAAGAGTACATTTAGAAGAAATTCCAACTAACCAAAAAGTGATCTTTATATTTTGCTAGGATTTCTGGTAGGATGTCACTAAAAATACAAGTTGTTCCTTTGAATTATTATATGTAGTGGGATACGATTTCTGTCATAACATCCTTTACTTGCCTGATTTCCATGAAGTTTCTATCCTTGAGTGTGATTTTTTTTTTTTTTTCACTAAGAAATGTCTCAAAAAGTTTTTGGGCTTAAGTGAAATAAAATCTTCAATGGGGAATCTTTTTTTTTTATCTATCTCCTGCTTCTGATGCTTAACTGTGGTCAGGTTTTTTTATGAAGAAAATGCATATTTTAACAAAGAGAAGATTTAGAATCAGATTATTTTTGGATGTCACGTCAGGGGAACTAGAATAGTTTGTCATTCTTCTCAGATTTTCTTTGTTACTTTTATCCAAACACTTTCTGAAGAACCAGAATAGCTTCTGCGTAATTAAAGAAATCTTGAGAAATAAAAAGTCTGCATTAATGGTTCTTTCCTTACATATTCTCCACAACAGTGGAGAAAAGAGCTACCTAAACTTACAAGGGCTATAGGTCTGAAATTTCCTTTTCTGCTGGAAGGCAAGCACATTTTAAAATATTTTGAGTGGTTAATTTTCAAGCACATGTTTGATGTTTATTTTTGTTTACAGTTGAATCAAAACCATGTATCCTTATGTGAGGCATAAGAAATGTTTTATTGTTTTTGCTCACTTAAAAAAATCTCCTGTAACTGTAGTGATAGTTATAGCTGGAAGTCCTTAATTCTGCAAGATCTGCTGTGCTTAATACTAAACTACTGCAACGAATGTAATTACAGATCTGGAATAAAAAAAGGAGACCACTGAGGGACATAAGCCTTGTCTCTAGGAAATTAAAATATATGGCATGACTTCACACAGAATTTGTTGTAGTACTTACATCTGATCCAGTTATTATTCCTATTAATAAAATAGATTTTCATTTATTTATTTTAGCATGCTAAAATTGCTGGGCATTCAGGAGACTTAAAAGATGGGAGCTAATAAAAAGTACCTTCTTCAAAATGACATTTTACAAAGAGACTTTACCTCAGAAATTAACAAAATAAAAGAATAACTGTTACATTAAAAAATCTAAAAAAATTCTGTTGAATTGCAGTAAACTACTATCAGTAAACTACTAATTCCACAACTCAAGTTTTTGAACAAATTATTAGTGAATTTAGTGTGCAGACTCTTCTGGAACAGAACCTGGCAGATGCACTCTGCTTTTGAAAGCTTAATATAATCCATATTCCAAATGGTTAAGGGGCTTGTTTTTTTTTATTTTTTTATTGAGATGGACATGACATGCAAACAAATTCTAAATCTGCATATCCAAGATCTAGTGAATAAAAGAAAATGTATTCTCATAAATTAACAAATGGAATGAATTTTCGAATATTATTCCTCTCAGCAGAATATCTAGATGGTAGTTTCCTTGACAGAGTACAACTGATTTGGGTAGTGGAAACAGTGAAGATGCCATAGGGAAATATGCTTCCCAGGCCAGTGATTAATGAGGCAGGATCAGAGGATCTTATCACATCATGTGGCAGAAGTATAAACAGTCCCAGTGAGTTCAGTGGGAATAACTATTATCTCTGCTTGTACCAAGATAATTTGTCAGTTCTACTCAAAACATACAAGTGAGCAGGATAGATTTTTGTTACTTTTTTTTTTAATTTAGGTGAGGAGAAAGAATTACTTTTTATTAAATATCTTGATAGCATTTTGATCTCAAAGCCATCCTCAAATTTTCCTAAATAGATTGATACTGTCTACTTTTATTGACCCATTACTTACTGCTTCCTCTAATAAATATATAGTTCCACACAGCTATAAGCTTAATTCTGTCAAAGGCATATTTGCAACTGTATTTGTATTCGTAAGAAAATTTTGCTTTTTGCATAATTTTTGCACTTTCTAATAGAATGAGCCTTGACATAGCCGCCTTTCTTTCTGGTCAGCTCTTCCACCTGCATTTCTTTCCAGAAAGTATTACCTTTGTACTACTTCCCCAACCTGTAAAATGTCCATCATACCATTGTCTCTAGTTTGTGTGCTGACTTTCTTAATTTCTAATTTATTTGAGTCCTAAATGCTCAGAGATTGTGTATTCCTTCAGCCTTCAATTCTACACAAGTGCTTGGATCTATCATCATGGTTATGATGCCTTTTAGTCCTGTCACACTGCTGCTACATTTCTTTCATGGACTATTTTGATTTTCAGCTGTATTGTGCTTTATGCCTTTTAATAGCAATACTCTATGTTTGGCAAACGTAGCTGCCAGATAGTAGAGCCAGGCCACTGAACAAAGGCATCTGAAATCTAGGACAAGCCAGAAGTCTTCTGTATCACAATGGAGAATGTCAAGCCCATGGACCAACCCTGAGAGCTGATGAGTTGATAAACAAAGATAAAAAACAGTTGTTACGTGCATGGAGGCTTAAAATATAGTGAAGTCCATCAGAGTAGTCCTTCGAATGAAATGATGACACTGGCTCTCCAAAGGGTTTTGCTCTCGCCTCCAATAGTCTCAGTGAACTGCTTGATACCTGAGAGTACCTGACATTGTCTTGTCCTGATACAAGAAGGGAGAAGCCTCATGGAACTGCAGTATGATGAGCATATGACTTATGGGTTTTGTTTTAGTCCTATTTCGTATATTTATAAAAATTTTATTCAACACAATTACTAATGTGTACAATTCTGTCCCTAGATAAGTGAATGTCAGAATCGTCATTATATTACACCAGTTGGGCATGAAGTACACACAAGGCCTCCTCCAATAGGCAGGGAAGAGAATAACAAAACAGATGCTTCATTTGAAAGTACATCTAAGTGCATAACTGTCACTAATTCAGGAACAGCATGCATTTTGAATTAAATTAAAATTTAATTTTGTATTAAATACCAAATAAGTGCACAGTAATAGCTATGGTAAATATCTTCTTTTTCAGTACACACACTCAGCTTATATTTTACTGAAAATATTTATTTGGTTACTTGTTGCTTTTATCTGGTTTTGATGATGAGGGAGAATATTAAAGCAGACTGCTAGAAAAGAATATAGTGGTTTCTGAATGTATGCACACATGAACAGTATTACATGGGGTGAGATACATGCTCTTAGTTGGAAAAACATGTGCTCCTGGGGCATTTTTTGTTTTGGCACCTAAGCAATTACATACAGTCCCTGCGCATGAGCCCACAATTGCAACTTAACTGTAGCGATGAAAATATGACAAAATGAAACTTACAGAATGACCAAAAATCAGGTGAGGGTACATAATGAAAAGCATTTTGCTAGAAAAGGTGCATCTTATCTCCCATGATAGCTTTTGTTGCTGTTTAAGCTTTTCTATTCAATTTAAGGATGAGTGCTTTGTTTTGTCACATTTAATTAAAGGGTTTTACTGTTGTGGAAGTCCTATAGGCTATTTATTCATGTTTTATGGGTTTTTAATGTCGGTCAATTGGAAAACAGTTGGTCCAACGAGGGAATTGGTTGACTATTGATTACACACTGAGGGCACAATTCCTTATCTCTAGGTTATAACCAAAATTTTACACTTGAAGGATCCAAACATTTGATTGATTAGTGGCCATTTTTATATTATCCTGTGTTTTATTATGTCTGTTGAGCAAAAAATCATTGATGAGTAGAGGTCCATTGATTTTACTAAAATTGTACATAAAAATGTGTTTGTTTAATACAGGCTTTAACCTGTGTAAAACACACACTCTAAAAGTTACAACTTGTGGCTACTTTTTGATCCTAATACTCTGTTTTTAAACTTCAATTAAAATGTATATCATCAAACGGAAACCACTCAAGGTAAAGGCATAACTTAGCATACTAGGAATATTTAAGCTTTTTTGGTAAGTTTCTTGGGTTGGTTTGGTTTGGTTTAAATCTAATAAGCATTTCTTTGTCAATTCAAGTAAATTTGTTAGATTGCATTTTAGGACACATTACCTTACTACATGATTTGAAATCTGTGTTTTTGGCTTAAAGAAAAGCATGGAAATTTGCATCACCAAAACAATTATTGTCATGTTCCTTGTATGTTTTATACACCTTCCAGAGTGACATAGTGCAAATCTAATTATGTTCTCCTTTTTATTTATTCCTTTTTTTATTTATTTTCTCCTTTTTATTTATTTTATTTTATTTTTTATTTATTTTTATTTATTTTTATTTATTTTATTTATTTAATTTTTTTATTTTATCCTGTAAAATGAAAGTGAAAAGCAGAATAAAACCCTACTGGAAAAAACAGTCAAATACCTTTTTTTTCCCTTAACCTTTCTTGTTCATGATGTGTTTCAGTAGAAGTAACCTTCGAGATGAAGCGTTAGGAAATTCATCCTGTCAGTGTATGTAGTGGTACTAGATATGTGCAATGGATTAGTAAACCCCTTAAATCCTATTGGATTAAAATAACTAAGTAGATAGCTGTGATGTTATTACTCTAATTGTGATAGAGTAATTACTTCTTTGTCTGTTAATGACATAGCATGACTGACGTGAGAGACTTTTCTGCTGTCAGTGAAATTAAGGAGAGAGATTTTCAAACTTGCCTTCTACACAGTAGACAAAGATTTATGGCCAAAACATACTAATACGAGGATTTCTTGTGGTCTCCAGGGAAGTCTGGGTCAGAAAACAATCTAGAGGAAGACAACTGTTTGCATTTGATTCTGAGGGCCTAAAGTTTTAATGGACCTTTTGGTCAGTACTAATTTAGCAAGAAACCACAATTTGTGCTTCCTGTTATTTTATGATCAAATGCCAAGCATGCATGTAAAGTTAACATATAGAGATTTCCCCATTTATTCATTAACAAGTTTCTTTTCCATATATTAGGCAATTTTCAGATTTCCAGAAAAGGGATTAGTGCAAAATAAATAATTCATGAGGGTAGGGCCTGCACAGTTAGAGTGAACTTACAATCATATGTACTTCTCATGAACAGTGTTCCTCTACATCACACATGCATAGTGGAGTCACTCCATGTGTATATATGTGATTCAGCTGAATGGGAATAAGGAGGATCTCACAGCTTAACTGCAGTCAGGGCTTTCAAAATCCTTGAAATAGACCCAAATTACACATTTATACAGAAGTCTAGTGACCCAGAACTGAGCAGCACCTTCAGGAAAGCTCTGATTCTCCCTTTTTACTTTCAGATGGGATAGCTATTCCTTTCCTGTCAAGAGTAAGGAGTGAAAAAAGATATTAAGTATTACAAACAAAAAAAAAGTGTTAGCTTTGAATAACTAGAAAACCTCTGAATTATTAAGGGTAACACTTTCTCTGCAGTTACATTTCCCCTCAGAACATCATAACAGGGACAGTGGTATTAGAAAGTTAGAGAAATGTTACACTTGCTCAGTCTCAGGATACAGAAAGCGTTTTCTGTTTTTTTTTTTTTTTATTTAAGGCCAATTATTTCTGTTCAGTGCCCTTTGGTCCATTGAAATGTATGTTTGCAGGTATTTCACAGCTGCTTATGATCCTTTAAGATAAAACCTCCACTATCAGTAAGTCTAAGTAGCTCACTACATTTGATGCATTTATATGTAACACTCAAATAAAATATTTTGATCCTAGTAATAATTTGTAAGTTTTCTGCTTACATAACTATGATAGGATATAATGACTTTAATCTGAATGTAAACCTGGCATACAATCACTGGGAATGCCTTTGACATAGTAGTTTAGAATGAAGGACTTGTTATGGAGAAACCATGAATTATTAACCTACTGTGATAGTACTGTATCTGTTCTAATTCAGAAAGAAACACAAACTTTTCTAAAATAAGCACGGGAAATGTAAACTACATTATCATTTGCACAGCAATCAACATGGAGGTTGTTCATATTTCAAAAAAAGAGCAGGGTTTAATTAAGCTTTGGCAAACTCAATTCTATTTCCTTTCACACCAATAGAGTTTGCCTGTTTCTCACTGCTGACTTTGGCTTGTGTGCAGTTAAGTACATGTCATCAGCTTTCATTCACTTGATTCAACTAGTTCATATATTGCTTTTGATGTATTGCAGCTGTTCTTGTGTTAAATTTATGCAAATATTCCAGAATCTACATTTATTAGTGGCCATGATAGCTAAAACAGAGTACTTTGCATAGAGTCCTGCAGAATTGCAAGATGTGAAATTCCCTTTCGTATTTATCAATGTGTAGTCTCTGTATCTCATTCTAAGAGTGGTTCTGCCTTCAGTAAGGAGCCCTCCAATAAAACTTTCCAGGCATAATTTGGAATCTCTGGATTCATCTGAGATATCTCACTTGATAACTTAGTGGCTGACAGACGAGTTAATGGAAAATGTTATCCATTACAGGAAAAAAATTAATAGGAAAAGATAGCTTCAGTAAATAATGTCTTGAATGGTTTGATCAGTCTTAGCTAAATGTCTCATTATTTTCATTGAATCATTCTTTTATTCTTTTATTCTGTAGGTTTAATGAACAATTAATATTTTAATACATCTTTCCTCTTGGAAAAAGGGAAGTAACATATTCACAGCTCAGTATTTTAAATAGCAAGTGTTTCATAATATGCTGCATTTTCTCATTTGAATTGTTTGAAGGATATGCTATCCTGTTTATTAGACTCTCTCAATAAAAAGAGGGGGTTTTTTTACATGAACTCATACATCATCTCTGTAATTGTTTTGAGATATTTGCATTTACTTTTCAAAATAAATATATATTTCAGTGTTTTCCATGTTCACATCTCTGGCAGAGGAGAAAAGAAGTTTTTAAATTATGCACACAGTGCTTATCTGTAGGTGTGTAGTGCTGTTCCAGCCTCTTATAGTGCAAAGTATAGTTGTTTTTTGATTTTTTATACTTCAAATGAAAACAGACTATAGTAATCTAGATTCATTCTAGTTCTAAATGTTTTCTGGAGTGATCCTTAATAGTAATAGCAGAAAAGTAATCACATACACTACATTTAGCTTGTTTCTCAATCCCATAGCATTTTCTAATTGAAACAGGGATTTATAGAGAGGGGAAAAAAAGAGATCCATGTTTCTTAATGTTCTTTTGCCAAGAAAATATAAAGGTCTCCACAGGCAAGGATTAACTAATACAAATATGCTTTCTGAACAGCTATTGAAGAATTGCTAATAAACGTAATTATAGCTGAGTTCAAGATATTCAACCTTGTAAATATATCCTGTTATAATTTCATTGTGGTTGGCTGAAGCCCTAGGAGAAACTAATGTTTCAATCTCTCTGTTCAAGTCTTAATGAATTATTGGAAAGTGGCTGATTAGAAGGCATTGAATCAGAAGGGGCTGCTGCATTCTGAATATTGCTCTCTTTGATGTTGTTTACCTCCCACATTGACTCATTTCCTTGGCCAACAATCTTGGTATGTGAAACTGTGAGCCTTCTTTGTTGGACCATTATATTCCAGTGCATGTCTGGAAGAAAAATGTGGTAGGTAGCTATTTAGTGAATGTTTTAAGTGTTCGCTGGAACTCACAACTTAGAACAGAATTCTCTCCAGAAGTGGGGTACAAGTATATTGTGGCTAAAGAGGATACAATAAAATAAGTGCTATGCCCAAGCAGACATTCACTTTCTTCTTAGACAACACACTTTCCATAGTTGCACCCCACCCCTCCCTCCTCCCCCCCACTTTTTCTATTTGGTGAATCTGCTTGCTACCTACTTCCAGTTCCTTCTGAAATCAGTGCCTCTTCAGCTGTGAAAAATACTGTTTGTGATGCTGAGGCCACCGTGTACCACTGGGTAAGAGCTATGTTATGCACCAGTATATTCTGGAGAATTGCAGATTTAGGTAATCAAATAACAAAGGCATGAGGGATTAATTAGAATAGTGTACCTCAAGACTGGAGTTAAATCCTTGAGTAATTCCTAGACGATGTGAACATATTCAAAGATTTGGATGAAGTCTGAGTGATTGATGCTGCATTCAAAATAGCTTGGCATTGTTACTTTGCTTCCCACAACATACATATGAGGCACTTGTGCTATGAGCGTTCACATTCCTCAGCAGATCAGTTCCACACTGGGTAATTGCTTGAAGTGAACTCAGATAAGAGCAGTATTGAACTATACCCTGAGTTTTTTTCTTCTCCTTTAAACTACTCTCACTTGAAGATCTTTTCATTGTGTGCATCACCTGCAATAATACAGAAGGAGCAGCCATTAACCATAAAGTTCCCCACTCAGGAAATGATTGACAAACACTCCATTCTGATTGTGTGGAATTTTTCAGTTGAACCTGTCTTCAGGCTTTCCTTTCACACAGCCTCTGCTCTCTTGGGGTGCAGACAGTGGTTTAAAAAGATAGCATGCTTGGATTGAGGGTCTTTCCTTTAAAGATGACCTTGCACTATGATTAAATTATTAAGCATGGCCTGCACCAATAGGAGTCATCCAGAGTGCAAGGGTTCAGAGCTTCTGAGATGTGTCACTGGTAACACACCTTGAACAGATCCTCAGTTACATGTCTTCTGAAATACCACAGCATGAGCATCAAGGCATACAGTGCTTTCACTTAGGTTGCAATAGCCTAAGGTTTATTTAAAATTAACCTGATAGCTCTAATTTGAAGAGGCAAGTATGAAAGCTAAGAATATTTGAAGCATGGTAATAAGGGCTGTAGCTAGACCTCTTACTCTTTTGCACCAGATGATGAAGTTTCAGAGGGTCCAATATAGGAGGAAATCAAATGAAAGCTGTTTTGGCCAGACAGGTAAAGACTTATTCAATGCTGGGACAGTCTCCAACTGGGAAAATCCGCAGTTGTTATAGCTTTTGTGCCACGAGAATAGAAAAAAGAATTGGCTCAGAGGAGAGAATCTAGCTCAAAGAACTTAAAATAAATATCAGATGTCGGAGCTGTGACTTAATTGTTTAGGTAAGTAGATCATGTGAGTTACACACAAATTGAGGACATGTTTTTGCTCCCATTGGAATTAAGGAGAGCAGAATCAGAGCATGCGCTCCTTCCAGTGTTTTTCTGCCCTCAGAAATGTGTTATTTGAGAGTATACCAGTTCCTAGGATAATTCCTTGCACCAGTCAGGAATCCAGAGAGCTACTAGTGCACAACTGCTTTATGATTTATTACAGTAGACATAAGCTAAGAGCCTAAACAGAATGTATTTCTCTAGTTGCTCTTAGTTTTTGTTGTAAAATGTGACATTCAAAAAATGGTTTCTGTGACTAACCATGGAAATTGGAACTCCAGGTTCAGACAGTGGTTTCTGACAGTTGCCAGTTTCAGGAAGCTATCAGAAGAAGGACAGTGACACTTGAAAACTTGAAGGGAATTTTTAGTTACAACCAAAATTAAATTACCTAGAGCTGATTGACAATTCAGAAAGAAGGGGATGCTTTTGGGAGAAGGCTTTAAATGTGCAATTGAAGTGCATTTTCCTTACCCAGCTAAGATCCTTCACATAGTTCTCGTGACAAGGTGAAATACCGGTAGACAAGTGACTGAAAATAATGTTTGGAAATATCTATAACCAATTTACAGACTGACATATATTTTTACAAATATGGATGATGAATGACTTGGTGCAGCATGTGACTGATGACATTATAAAGGAACAGAGCACAGAGAAATTTAGTATATTTCTGGACATGCTCTGAAGCTACTGTGACAAATATTCTTATTTAGATAGGGCAGTTTTTAAGTGCTAGTTTCTGCATTCATGCTGCAGCTATGGCTCAGCCTTTCCAAGATCATGATGATGATAATACCATTACAGCAGCCTTTTAACCAGCAACGAGGTGTGATTTCTTTTTCTGAAAATATAGTGTCTAAGCACTTAGTGAGCAATTATGTTCCCTTCACAAATAGTGAATTAAGCAAAGAAAAATCAAAGTTTGAGAGGAAGAGGAGGAACATAATATTCCCAGTGTTGAAAAACCTGAGTAATTCATAGTAGGCAAAACTATCATCCCCATCCCTGTCCACCTGTCCTGACAATTCAGATATGATTAAATGTTTCTTCCATAGCTCAAGTGAGTTACTTCAGCCTCAGGTTATGTCCATCTCAAAGTTCAGTGCCCAGGCTTGGAAGAGCCAGCTTTAGGGTTAATCTGTTTTCCTTAAGAGGAGGTTGAACTGGAGACTAGCAAACCCTTTCAGGATGTAAATAGTCATTGCTCTGCTGAGGTGGGAAAGCCACCCTGGAATTACAGTCGATGCCGTTAGCTGTTAGTTTGTTTCAGAGCACTTTATGTCATTTCATCTCTCTCCACTTGCATGAAAGGAGGCAGGTTGCCCACAGATAGTGCTTGAGATGGACTGTGTTGGCAAGAATATCATAATACCAACTGGAATAACACAAGATCTTTGACCAGGGCACTCTGTTCTCAGTATGTCCTGTGAAATCTAATAGAGAGGTACAAGGATTACAGGAGTAAAGGTCTTCTTTCTTAATAAAGAGGACAAACATCACTTTCATTCATTTTGTATCCCAGATGAATGGAGAGAAAACTGCAGCAGTGAGGAAAATTTAGAATACAAATGAGCACAAATTTAGAATTTAAATTTAGAATACAAATGAGCACATAACGCCTTCTGAGACAGCAGCACAATTGTGGTTCTGATGTTTCAGAAAGAGTAACTTGAGAAAAGCAGACTGTGCTAAAAGTTATCTATCTTGTAACGTACACCAAATTTCTATTTATTTTCATTAAAAAGTGGTGTTTTATAATCTGAAACATCCAAAAAAGTGGATAGATAATATTTTTTTTTCACAAAAACTAGCTGAATCAGAAGATTTACACTGTGCCAGAAATGTGGCAAGGAGCTTGAGACATTTCTAAGCCCATGCACCCCTTTGTAATGCAGTAGGAAGTAAATTGAATTAATTCAGAAACTGGGCCCATTTAATGATTTGCAGTAAACAAGGTATAGGTAAGTTAGGAATAAAACATTATAGCAAACAGATACATTTCTCCTCAAGGTACAAGAAAATCTTTTGCATGGTTTATTACCATACGTATACAAGATTGCCTTGCTTTCAGGTAAGATGTGTCATTTTATCAGAAGGACTCCATGCCAGTCATAGTAGTGGGGATTTAAGGAGAATTTCCTCCCTCTTAGTTGCTCATAGGCCATGGTGCAACGGGGATAATAGGACATAAAATATAACTGAGATAGTGATTTGTTGAATTAAAACTAGTATTTCATTCTCAGAATCATTTAGCTGAAACTTAATGGTTTTATTAAATCCATCCCTCTGCTATTTCAGGCAACACATCCAAGAATCTTGTTCATAAACTTTTTCAAAAAACTGGAACGTGCCTAGGTAGTGTAAGACTTGTCTTACCTGTTTATCAGTTAATAAAGATAAATAAATGTCCCTCTATTCCTGAAGAAAGGTACAAGTCATATTAGACTTTTGTGTTAATATTTGTATTGTGTTACATACAGTATGTGCAGCATCTTCCATACTATTAATAACAGTATTGCTAATATTTATTGCCACATCAGTCAAATAAAGTTTATAAATCCAACTGAAATTAAGTGCCTTTAAGTTAGTCATCTGTTTCCTTGGTATCCACCTAAAGGTCTCCTTAATAACAATACAGCTAAAAAATACTTGGGTCCAAAAGGCTTTCTATACTTCTCTTGCAATTGCATTAATCAGATGTTGATGACTCAGGGCGACTATACAGCCATCACTAGAATGGAATCTGACCCTAGTCACTATAAAAAGATAACACTTCAAACTAAATTTCAAGACTATTTTTAGAAATCTTAAAAAAAAAATGAACATTCTATCCCAAGCGCAAGATGAATAATGATAAATTTTAAATACTTCAAATCTATTTGCATCTGTAGTGTACAGATATCAATCCATCAAACAGATGTTATGAGGACGTATAAAATCTACAGACAAAAGCTAGGCATGCTGAATTAAGAAAGCAGCACATCTTTGCTCTTTACATGTTTTATATGTTCATAGTCTAATTTTACTACTACTTATAGGTGTCCTTATCTGTTTTTATTGTCAGTTTGTACAACTTTGTACAACACTTTGTGCATTTTTAAAAATATTCAGTATTTTCAATACTGAAATTTTGAGAGAAAAAGCTAGATTTCAGTTACTCCCCTATGAATACCCTGTGGATATTAATCTCCTTGAGTTTAAGGGAGCAGCTGATGTAGATAAGGCTTACAGGGGTGAGTAAGAGATAGGACATAGGTGAGTAGATGTTGTGGGATAAGAATGAATGGTTGGAAGTACATGTGATGGATTGGCAGAGTGAAAAGTAGACAAAAATAGAAATTGTGACTAAATGCCAGACTGAGATTTTGGAAGCTAGTGTTTTTCCTTTTATTCCCATCATTAGCACATTGAGGAGTGACACCGATTTTTTCATGTAGTGCTCTTGCCAGTGGTGGCCGACATGGTAAACTTTATCAACCATTACGAAAGCAGATCCTGTTAGGCTTTCTGTTTTGTGTCATACCATTGTACTTTTACACTGCCTGATGTCACAGCCCACTTCATTACTCAAGTTCCTGGCGAATGTTAGAGAATAGATGCTAGGCATTGTGTTCATAACTAAAATAGGGAGAATTTGAGGATATATCAATTTATCAGCATTTAAAAAGACTATTTGCCATGGTCACATCTGAAAAATATTACTGGAATGAATACCAGGAAAAGTAAACTTTAACTTGTCAGTTGAAGTTTCCTTAGAAGCACTTTTTCAAACCTGGACAAATAATTAAATATGGAAGCATTTGTTCGACATGGGAGGTCCCATGTTAGGCATGGGAGGTGCAATCATATATCACACTGTGCGTTCCAAATAATGTCTATAAACAAAATTGTAGTGGCAAACAAAGACTTTATGGGCAGCAGATATATCCAAAGAGATTAGAATATTGTTTATGTCTACTCTTTGAGAAGATAAATTGACCAAGTAATTAATTATGAATTTTTAGTTGCACTTTATTTGTAACCCTTAAGCTCTAGAGTACACTTTGTGCTGTGGGAACTGAAAGGGCTTCCATAAGAAAGATTAAATGGGGAGTGAACTCTGCTCTCAGAGCAGGAGGGTGTGCATGAGTACATTCAGGATATTCTACATTCAGTAGATGGCAGTGGTATGCAGTTATAGATTGATTCAGAATTTTCTCTTGAGCAGACACTCTCATCTCTGTGAATCCAAGCTGTGTTGATTTGGGGGTTTATTTGAGGCTTTTTCTTTCCCAGAAAATACTGAGATACTAGATAATTCTTCACCTGCTGGAGCACACAGTGATAGAATATGAAAAAAAATAACCAAGCTAATTAATTGTAATCTTCACTACACAGACTTGGAGAAATCTGGTAAGTTTTGAACTTCAGACTACAATATTACACATGGAAAGGAATGCGTCTGTCTGGAGCATTGACTCATTTTCCATCTATGCTCAGTATGTACACATCAAAGTTTCAAAACAAAAGTATTCAGTAAGTGGGAACTGTGTGTGTTACTTAACTGGAGTGGTAACACAGTGACTTCTTGGAATACTGCAAACAGAAATAGATATTTTCCCCTTAATTCGCCTAATTCATTCCTCTAAAGGAATGAATTGCAAATCTCTTGGAGGAAAATTCGAGGTATGTATGTGTGTGTATAAGCAAAGAAATTCCTAGGAAAATTAAAAATTATTATAAAGTTCTTTTATTGTAGAAAAACTGGAAGTAAAATAACAAAATAAGAAATACAGCTTATTTATATGGTAGAAATCACAGATGAGTAGTCTAAGAGAATTAAATTACATCATTTAAGCATATATTTTCTCATGTGGCAGTTATTTCTAACACAAATAATAGAAAATGTTTCATGATTTATGATTGTTAATGATGGAAGGAGTTTCTTTTTGTTGCACAAAGAGATGATTTTTTCTTGCCTCCTTATGGGCGGCTGCAATAAGAAAGGCATTAAATACATTAGTCTGTGAACTGAGTTAAAATACAGCCACAAATTCATCCCAAAGATCTGAAGTGCTCTCATGGACCCCAGAATTAATTCAGTAGGGAATGCAAATGTCACACATTTTCAACAAAGATTTGTGTTCTCTATTTCTCTGCTGTTTCAGATACCCCATGAGGATCCAGAGAAACATTTCAATCTATGTTAGCACGGCTGTTGTGTGCAGAACAAAAAGTAATGCCATTCTGGTATTCTGTATTAGGACCTGTTCTTCCAGGCACTGTGAAAACATGGTGTGGGAAGTGTCCCATCCAGGGACAGGGATCGACTCCCTCTGACAGCTGGCCATAGTAGTGACCACATGTTTCTGTCTGACTCTAGCAGGATCAGACCTGTAATCACATGCTTCATGCTCCATTTATTCACAGGGTATTTTTTTCATCTGATTCCCAAGTATGCCAGTGTAGTCAAACACCTAAATTTTACTCCAAAACCACATTGAACTCTTATCAAATGAACATTAACGTTTTTTTTCTCCACTAGAATGCCTTATCTTACTGTTTTCTATTTAAATTCTTGATTTTGAACAAAATATTTCTTCCTAGAATTTGTAGGAATAATTGCATATGTCGATTAAATCAGGCAGAGGCAATGTCCCTTAATGTTTGGGACATAAATGTTTCTGATTATTATTTGTATTTTGGGGGAGGTGTTTTTGTAGGTTTTGTGTTTTGTTTTTTTGGGGTTTTTTTTTAGCACTGATTTGGTAGAATTTCATGTATACTTAGTACAGACATGCTGAGGATTTTTTCATCCTGGCATTGCAATGTCATTCCATTCCCTCATCTTCCTAGCATATCACTTTATTTGGGTATTTTCTTGTTCTTGTAGAGTTTATTCTCTGTTGCTGAAATTCTTCTTTATAAAATTCTTTGTGAATTTACATTTGAAAGATTTTATCACTTTTATTATCAAAAATTTTATTTTTGGGCAAACTAACCTATCTTGACATATTGCTGAAAGTATGCAAACCTCCTCCTCCTAGTGTTTCACCTTGTGATGTTGTCCCAGGAAGCAAGGGTTGCCATCTTCACTGGGGAGAATTTGTAGTAAAGAAAAGCTCCATCCAAATAAATATGACTTGTCTATGTAAGTACTCAAGACAATTGTGCTTTCCAGTATTTGTGGAAACATGATATTTCGACCATTGCAAGATTTATCCATGTACTATGAACAAATATGCTCTTCGTATAAGTTGAAACCTTGGAGCTTCTTGTTCTTTAAAATATTGCTTTTAACTGAAACTGTACTAATACTGTGTTGTAAGCAGTTTCATGACATGAAATGATCTTTAAAAAAAATTAAAAAATCTACATGCTATTTTCATGTCAAAACATTTTGGAAGACTGCATCTGGGTTTATAATACAAGAGTCAGCTGCATCTTACTGCTGACAGTTTTCTCCTGCCATTTTACAAATAGAAAGAAGAAAATACTTTTAGAATATATTAGAATACTTTTAAATACTTTTAGAAAACACTTGTTTTCTAAACGCTATTTTTATGAAATAACTTTAAAAATATATGGGAATTAAGATTTTTTTTAAGATTGTATGTGTGACTGTTGTGTAAAATTTAGATAAATCTACACTAGGCATGGAAAAATTTCTTATTAGTTTGGTAATCCAAGATCTGTTAAAATTTATTTCTTTGTATTAAAATTAATTTGATTTAAAAGCACTATGAGATAAGAGAAAATGTAAATAGGAAAGAACAAAGAACAAATAAAGAAGAGTAATTCTAAAGCATCACTTTTGCTGAAGAATAAACAATTACATTAACTCAAAATTGTTTTACTTGGAGTAAAAACCAAATCAGATCATATAACCATTGTAAGATATAATAAGATATATTAGCATTACTATTGACTGTATCTTGGATTAAATATTGTACTGTAAAAAAAAATTTCTGCAAGATTATATTCATTTGAACCACCTAAGTGTTAAGTAACATCTCAAAATGCAGAACAAAAAAACCCCAAGAAACATCTGTTATTCCATCATGTTACATCATTTCGAGGAGTGTTGCACACCTTAACAGCAGACATTCTGAACTAACTTTTTCTGGAAAGTGGGTACTTATTAAACCTGCTAAAAAATGTTAAGCTTTAAATGTTATAGTTGAATTGTGTTGTGGAGAGCACTTAACACCTGCATGTTAACCTGACAAATATAATTTAGGTGGCAAAGTTACAGTGATAAATGATGCAATTTCTGTGTTTATGTTCTATTGGATAAACATACATTTTTCTGAAATATTTACCTGCCATGGAGAAGTTTTCCACAAAATTCTTCATAAATTGATTTTTTATTATTATTTAAGAAATTGAGGAAAAATGGCTTTAGATATTTTTACCTTTCCCCCCCCCCTACAGAAAGAGATTCTGGNATCTTAATCGACTTTGGCAACGAAGGAGAGCCTGGGCTCTGCTACTTCACATTTTCTCTGCTTACTTACTGTATACAAAAACACAGAGAAACAAAGGATATAGAAAGGTGAAAAGACTATAATCTAAGGTGAAACATCTATGTCTTATGTTGCAAATTGAGGACATGCTTGAGACCAGGCTGTGGTTTATTTAATCTTCCACCTCTTTGTAATCACACCCAAATTAGCGAAAAATTAAACATTCATGTCAGCTGCCAGGTGCTGAATAACAACTGAAAAGTGCACAGAATAATTTCCTAGGGAATTAGCTTTACAACAGTGTTTTAGATCAACTTTGGAAAGTTTACAACGAACTGTGGGAGTGGGGAGCTGGAGCAGCTGTTGCTCACTGATTCTTAGCTCAGGCCTTGCTAACTCTCCCCATTATCCCATTTATCCTAGCATGGAATAAAACTCGGGCAGATCCAATCATCTCTTACCTGAAGCCACAAGACTTCCTGCGAAGTGTCAACTTGCTAAGGTTAACAGTACAAATGTTTTAGAACCACCTTTGCAGTATAAAATTAACCATTCTGTCTGTGAAGCAGAGCTGAAAATATTCTAAATTTTTCTTATCTCTAGATTTTGCCATAAATATTCCTACTATTTTAAAAAGAAGATCCAATAGCAAATCTATCCTAGCACTATTTAACAGTTGTCCATTGCCGTTGCTGTCTGTGGAAGGGGTGTGGAGTAGGCAGTATTTTGCCTCATGAGTAATGATCTAAGGATACACACAGAGATCCTAACATAAATAAGAAGTAAATCCTTGAACTAGGGTTATTTATTTTTTATATACTGAGATTATGCCAAGGATTATGCATAGGTTCCATAGCAAGAGTGCCTTCTAGCTCAGATGTACTCTGATGAGCAGTGCAGACTTCATAAACATGGGCACAAGAATGCCACAGTCTAAATTAAATATTCACCCAGCTGATTAAAAACAATGTTATTATATCCCATGGAGTATATACTGGCGGTATTTTACTGGTTTGTGTAATATGGTTCTTGGGGCAAGAATGGAGTGAGTAAACCCTCTTCATCAATATTTCCCTTTCATGTGGATTTCACACCTAAAACACTTTATATTTTTATATTCCTGTTTCTTTTGTGGTCTTGCCCAGTGTGACTTTGAAGTGTTTTGATTGTAGTAATACTTTGTCAGTCTATCTTATATTAATATTTCTTCTTTTCTATCGTGAAATTAGTATGTCAAAGGAACTTTGCATTGTGAGGATGTGAGCATTCATTGTGAGAGTGGTTATTAAACTTAATAGGTGATAGATAGCACATGAAATATAACTGGAGTAACTAAGAGCTTGTTGGAAGCCAGGAAAAACTAGCTGAGGGGCTTTGTCGTGATGGTTTTTTTGCTGCTTTATAAAAGCACCCTGCATAGACTTGATATCCTGCTTCTGACTGCAGTGTGATCAGGAGTCAGTGATACATATTCTATTGAAAGAATGTTCATTAGTTTGATTGGAATGCTAAATCCTTTGAGACCTCAGCCTCATGGTTGTGTACAGACAGAAGGGCTTGGCTACGCTGCTGGAACACAGAAGAAAATGACTATGCTTGTGTTGGGCAATTCGTAGTTCGGGGGGAGGGGTTGCCTCTCCTGTTAGAGCCAGCAGACAGAAATGTTCCAGAAACCTGTACTGCCAGTGATTCTTATGCAAATGAGGTTAGGTTGCTTTTGTGCAGGGCCGGGGGCTCACTGATTGTGTTTTACCAAGCAAATGCACTGTATTCTTAAGAAAACGAACATTTGAAGAGAGCTGAAACATGGGCATATGTTGAAAAACTGATTGCTGCCCGGAGGGACAGCAGCCACAGCAGGGGAGCAGCAGGCACGCAGGCAATACCATTCAGCTTGCTTTTCATCACAAAACTGACCTAGTTTTCCCTACCGGGACAGGCAAAGCTGGGCTGATGTGAACCTTGGGCCAGAGAGAGTTACTCGTGGAATAAAGTCTCTGCAGTATTCCTACTCATGCTTCCCAACACTGTTACAGCTGCAATTTTACGCTTGTAATGCCCAGCTCTTTGTCAGAGCACCAAAGTCGTTCTCCTGTTTTACCTTCTGGGCATTAAGGAGTGAGGGTTTGGCTGTATACGGATTTTCCCTAAAGAATTTAATGGGGCAAATAAAGAATTTTTGGGGGCAAAAAGCAGCTACTGTTCTCATAGAAAATTCTACGGACTTTGAAAGGGCCCATGTCTAAATGTTCTTTGTCAGAGTAAGAATGGCCAGTTCCTGGCCCACCCTTCACCAAGCTGTAGTTATTTGTCAGAACTTGTCCCACTCGATGCATCTCATTCAAAGTTTACACAGATTGTTTCCCTATTTTGCCTTTTCATAATCTTAATTCTGTGTAATTTTAAACTATCTGACATTTCATGTCAGTAAAATTCTAAGTTTAATGGAGAAAGGATGGAATTTCATGTGCAGTAAGGAAGCAAGTTAGTTAAAACTGCTATTTTTGAGTAATATTAAGTAAAGTATGTCTCCTAACCTTGCTGAGTTGCAGCAAGACTTGGGCATTTTAGCTTAAAATCCCAATCTAAAAATACACTCTGAGAAACTGCCTGAAGCCAGTGGTAAGAATTTATCTTGGCAGATAACCAAGATCTTCCTATAGTATGAAAAGAAACTTATTCTCTTTTGAGCTAAATGTTAATTCAGATAGTGGAATGCAAAAAAATAAAATAGGAGGATACAAAGATTTTAAATTGCATTAGCTGTAAAGAAATATTTTTAGTGAATAAATATGTTTAACTGCAGGTCCTAATGCTGTGATTTAATATAAAATGCAGCTGTTGTATACAGTTACTCTCTTCAGTTATAACTGCAGTTACATGAGAATATTTGAATAATTTTTCAGTGGAAAATTTATGAGACCGGGCCAAGTGTACTAGTTCTGAGAATATTCACTTGCATCAAAAATTTCTGCTAAGCCAGAAGTAGCATCTCATTGAAAACAAAAATTACTTTAGTTTTTGTGTTTGCTCCAGTTTCTTTTCTTCATGATTCCTTTGGCCTTTCTGAGGCTTCTACTGTTTTGCACATTTTGGAAAAGAATGCCATAAATAGAAAGGAAGTAGTTTAAAATTCACAGCAGTTTTCACAGGAGAAGAAATTTTTTGACCTTTTTTTTGACTAATAGTGCATTGAAAATATGCATGGCCCATTTCATCTGTAGGAGACTTTTCAGGTACTTGTTATTTCAAAGCCCAAAAAACGGTATTTGGTTTGTGTTTATCCATGTATTTTACATGGTTTGTTCAGGTATTTATACACTTATCGTAACATGATAATATAGTTACATTATTTGTGGTCTTTCTAAACTTGTGACCCCACTCAGACCTATGATGTGCAGAAATCATTCTCAGAAAACCTGACAGTGCATTGTAGGATGGCCATTTGGTATTCATCTGTGAATGACATGAAATACTTCGCAATGCTGTTTACACAACCACCCACCCACCCATACCCATCCATCCACAACTGTGAAAATTAATTTCATGGTTAATTTGGGAAGCTGTTTGGTCTCTTTACATCAGAAACCTTGGCATATTATGCTTTCAAGGCTTTTATTGTAATTAATTCCTATGCTACATAAATACAACTTTTTTCTTCTCTCCTCAGAAATTTTTCCAAGAGATTCCAGTCTAAAAGACAAGTTCATAAAACATTTTACAGGTAAGGCAGTTGACTGCTCCTAATTTTCCCTCATGCACATATTCTAAGTAGCCACAAGAGTCACACCATTAGTTTTTTTGAAGCTTGGCAACAAGTTTGACATTTTTGGTGTTAAATGTTCAAATTTTAGGACTAGGAATTTTTGAAAAACTCAAGTTGCATTGACTAATCAACTGAATTATCTAGCCTAAAATAACTATCAAAACGTGGAAAGTTAAAACATTATTTAAAAGCTATTGTTTAGGGGTTTTTTATCATCCCATTGATGCTTTTCATATTTATTTTCCTATTCACTAATTTTAAAGCATCTCATTGGACTGCACGTATCTTTCAGCAGACCTATGTGGCCAAGTAAGTTTTCACCATATCAGGAAAGCTGGATTTATAATAACGGGAACAGGTAGAACAAGGAAGGATTAAATAAGTATAGATGAAAAAGAAAGACAACTTGTTTCAAGTATGAAAGTTTATGATGATTACAGTTAAGTACTCGAAAACTGAGCTAGAGTTGTATAATGCACTCTACCTTTGGGACTCTTTTTAACTACTGGGAAGATATTATACCCTATGGATATACAAAATAAGAGTTGCCAAAGTGCTTGCACTGATTTTTTCCTCTCCAGTTCCAACTGTTCTGTAGTTCAGAAATGTGAAGGTTCCAAAATGTGACATCATAAATCTTTCAGTGATTTTCAAGGTTATTTGGACTAGTAAAACTAAAAGATAGAGAAATATTGGCAGTTAGAGCATGAAAAGGAGAATTGGAAATAATTATGCATTTCCTGTTTGCTGGAAATTTCAGGCAGTCCTTGACAAGAAAGGAAGGAATTTGTGGTCTTTTTTGCATGAGGGAAGTGTACTCAAACCTTTGGGATAAGCACAACTTTAAGGATCTTTCTGCCAATGGCTAACTGCAACCTAATAGCAACTACAGAAAACACGCCAGAGCCAACTGGCTCTTCACCTTTGAACTAAACAGGAGAATTATGAACTTGCATATTTTCAGTCCATATGAGAAAAAAATTAACATAGAGATTCAAACTGTGCTCTGTTGTGTAGCACAGCAATACTGAATATTCCTCTCCTGGGCAGGACAGACAAGAATGATTTGTTTATGTTAGTACTTAATCCATTTCCTTCTAATTTTTAACTTTGGAAACTTCTCAGCTACCATAAAAAGCTCAGCATAAGAATCTGAAGAAGCTAAATAATGAAAAGAGAATGAGTTTCATTACTCAAAACTAGTGAAAAACAATCATGAGTTTTACAGAAGGTATTTTGGGAGCACTAAATCATAGAAAAAAAGAAAGAGAAAAAATAGTTGAAGGCCTGTCTCTGGAGCCATTCATTAAATTAATAGTCCCTTTCTGCATGAGAAGTTGCCATCAAAATTGCTGAAATTACTTGACTAACATATTAACTGAAATGAAGAAGGAAAGCAGGATTATTCCAAAATACTGAAGGTTTATTTATTGGCTCAGAATTTCTGCCTACACCTTTTTTCTCTCTGTTGGCATTTTCTTAAAGTACAGTGTAACTTTGGTTTTTGCTTTTCTGTTCCAATCAAAATCCTTCTTCTAGCTGCCTTCATTAATTAAACTATTTTTTTATAGTCCTTACTAGCTCAACAGTTAGGACCTTCTAAACTATTGAAGTCATGAAAACAAGGAGAGAAGCTGAAACCAACATTATCTTTACAGCCTATTATCTTTACAGATTCAGGGTTAAGAAAATTATTGTACGCTTCTCATATGCCGAGAACAGTAGACACATTTTAAAGCCAAACAAGAACCATATGTAAAAGTCCTTGACCATAGGAAAAATCATAAATAATCTTGTGAGTCAAAAAACAATCTATCAATTTAGCTCAAAAAGGCAGCTGACAGTGTGCTCTATAAGGCACAAATAAAATTAACAGCCTATTTTTGATGAGAGGGAAGAAAGCTAGAAAAACATGTATTATCTGAAGAGACATGGAATTTCTTTAATGACAAGAACCTATGTTGTCTCCATATATGCTGGATAATTTCCAGTTGCATACTTTTTCTTGAGCCTAATGAAATCTGTGTCATACTGTAAAGTATATTTAATCTTCAAGTATGTTCATCATTGTAGAGAGGAAACTTCTTTTGAGCTCATGGCAGTTTAGCTTAACTATCCAGAGAGAATTAGCTTTAGATATTTAATCAGGCTGGTAAAATACCTTTCAGGTTATGAACTAAGTAATTTTTGCCTAGAAATTTTTGCCGTTTCCTCTTACAGGAAAGTTGGTCAACACAGTGTGCTTCCTATTGATCCTTTTGTAGCATTGCTTGAAACAAGCTATTCTTATTCAGGGATCCTTTATGTTGAATTAAGATTTAAATTTAGTCTTATTCAGTTAATGTCAATTTATGTCAATATTTTCTGTCCTTGATGCTAGTGATACATTTACTAAGCAGATTACATGATACAAGTATTACATTTTTACACTCTTTTTCAGCTTGGATGTGTCCTCGGCAATACTTTCTCTGGGCCATCAGCAATTATGGAAGGGGTCTTTGGCAACTTGTTACCTTTGAGCCATGTTTTTATAGAATCATAGAACCATAGAAGGGTTTGGGTTGTAAGGAACCTTAAAGATCATCTGATTCCAACCCTTTTGCCATGAGAAGGGATACCTTTATCATTAAATACTGATATAAGCAGGTGATACTGTATATCCAGAGAAGAGAGCAGCATCTTATACCCTGGGCATACAGGGATCTGCCTCATCCAAAAGCTGAAACACGTCTTGCCCGCTGCACATCTGCATCCTTTCTTACTAGGATTATTTTAACAGGAGATCAGGTTCCTAAATGTTATTCAGCTGTCATTTTTTTTCCCCCTTAACACCCACACTGTATATTAAGAACTTCATAAACCATCTATGTGCAAATTGGAAGCCTTAGTGCATGAAAGTACTTAATCTTTCCAGTAATTAGAAACTCATATTTGCTTAAAATGTTGCTTTTATTTATCTTTAGAAATAACATACACATTTCAGATGCATTGTTCTTTCTGCATAAGACAACTGACAACCATTGAGCAAATGAAATTCTATTGTAGTTGTGCCATTCTGTTTTTCACCATATTGGAAATTTTACTGCTAATTTTGAATTGCTGGAATTTCAAGGCTAAGCCAGCCCATCATTTCCATGATTCATTTTTCTGGTTTTCATATCATGAGCATAAATGCATGAGCATAAATGCGTAACAATAGTATTTTTTTTGGTTATTTTAGTAGCATTATTATATTTGCTGCATCATAAATGCTGAAGTTATTTTAAAAGACTAAATGCAATTCTAACCAAGAAAAAAAGGAAATTAATTCTATGTGTTGTCATCATTCATTAAAGCTGCAGAGCAGTGACACTGAGAAGTTGTGGTTAACTCCTGCTTACTTTCAAACAGGGCCAGTCACATTTTCATCAGAGTGTAGCAAGCACTTTCATCGACTATATCACAATACAAGGGACTGCTCAACGCCGACATGTAAGTAGCAAAGTGCCTTATAATCGTATCTGTGATATTTGTTTAAGAGCAACCCACTTATCCTGCTAAGTGTTTGATGTCCTGGTCCTTTTGTAAGAGTTGCTGTTCGGCACTATACTACAAAACATACACAAGGTCTAATATATAATATACAAAGATTTTCTGTTAATGCCCTTGCTGTCAACTGAATATTATGGAGTTCCTTAATGTGAGACTGAGATAAATGAAATGAAAATTACAGTCTGAAAGAAAAAAAAGTACAGCATGCTTCCTGCTTCCTTTAGCTTTACTTATTAACTTGTGCAATAAGATAAAATCTGAAACATTCTTTACCTTCTCTTAATGCTCAATAGTATGATTATATCTTGGGTTTTTTTACTATATTACAATTTGTGAGGATAACTTTCTATTATATGTTCATTTTTAGAAACCATAAAATCAATTGATTCATCATTTCTGGTTTTGATACTTTCAGTTCTTACCAAACAACATTCCTCTATGAAATCTACAGAATCAGCCTGAATGTAATTTTGTCAGAGAGGCTGAAAAATAAAAGCATTCTAAGATGTTACTAACTGGATAAAATGAACAAACATACAAAAAATCCAAAACAAAATGTAAATCCCTTAAATAGAAGTTACTTCAGCATTCTCTGGTGCAATTCAAAGAAAGTGAGTGCAAAATAAGGAATATCTTTTATTTGACAATGTGAATCTCATAGGTGATTTGTAAGTACAAACTATAGACCAGGGTGCTTTGGGAGCTTTTCAGGATTTAACATGAAAAACCAATGACACTTTTTGACGGCATCACTTAGAAGCACTGTTTGTGAGCAGCTGTGATGCTCTCTCACCATACCTCAGCACCTCAGAGGATCTAGCATTTGAAAGGAGATGGAGCAGTCCTCAACTCCATCTGCTTTTACACTTACTAGAAGTTGGAATGTAGAAACCCACAGCTGATCCTCAGAAGATATACCTGTAGCTTTCTAACTAAGCATATTAATAGGCTAGGCATATATCTATTACATGATGCATAGCAAAAATACTCTGCATGTTGCATGTTGTATGCCATGATACATGGATCCAGAGTATGTGGATATTATTTGGACTCTCGTGTATTGCCTGAATGCTTCATTTTATCTATAAAGTAACACAGTCATATTATTCCCCTTCTAATTAAATAGCTTTTTTAAAAAAAAAAGTTAAAAATGAGACTGTGATTAGAATGGTGTGAAGAATTTATTTTTATCAAAACAAAACAAAATGTAAACTAAAAAAAAAAGCAGGGTTTCTTTTTTGTCCCTTACATCAGGCAAACTCAAAGCAGACAATGAGTTACATTCAACCTGAAATGTTCTGTAATTCTAAAAAAGGAGAGCTAAATCTTCAGAATTGTGTTCACTTTACTAGCACTCAGGGTTTGGAGTTGCTACCAAAGCTGATCATAGCCAAGGTCTTTTCTTATCTCTTCAGAGGGGTTTACCATTTTCTTTCAGGAGCACTTTAGCCACCATAGGATGTCTGAGGATGAGTTGCTTCCTCTCTTCCTGACATGGTTATATACTGTAAAAATAATCCCTGAGGAACTGAAACCAGGTTAGCATTCAGTTTCTTGCTGTTTGGCACATTTTATAAGTTTTATCAAAATACCTACCAACCAAGAGAATAAAATAGCACCTAAGTATTTCTTGTTAACAAACAGTCAGAAAGGATGGCAGTGACTCAAGGTGCACTTGAACCAAGTGATCATTTGAACCAGAGACAGAGATTGGAAACAGGACACCAGTATCTCTAGTCTCATGATTAGGAGTTGTACTTGGACATGGAAAATATGGATTTCCTTCAGTGTTAATACTCAGTCGAACAATAAAATGTTTGAGACATCCTGACTTCCAACTATACCATAGTCTAGTCGTTAGAATAGCCTCCCAGCCAATGAGTTAAATTTCTTCAGGTAAAATTGGGAGTTGAATCTGGTCTTCTAATCCTAGGAAGAAACTACATGGTGAAAAATTAATTCATATTATCACTGACATTTCCTCTAGAGCTCTGGACAGGATAGGTACGATCTAATAAGGTCCAAATAAGGTACTATCTAATATTGCATCTGGTACACGTAGTTTCATTAATTTAATTTCATGAATAACATATTCCCACATTTTCTATCAGTTTCACTGTGTGAAGTGTCTGAACTAGTACAAATTCTTTATTTAATTTTATACAGTTTTTTGATGGTATCTGACAACAAAGATTCATTATTACTGTGGGTAATTTTGTTTTATAGATTACAAAAGGTGTGCAAGGTTGCTAACGAGATTAGCAATGAGCCCTTTGTGTACACAGTCCTAGGATGTTTGCTATGTAAGTATCATTTTCCCCTCCCATTTTCTTATTTGTTGAATGGTCTAGTGTTTTACTTCACACTTGTACCTTGTTATCAGGTGTCCATACAGAGTGCATCAACATGCAGCTTTGACACTGCAGGACTGACTGGTTCCTCATGAAAATACATAGAAGCACAGACACTTCTGACAGGCCACACTGTAATTCACTTGTGTAATTAACTATAAATCATTTGTGGTGCCACAGTCCATAATTATACACTGAGTGGCCTCTTACTGTTCAAAATTTCAAGAAGGAATCTGATTGGTCAAAGAAAAATGCCTGAAGACTTCATCATCACATTTTTTTCAGACCTTTTAACAAATAGAGGCCTTTTTTTGTTAATCCAGGGAAGAAATAGAATGTCATGGTCTCATGTCTGCCAGTGCATTCATAGATAATCTGTCACTTTATTCATCTTCAGCACCCCTTTTTATTCCCAAATTCTCTCCTGAGAATTTCTGTTAAGTTAATGCTCTTCATGGTGAAGGAAGGGAACTGAACATAAAGCTAAACATGAAGCTAAAGGCTTCGCTTGACACTCTGTGGAAGGAATGAGTCCATTCTTGTTTATGAATAGCATGTTAAATGTGTTAATTAAACACCATTGTCACTGATATAAGGAACATCTCCAAATGAGCTGTTCTCTCCGGTTGTTTGAATATCAGTAACGGTTACACTCTCAAAGGTTAATTTGAAAAGTAGCACTGGCTACTATTGACCAATAAAATGTATAAAATCCATGAATTTAGTTTGTTTAAGGGGTGTTTTTTTTGTTTTGGTTTTGTTTTTGTTTTTTAAGAGAGGGTTTCTTTTCACCACTTCCTCCTGACAAATACTGCAAGCTTGGAGCTTGGAGGAGTTGTGTGTGTCACTTCTTCCTGCATCAAGACTTCAATTCATACTAATCAAGAATAAGAAAGGAAGAGAAGGATATGAGTCAGTGTTAGCTGACTTGATTTCCAAGTGGAGGTGGGATTCATTTTGATAGCTGTGAGAAAATGCTTTAAAGAATAGGGGAATATTTCAGTGCTGAGAAAAAATGACATAATTTCTTTCTCTTCCTCTCTTCTTAACCATTCTCGATCTGTTTGGCCTCTTGCTTCCAGGTCTTGTACATGGTTTTGAATATATCAAGGGCAGAGAACCAGACACTGACTAGGATCTCATTAGTTTGACTGAATCTCCTTTACATGACTAAAGGCAAGAATCCTCTTCTGAATGTCCTCTTTGGTAGATGGGGGCGGAGGGAAAAAAGGAAAAATAAAAGAGATGCCTAAATTTCTGTTTGTTCGTTAGTGTTCACTTTCAAAATTCAGCTTCCTCAAACATCCCAACATGCTCTGGCTCTCATTGGCTGGTATTATACCTAGAAAATCCTTAAACCAAGACTGGCAATTTTAATATGGGATTTTGGAGCCCAAAAAAAGGATATTTTGAATTTGGCTGAATTTGTTTTTTTATTTAATATTTACCTGTGCCATTTGACTAAAAGACAAAGGGAGAGATATAGCATATTAGATTATTAACACAGTGTGTCCAGACTATGATATAATGTCTTAGGTATGTAAACATCATCTTGTAACTGTTCTGTGACTCTGGGACAGTGACATATGACCACCTTTCCTTTTGTCTATTGGTTGTATTAACCAAAACAATTTTTGGACTATAAAACCAGATGAATTTGCAATAAAGAAGCTTCTCCATTTTGGCCCTTGTACAGCTTGTATATAGACTGTCTTTCTTTCCTGGATCCTCTGGATCAGCACCATGCACACAAGGCTTGTATGTTTTGTTGGCAGTTGTGGTTTCAGAGGGTCCTGATCCCTGATGCCACCAAATTGATGATTCCGTTCAAAGGGTTCGCAAACACAACTGGACAACACATTTTCAGCACTTTTGCCTGTTTAGTCTGTGCTTTTCCCTCATCTGTATTTGTTTACACCTCTGGATTCATGTATCAGGGCTTTCAGAAGGATTTCTGGTTCTAATATTTTTTCTTTTTCTTTCAAAGAATGAGTCAAAGATCTGCCTACATATCCACAGTACAGAAGCATCTATCTCATTATATTTCCATCTTTAAAATACAAAAGGATCAAAAGTTCCTATGATTTGCAAAGCCAGGTGTTTTAATTTGCCTGCCAAAAATACACTCAAAGACATGAAAAATGAGGAAGGGAGATTTTAAATTGTAAGCATTGCTTGCAGCTCTCGTGCACTGTGTTCACTTAAAGTTGTATCTAGGCTGACTTTCTCTCTCCTTTGTTAAAAATAGAGAAAACATTATAGGAAAAAGTAGAGCTATGATCTGAGTGTTTCCCAGCTGTCTCTGTGCTCCCTTACCTTGTTCTTCTACCAAGTAGAGTGGATAGTTTCCATTGCAGATCAGAGAGTCTCAGATCTTCATGTTTACACATATACGATGCTTCTTGGAATGGAAATGTTTT
The DNA here is from genome assembly GCA_013399895.1 of Serilophus lunatus. NCBI lineage: Eukaryota > Metazoa > Chordata > Aves > Passeriformes > Eurylaimidae > Serilophus > Serilophus lunatus. Next base: position 677,247 of record VXBA01004918.1, read on the forward strand.
CCTGAGAAGGATGGAAGGTGTCAGGAGTTGCTCTCTCTTCCCTCCAAATAGAGAGTACAGCACAGGAGTTGTGTATGTTCATCGCTCAATAGCACTGCATTTCTAGCAGGGATCTGTTTTCCTCACTGCCCTCACATTAGGTTAGAGAGGACAGGGTCTTAGATCATGTTAGATGTAACGGAGTTTGCCTCCACTTTAGCATCCGAGAGTGTCTTGGACATTCTTGGTTGCCTTGAAGAAGGAGGCTCTCACTCGGAAGTACAGCTATTTTTAAGCGTTTCTCCTGCCAGTACTAAAATAGGCTGCCTTTTCCCCATTAAAAAAAGAACTTCAGCGATATTATGCCAATATTTTTCTCCCTCGCCTCTAAATATCCGCGTACACAGAGAAGACATGGTCTTTTCCTTTTCAAAATGAAATTTTGCTTGGGAAAACCAATCATCTCCCAGGCTTGCGGGACCTTTCAGCACCACGGAGAGGGCCGGAGGGAGGACGCGTCGCGGCGCCCCGGGCAGCCCCTGGGGTGTCTCCGCGGCCGGGGTATCAAGCACATGCTGCGAGGCACTACTGCTCCTATGGCTTTCGGAGCTCTGGGTGGATTTGGTTTTTTTCCCCCTAATTTAGATCCTTGCAAATGGAAATAAAGCATTTGATGAAACCCACAACATAGGAACGCACGATGCATGTGGGAAATATCCCTGCAAGATGCAGCAGCATGGACCACTATGTGTTAAATCTCCTGGCGTCCGCGCTGAGGATTTGTCACGGCAAAATTCATTAGTGTTCATGAGAGGGCAAGACACACTGGCATTCTGGAGTTAATAAGATTTATGCAATCTTCAGGAAACTGTGATTTATAAACAGAACTGTACTAAGCAGTCTGCCTCTCTGGTTTAAAACGATATAAAATGGCATGTCCTTTTCTCTTGCAGACTTTCTACTAAGGAGAGAATTCTGATTTGCCAAGAAAGTGCCTTGAAATCTTCAAACCCAGAGAAGACACCTTTTACCTTTTTGATTTACAATGTTTTGTTACTAGATGCATTTTATTTTCATATATTTGTCGGACATTCCATATTTGTGTGAAACATTATTTTATTTTGTAAATTTGTTGCCTATAGTTCAGACAAGCCAATTATTTAAATACATTGTATATAAAGAATACTAATGATATACTGATTAAATGTTATAACTGTATGCAGGGAGTTGGTAAACTTTTGCTGTTTCTCTTGTTCCATTGTATTTACATTGTTCTGCTCAGGCTCTTACTCATTATTTGCACTAACTTGAAATGCAGAAGTCTGTGTAACTGAAATCTGAATAAGCTGTAAGAGGGGAAGTTTTATTTGCCATGGAAGATATTTTACATTATGAAGCTTTGTTAATATATACATATATATTATCGCGCATCAGAAAAAAAATTGCTCAGAAATGCACCTTGCTTTCAGGAACATTTGTATGACTCTTCTGGATTTTCATCAGTTACATTTGTACTGGCACTTATGGAAAGAGTTGCAAATAATGTAAATATAAAGACTGGAAAACTGCAATGCAGTTTTGATGGAATAAAGAACATAAAATTAAATTATTTTACAGGAAGGATTATTTAAATTTATTGGGGTCACTTATTTAATATATAATCTGTGTGATGAAATTGAAATAATTTTCCTCTGAGAATTTCATACCTGTGGGCCTAGTATTTTACAGCTGAATGAGATGCAAACAAAAATGTATCATGCTCCCACTGTGAACAACAGAAACTATCTGTGAGGGTGAAAAGAGGGCAATAAAATAGTCCAATAGAAGAGAAAATGTTTTAAAGAATAATATCATAAAACCAAGGGGTGTAATGAATGAATTTTGACACATGAATCTTAACTATTTGAGAAAAATCCAAAACACAACTGCTGCACACTTTTTACTTAAATTGTGGTAGTAAAACTTGCTATCCATTTGTCTCATCTCTTTTATTGCAAGCTTGTATGATTGATTTACAAAGAACTAAATACAAAATGAGGGGTTTATAGTCAGGTCCAGAATAATTGACAAGACACATTGATTACTGTTCTCAAATCACAATTCTTGAGATTAATTGGCCATTCAAGGTAATCCCTTCAGATTAGATGCTACCTCTGCTCTGAGATTCTGAGACAAATATCAAATAGCTGCCTTATTATTACAAAGGAGTTTTCTTAGCTGTACAGTGTCCTCTGATTCACTAGGTAGTCCAACACACAACTTTTGCAGGCACTTTTGGTCCTTTTGATAAGGTCTAAGTTTCAAGTCTCCTTCAAACCCATGTTGGAGGCAGTATTTATTCCTTCCGATGACACTGTAGCCTATGGAAAATCCTAATGGTTGAATGGTGATACAGATATCCTTGATCCTCTGTTAATAATTTACTTCATAGAAGGATTATCAGCCAAAACACTTGAGTTGGAGGAGAAAGGATGAGGCTCAGAACAGACAATCAGAGTCTCCAAGAAAAACATTTGTCTTCAGTCCTGCCTTTGTATTTCCACTGTAGTTTGATTGCTTCTCAATTTTTAAAGCAGTTTCTCTATTCTCTTCTCAAGGGACTGAAAACCGTGAAAGTAGGGGCAGAAAAAGTGCTTTTTTTGGTTTTGGTTTGGTTTTGTTTGTCTTTTTCCCTGCAAATGACTTTTTGTGATATCTGAATTCCAATGAGGAAACCTAATTTTCATTCTTTAATAACATTTTTGAGCTCAAATCTAATGTGCTACTTCAAGAGCTCTGCCTATGCAAAAATAAAGACACCTTTCTATTGAGTAGAAAAGTGATCAAACATCTGTCTTTCAGAAGATTCACAGATGTTACAAAGAGGCAAAACAGACATTCGTACGACAAGTTAAAATGTTGATGAAGAAAAAAATAGTACATTAAGTGATTAAGAGACTGAAACCCCATAGTTCTTTCCCAGAAGTCAAATAGCTTATTGTTATGTGTTTTTGTTGTTGTTCGTTTGTGTTTGGGTTTTTGCTTTTTTTCTGGAGACAAATTATTCTTTGAGACACCTGTGGTATGTGTTCCTTCTTTCTGATTGCCTCCTTCTTGATGCTCTGAGTAGCTGGAAATAAAACCAGCTTTTCTTTCCTATCCCTCTACACATTTATTTGTCATTATCCTTCGTGATAGTTTTCAGATGCTAGGCTACTAAAGTTAGTAGTATAAAAATCACAAAGTAGCGTAACACAGTCACTTTACTATTCGTTAATGGTCAACTCTAGAGGGTAGTTGTTCGGAAACACAGCAAAGAACCAAATGTCATAGAGGCTGACAGGAGGAGATGATACACTTAAGTAAGCTGTGTTTTTGTCACATTTTCACACACAATTGTTTTATCTTCCATCTTTTCCTTATTATATTTTTGTGTGATTAAATCAAAAAATATTTTGTCTTCAGAAGTAAGTCTGATTATAATTTTTTACATAACCATGTTGGCTTTGCATGCTCAAAATTATTTTTTTATCATTTCTGTCCAAGTGAAGAATATTGGATAGAGACAGAGCCTGCAGCTGAAGCAGCGCCCCATCCTCATTTTTCACTTCAGTTAACTGATCACCTTTCTCAAACCAGTTCATTACTCCAGATTTCTGGATTTCTGAAGAAAACCTCTGTAGGCAAATAATGTTGTTACTCTAACATATTGCAGAGATTCACAAGGTCAAAAGCAATTTAATCTGGATCTGTGTGAATGGAGACTATAAAGAAAAGTTCAATTTCCTCTCTTCATTGCTGAGACCATCTTAATTTTTTCTTACAACATTGTAGAAGGTGTCCTAGTCTTTGTTTTGGGTGCTATTCAAATACAGGACAGAGACCCTATTCTCATCAAAAAGAGGTTAAAGCCAGAGAGTAAAACAGTGCAAGGAAAGTGTACATGACAGCAATGGCCTTTTGATTATCAGTGAGGTAGATAGTGACTCCACTATGAGCTGTCTAAATGCATCACTTAGAAATTTCACAGCAGACAGCAAGACAGCCAAGAAGAATTTTATAAGAAACTCTTCCTCATTGGAGGGGTGATTGTTGAAAGGTTTTCTAGAAAAACCATAAGGAATCCAACTCTACACCCACATAGGCAATAAATGATGTCAGAAACTGAGTTTTCAACATAGAATGAGACATTAGTTTTAGAAAGGAAATTATACCATAGAAGACCTTGATAATGAGAAAAAGCAAAAATATGGAAAACATTAACTGTCATAATCACCTTGGACACAATCACTGGCCACCTATTGTGAAGACCAATAAAAATGATGGCGCTGCAACTGAGATATAAAACAACAACATGAATATATGCTCAGATCATAGCTAAAAGATTATATAAATGGCTATGTTGGTTTTTGGCTGTGGGAGGAAATTGGTGAAGTTGAAACTTGCCGACCAGAGAGATGAATACTGTGGGCAAAGAAGATGTAGAAATCCTAATTATTTCAACGTGATCAAAGAATCCACCAACTCACAGATGTTGCTTTCATCCCATCTGATCCTCCTTCTTTGCCATTGGATCTCTATTTCACCTGGGTCAGAAATTTTCATTGGTGAGCCGAAATAGAGATGCTGCTCACTGACATGTCAGAACTACCCAGCATGAGGTGGTTTGGCGTAAGAGATTCTGAGCTGCTGTAATTGGTTGGTGCAGAAGACTAGGATGAGTGGTTGCCACGATGGGAAAGGAAGATGAGCCTGACATATGTCACTGCTCTCACCATTTTGTTTTTAGGGTCTACCTTCACTGGACCTGATCTGGGAAAGATTGCTATGGAGAAATGAAGAAGAGGTACAAATAGAAGGAGTGAGTGTAGGCAGCACTTAATACTCTGAGCATGGTATTGAATTCCCTATGCTAATATTTGCTGCTGGCCTACAACTAATTTATTTCCTCTATTAACCACATAATAGCTGAACTTAACACCCAGTCTTGGATATTACCTCCTCACTGTGTCCATGAATATGAAAGCCTTATCATCTGCTCCCAGACAGATATTAACAAAAAAATCAGATATAAGCTATTATCATTAAAAGTCCACCGCAGAAAGAACAGGGTGCAAAAATATTTATAAAGCTTTCATGTAGCTGCACTGTAAGACTAATACTTAAATATTGTGACAGATAAGTTTATACCATTTAACAGTATGTTTTGCTTTTTTCCCCTGTATCAAGATCACTATACCACTCATGTAGAGTGATATTAGTGTAATTACATTGCATAATCTAATAACTGTAACTAATTTAGCTTTGGAGCTCATTAGTCCTTAGTGTTCTTATAATCCTATGGAAGTGTCATAATTTTGCCCTTTGCATAAGTAAATTTAGTAGATTTATTTGCTCACTTGCAATAAGAGAAAATTTTTGTGTCCTCCTATTTGAGGTAATTCTTCTATAAAGAATACTCCTGTAATTTAAATTGCTGTCCATTTCTACACACAATATGGCAATTTTTGCATTTTATATGTGAAGGAACAAGTTTGAGGAATGATTACTATCTCCTTTACTGCAAAAAAACCCCTGATATCTTTATTTGAAATATTCCCTGATGGTCCTGTACTCTTACTTATGAAGCACATTTTGCAGAACACTTTTGTTCTCTGCAATATGAACTCTTGTTATCCCATTTGTTTCCCTTAGAACGCATTGTCTAAATAGCACATAAATGCTTCTAATTAATAAAACTGATATTTCTTTTCTGCTAATATTTACTTCAGCTATGGCTGAACAATGAACTTATGTTTTCAAGGAAATATTTTGCTTCCAAATCTCCTAAAATATTGGCTCTAAGCCCATCATTGTATGTGTGGATAAGATGTAATATCACTTTTCTCATATGCATTGCCCTATGATTTTGCAGATCAAATTCATTATTTTCATCATTGCCTAGTCACTCAGTATCTTAAGGCCTGTTTGCAGGTCAGCTTTCACCTTTGATACCTAGAGTGACTGTGTATCCATCTGCCAGGGAGCCTGGACTTTAGTATTTCTAAATGTCTATATAGCTTCCTGGGAATATGGTGGAATCAGTAATTTCCCTGATACCTGGAGTGAGACAGTGCAAGAACAGAAGTAATAATGTACCAAAATGGATCCTTTAGGACCTGTGGAAATCAGAAACTGTCAGGGTTTAATGTAGCTACTGATTTGGGGAAAATAGCTTGCATGGGAAATTCCTGTGAAAAGATCAGAGCTGCTGCTAAAAGTGGTGTGACACTAATGTACAGTAATGCATAGTATAGGGAAGATAGTAAAGACAGGATGAGAAATGAGGTGCTAAAAGATACACAGGCACTGAGCATTTGGATTCCTGAGTTACTGCACTCCAGCTTAGGCAATCATTCTCTACTGGCCTGTAAAAAAAGGGAATTTGCATCTCACACAGAAACATTAGGGTAGAGCAGAAGTAGAGCCATAGGTGATCTTTCCCTGACTGTAATGTGAACTAACCAAAGGAAAGTCTTTATATTCTGCAATGAGTGATATGCAGTTCAGTTCTGTCTTTTAGTCTTTTTCTTTTTTCATACTATCTTTTCCTTTTAGCGATGAAGACACCCATGCAGCTGTCAGTGTTCTGCCAGTTTTTGGCTAGAAAGGTAAGGGCTCAGACTGACAAACTCAGCAGATGGTAATGACAATGAATTTAAAAATATTAAAAATTTTGTAGCCTACTATCTTGAAAAGTCCCAAAAGATACAGAGTCATCACTTTGATATGTGTGGGCTTCTATCCTTAAAGTTGTAATTCAGGAATTGAGACGAAGTATAAGCCAGGTGCTTTTTCTGTACAATATATAGATTACATAGTTTCAAATTATCTAAGTCCAGAAGAAAATGTTTCTGAAACTGTCAGACATACTCTGTTATCAAAGATGCATTAATTTAGACTAAAGAGTTTAGCTTGGCCCTTATGAATTGCAGAGTATCTGAATTAACCTAAATAAACTACTGTAGTAAGGATAAAGGTGAAATATCTTTCATGAGTAATCTGCCATATCACTCTAACTGTAGGGTCTTGTGTCTATCCATTGCATCATATGTTGTAAAGAGAAAAATCAGACCAACAGAAGAATATTCATCTTCATTATGCTTTACTGGGTTTCTACTGTGATTCTTATTTTTTCACATCTCAGCCTTTTAAATTATCACCTCCTATTTACAGAATTAAGAGTTTGTGTTCATATTAAGTATTTAAAGCTGCAAGTTCTCAAGAGCTGGCCCTAGAAATTGATAAACAGGCTGATACCTGCATCCAGCATAACTTTCTCCCTTGTCTAATAGCAAACTTTAAAATCATAGATTAATTGTAGAATGATAGAATGGTTTGGGCTGGAAGGTACTTTAAAGATCACACAGTTCCAACTCCCCTGCCACGGGCAGGGACAACTTCCACTTGACCAGATTTTCAAAGCCCCATCTGACCTGGCCTTGAGCACTTCCATAAATGTAGCAACTTGTTCTAGTGATTTAAATTATTTTTTCCCCTCCTTGGATTGGAGAATTGAAGCATATTGGACACTCATGATACAAAAGAAACAAAAGATTTGAAAGAGACAAATGCAGGAGTCGAAGAGTTAGTGCACCTCATAAGTCTGAGCTGACTGCCATTTTGTGGCTCAGTCAGTTGGATACAATCATTGCAAATCTAAAGTTGCAAAAATTTACTGGAAGTTAACCCTCTCTCAGAGCTTCTCTATGTCTGATATACAGAGATAAACAAGATTGTCTCTCTGTACCTATCAGCATTATTTCACACTCAAGAATGTTTTAAATAATAAAAAATCAAAAGCTGTCCCCATTCCTGTGCTTTATCATTTCCATCTAAACTATATTTAGTGATAAAATTGGCAACATCTGTTTTGTAACACTTTAATTAAAAAATGAGACAGCTTATTTCACAGATTTCATTTTTCTTTTTCCTTTTTGTTTTTTTTTCCTTTTCAAATCTGCTAGCTGTGCTTTTCTGAAATAGTGCTGGTAAGTGCATTAGAATCTCTTTCTAAATACTAAGGGGAAATACAATCAGAAGTGCATAGGAGATCATTCCCTGGGAGACAGTTTTTAATCAATGTACTGATGTAATCATCTCGTATACTGCGAGTTCAATTGAAGATTTTATTAGCCATTGTTTTCCAACCCAGTATTGCTTTGTCTTTAATGATCTACTCATCTTTCACAGGACACAAGAAACTTACATTGTGGTGCTGTCATGAAAGCAATTTGAGAAGATGGTGTTTTTTTAGGGTGATGCAAGTAAATATGCTATATGGAAATGCTACTTAAAGCTTTTGTATTGCTAAACTTCCGTGAACTTGAGTTGTTTAGCACCTTCAATGGGAATAATTGGCCTCACATGATCTCTAAATTTTTAGTGCCATTCTCGTATAGTGAAAATCACTAACTCCTTATTATAATTCACTGTGTGAAATGTCTATATGATGAGGTACTCCATGGGAGTTGGCTAGGGACAAACTTCAGGGTGATGTTTTGAAAGTATAAGACCCTAACTGTCAGATTCTGAAACGGTTTTCTAATGGAAGTTTTTAACATATTTTATTGTGAAATTCCATTATGTTTATTAAATAATTAAAGGATTATAAGATGCCTTCCTATGATCACTTAATTCTGCATTTTAAGAGTTCTCTCACATTCCTATACCTCAATGAAAGGCAATAAATGACACTAGTGCCATCAGAAGTTGAAATATGCAAGATGGGAGAGAGGGATCTTAAATTTTGCCTACTCTTGAAGACTTCCTTCATCTTCTCATGAACTTTTACCTCTCTTACATGAATTTTGACGTTCCCAGGGCATACTAAACGGGTACATGGTGTATTTGCAGGAAATAAGTAGGAAAGTATAAAAACAGAAAGTATAAAAACACTGGTTCTAAACACTAAAGGTTTGAATGTGCCCAATCACGCACAAACCAAGCTTACATAGCAGACTGACATAGCACATAAGTCACTGGAATGTGTTTTTAAGTTTATGTGGGGCTTAATTGTTCTTGGTGAGACTGGATTTTTTCAGTTAATAGAATTATATTACATTTCCCCCAAGAAAATAACTGTATCCATGGTACTGCTTGAATTCTTGCAGTTAAACCATATGCAGGGTCATGACTGATCGATGACATCAAACTGAGTGTCAGACTTCTGAGGAAACTACTTTTATCTGCACTGTCCAATAACTTCAGATAAGGTTGGATAGCAGTTTCTCAGGCCCAATGCAAGTTTAACAGAGGGTGTCAGAGTCCTTGTCACTGTTTTGCTTAAAGAAGGCTTCAGATTGAAAGGGTTTTCTAGCCATTTTTTCATTAATACTTGAAGGCTTCGCTAATAGTAATGACAGAATATTCTTTTCAGTTTTAATCATCCACTTTGAATAATAACAAGGAACACTGATTGAGTCAAATTCTGTCTTTTTCTCACAATATTGATTTTTGGAGAAGAAGCAAAGAACTTAGGGACTTAGTAGGATGGTACAAAGCATTTTATTTCCGACACGGCTTCTAGTTTGTTAGACTGGAACTGAGTTAGAATCTTGCTAGACTCAAAGAGATCCTGGAAGACCTCACAGTATGGTGAAGACTAATGTGCTTTGAAAGAGAAGTAATCTTTGTTTTCATATGTATAAATTATTATTGGAAAGAACAGAGATGAATTCCAGGCTGCCTTATGTTTAAAAAGAAGGGATTATGCTTAGAACTCCCAAAATTAAATTATATGTCTTTAAATTTGTAAACAGAAATGAAATGTAGATAACAACGGAAAAACGTCTCTGAGTAAGTCAAGGAGGAGGACAGAAACCTACACTCTTGACAGAATGAGTGATTGTGGAAACGATAATTGTTCCTGGAGATGACTAAAATCTAAATAGAAGTTGTTCTAGAATTCTGGAGGGAGAAATATAGGGCAAATTAAATATCAAGAAAACTAAGACCAAGACAGCATGAATGAGTGACAAGGTATCATGAAGAAAGGAAATAGAAAATTTAGGAGGTACTTATCTTTTTCCTAATTAAC
>VXBA01004918.1:690910-751863 GCA_013399895.1 Serilophus lunatus
TGGTCCCAGCACAGACCCCTGAGGGACACCACTGGTGACTGGCCTCCAGCTGGATGCAGCACCGTTCACCATCACTCTCTGGGACCAACCATCCATCCAATTCCTCACCCAGCAAAGAGTGCTCCTGTCCAAGCCTTGAGCTGCCAGCTTTTTCAGGAGCATGTTTTAAGAGACAGTATCAAAGGCCTTGCTGAAGTCTAAATAGACAACATCCACACCCTTACCCACATCCACCAGGCGGGTCACCCGGTCATAAAAGGAGATCAGGTTGGTCAAAGATGACCTGCCCCTTGTAAACCCATGCTGGCTGGGTCTGATACCCTGGCCATCCTGTAAGTGCTGTGTGATGGCACTCAGTATGAACCTTTCCCTTACCTTACCTGGTACTGAGGTCAGGCTAACTGGCCTGTAATTACCAGGATCCTCCTTCCTACCCTTTTTGTAAATAGGTGCCACATTGGCCAGCTTCCAGTCATCCGGAACCTCACCTGAGGTGAGTCAGGTTGTTTATGGACAGCTTCGTTGTAGGCACAGGTTAGTAATGAATAAGTAGAATATTTCTGCTATGACTGAGTTAATAGGTAATGACACATCTTATAGTTTTGGCTTTCCCTCTTAGTGGCTGTGTATGTGACAGGAGATCAGATAGAGGAAACAACTGTTTAGTGTAACTTAACTTTTTCTGAAGTTAACAGAACACAGTGAATATTTCTTCTTTATTCAAAAACATTTAAGACACATTCATGCTTTCCCAACATTATTCTAGTGCTAGACTTGATGTGTGTGTTTTATAACTGACTCTGAACAGCTATATAATTGCTGTATATATAAATCCTGTATAATTGCTATAGAGAGAGAAATGGAAAAGACAATGTCTCTCCAGAGTGATTCAAACTACAAACCACTGTATTGTTGAATTGTATACATTGAATTGCTTGAGGATGAAAAGCAGGCTATAACTAAATTTATTATTTATTTTTGTGAACAATAAAGTTTTCTAATATTTTTTTTTTCTAGGCCTGCCTTTGCCTAATGTGATATATCTAAAAAAGAAATGTACAACAGTCTTTGATCTAACTGGTCACTACAGGAGAGGAGCACCAGCAGCATTAAAATATTGCAAATGAATAGCAATGAAAGTGGTATATTGTGCACTGGATTTATGTCTGTCACTATCACGTTGGCAAATGTTTCTGATGTCTAGTACGAAAATAGAGAAACAAGGGAGTCCTGCTAGCACTATTTACTTTGGCTGACATGGAATAGGCATGCATTTTCTTCCATGCTGAAAAACTTCTACATAAAGGTCTGCTAACATCTCGAACAGTTCCCACAGTCTTGGCTCATGATGAAAGTATTCTTCTCTTTGTGTCCTGCGTGGCTTGCTTCCCATTTGGCCAAATCTGAGTCCCTAAATGCCAGAGATCCACACCATATGTCCTTTGTATATCTGAATCATGACAAGGATCAGCTGATATAAAACATGAGGAAAGACATAAAGGCCATGTTTGCAAGAGCCTAGTGACTGCAGGGGGCAGATTTGCACTAATTCACATCAGTGGTGTGTGACTTCAAAGAATATGAAGCTACAGTTATGTGCAGAAGGACATCCCACTAACACTATGCTTATGGTATCTGGCATTCAGCAGCACTTGTCCACAACATCCACTGTGCCAGACCTGTTCTGCATATATTGTGACCCTTCAATCTGATGGATGGTTATATAGATCTTCACTTAGGAAAGTATTTTATTCTGTAGCACAGATGTGGTTTGAAAACCAATTACTGCAGTTACAAACATCCAGTGGACTGGATCATCAGGATTGACTGCATTATCTTTTGAAGGATACTCTAAAGTCAGAACACTGCAAGGACAGGTAGACAGAAACAATAGTGTAGAGTGGATCTTAGTATATCATTAAGCAACCTTATGTGTCATGCCAGAGTTGTGTGGAACTTGTGTTTCCGTGTTGTATTTGTGTCTTGTTGCGTGCTACAATTAACCATAATTGTTTGAGGACACCAAACAGGAACATTGTCATGTAAGAATCACAGCTAGCTTTTTGCTGTCCACAGTTCATGGGACATAAAGTCTTTATTTTGTCAGAATGGATCAATGAAATGTCAGTGAACTAGTGAAAGGAATGTATAGTACATAAATTGAACTCTTATGTTTCCTTAGCTATTTCCCATTATTTTCTTCTTTTTGGTGTGACTAGGCACTGATAAACAGGCAGTGCTAAATATTCTTGCTGCTATGTCCAAATAAAATTCTGTTGTCAGGCATCACTTGTATTTCAAAGTAGTCTGGATGTATCTGGACAGTTCAGAGCACTTTATTGCTATATATTAGCAGATGCAGAAAGATGGAGTCTACTTTAAATACGGCAAGGAATTTTAGAAAATTAACTTGTACAATAGACAGAATTTACCATTCAGAGTCTTTTTCTCCAGGTATCTTTAATCAAAAGTGTAAAAAAGTGGAAAGCCAACTGCTGCATCTGTGTAGAAGAGTGACTGTTCAGTATCAAAAAGGTACTTGAATATGGTCAAAAAATTTCTTTAATCTGTCAGTTTATCTAGAAATTTGTGCCAGTGTATAGTCCACACTGTGGGTGCTCAGAAGGAAGCCAATTCTTTTATAACTGGTTTTCTGGAAAATCCTTTGCATTCTTGTGAAAAGGAAATGGTAGCATTTGGGTTTCGTATTTATACTAACTTGTATTGCTTATTTTATCTGTTTGATAATTCTCTAGCTATAGACAATCTGAAAACACAACTTATTTTTTCTGTGCTCCAGCCTTCATAAAAAAAGAAGCTTATGAGATTTGAGTACTTTTATTTGTCTTCTTATGTGTTACTTGTTGAACAATTCATTATGATTTGTAAGATAGTAAAATTACTATTTCCAAGTCCCTAGATTGTTTACCTTAAACTTTCAGTAGTGTCGCACATCTTGTACATCTTGATAACATTTAGTCACTTTTGTCACTGGCTGCTTTGCCTAAAATCAATGAGCAAGGCTGGAAAACTAATTTAAACAGTGCTTCTTTTGTTTATATTTCTATTCTCAAAAGCAATGTTTCAAATTCTGTACACTAAGATACTTGTAAATGTTTTCTAAGTTGCAGCTTTGCTGGAGTGGTTGAATTTGCTCCTGGGATTCAGTTATGTGTTTTGGACTGAATGCATCTCAGCTAAATTAAGAATAAAGTTGTCTGATTTCCCTTCACAGTAAAAGAAGGGGCAAAGGTAGAGACGTTCAATGGGTCCACATAAACCCAAAATCTATAATCTAACGGTTATTGGAGGAGCTTGCTATTTCTGTTGATATCTAGGGAATTTACAAAGAAAACTGTATGTTCTCGAACTGATGACATTAGGTGGCTAAATCCTGATGTGCAGATGTATAAAGAGAAATTACTGGTATCAAAAGGATGCTAATTAAGGAGGAGGAAGAAGGGTATAGAATTTTATAGGCTGCTGTGAAAGTGCTTTCTCCTAAATGAAAGAAGCAGAGAACGATATCAAGAAAAATATGGAGAAATGGAGAAAATCATTTACATTTCTAAGATTATGTTAATGCTACCATTTGATACTCTGGGTGTAGCATAAGGCATGTTCCATTTTGGTATTAAAGGGGTCTCTTTGATTTTTTTTGTTTTTCCTGTTTATTTCCCTAAGTAGAAGAGCAGCTTTTAAGCAAACGAGGAAGGGATGAATATATCAAAAAAATGCATTGTCGGATGGGTGGGAAACTCTTTGGGATAGAATGAGACTAGGCATAATGCAAGAAGGAAAGACAAGCAGAGGACCATGGCCATGAAACATCCTGAACCTACCTGAGAGGCCAGCCTGCAAGACAAAAGAGTTTCATTATTTTTGATAAAGAGGTAGTCTCACAGTATACTTTTGGGTGAATAATTCAGAAAATTAACAACTAGCTTTGGCCCGGAAAGAGTGAAAAAATCATGGCTGACAAATCATTATATTGAAAAAATACAACACTTTGGGAGAATAGAGTTTGCGCTAAAATAATCAATGTGGTCTATGTCAGTTGCTAAAATGGAAATAAATTATAGGGCACGTCTGCTTGGCTAATTGAGTAGGTAAAGCATAAAGAATTATGCAGAATGTTATTATTTCTAGCAGCCAAGCAAAGTTACATGGCACATCTTGATGTAATTTTGCCCTGGGATCTTAAAGCCACCGTGGCCTGAGTAAATCTGCCCAAGCCACGAGGTTAATTATACCTTAAATATGTAGTAGCTTAAAAATAAATACTGCAGTTTTTATTACTGGTTTTACCACCAGAAGATGTAAATGTCCTTCTTGTGGCTGTCTGAATTTAAGTACTTCTTTCTGTCATAGTAATCATCAGTGTCCATCTTTTTTATATAACTTAACAAATAAACAAAACCAAAAACCAAGCACATAAAGGTTGATATTGGCTTCCTCAATCAAAAAAATTTGACTTTTCTGTCTCCTGAAGGCAAGCATCAGAGTCTTCCAGCTTTCATGAGTTTGGAGTGAGGACACCACAGATAGGAGTTGGAATTATGTTGTGTTAGCTTGTGAAAAGCTTCTGAGATCCCTTCCAATTAGCAGAACATCCCTACATCCTCTTCCAAACTGCAGTATTGGGCTGAAGGGCAGTGACTAGGTTGCTAGAAGCAAAGACAAATGGACAGGACATAAGAAAATACTGTTTGTGACAGACAAGTGAGAGGAGGCCAGGAAAAGCTGCTGAAAATGCCATGAGAGAGGTCTGATTTTCACAGGTGGTGTGGATAGCCAGAGCCATGTCATAGACACCTACTGACAAAGCAAGGAGAGTGCTAGGGATCTGCTGGCAACAGCAGCTGGTGACGACACCAGCAGTCCATCCTGTCCTATCACTCCAGCCCATCTCAGGCTCTGATGAGACTGCAGAAATGTCCTTGGCACAGAGTGAAGTTCCTCTTGGCCAGGATGGCACATTCTCCGCATAGGAGCTGCATGAGAAATAGCTGAAAAACAGTCATGACATCTCTCTCCAGCAACAGCTTTCCAGATTACCTTGACCTGCAGGTTCACTTTGTATCCTTAGCATCCCTCATATCCTACTCCTTTCTCCTCTACTTTTCTGCATACTTATTCATAAGTAATCTTTCAGATACATATAGAAATGTATATACACGTGTGCATGTCTCTTTGATCTTGATCTGACCTCTGTATTTCCAGACCTGATTTAGTGTTCACAATAGCCTAGCTCTGAGAGACTGATGTATACTTACACAAGTTCCTTCCACCTATTACCTCTGTGATTTTTACATTGTCTTATGTACTTCTCTATACTGAGTGTTTCATCTTGCAGGTATTGCTTTGTACAGTACTTTTTGGCAGAAAATCCTACTGCTCATGGAGAAATGACGTTAATATTTTTTCATGTGAACATTCTTCCTCAAAGTGCTTATTCATTAAAATAATAAAGATTATTATTTGGTGAAAGGACCATTTTCTCTGACAAACTGCAAACGTGTAGACCTGAATGTCAAATATCAAGTTTGGAATAGTCTCTTGGAAGGGAAGATGATTTATGTTAGGTCGACACTTTTCCACAATTTGTGAAGAATTGTGTCAAATCAGACCTTTCCTGAAAACCTGAATGTCTGTTATGTCCAGATCAAGTTGAACCAGATCAGCCAGATCTTAATTTGCTGCTGAGAGCAAGAAAAATTGAAAATTAAAATCAGTTTAAGTCTAAAAAATGACAGCTAAAATTTCGGCCCTGAAAGGAAGTATAAATGTTGAAGGGTTTCAGCTTTGAGAATAAACAGTTTTGAATCTGTTTCCATAAATTTCAGAGTGAAACTGAACAATAAGAAAATAATATATGAATACAGAAATTTAAATTTTGTACAGAGGGAAACAGCTTTGATGCATAATATAGGGCATATCTCTTGAAATTGGTTTGATCTACAGGACATTGGTTGTCTTGGCTTTGAATTCAGTCATGGAAGCCAATCTTTGAATTAATATTAGTAGAATTAGTGTGACAAGGTTATAAATCTGAAATCTGCCTGAATGTTGGAGGCTTCACCTTTTTCTTAGGGGTTTAATTATCCAACAATAAACAATTGAGCGTGGAATAAGGTAATAAGATGGTTATAGGAAAACAGAAGTACTTTCAAATATTATAAAATCAAGCTTTTCAGCTATTTCATGGGAAAAGATACTTCTTGTAAGGCATTGAAATGCATAAAATATTTTTCAAAATAAATATGATAAGCCTGAGTAAATCATCACACATATGAGGAAATGGTCTCTCTCTCCTTTTCCATCTTCCCTGTGGATGATTATCTGTTAGTGCTTTTTTTCATTTGTTGTCTTTAAAATACTAACTATGAAGGACAGTAGAAGAATACAAGTCAGCAGCTTTGTCAGTACTCTTTACAGAACAAACCCTATTTGCTACTAAAAGCAAGCTTAGGACTGCGTAAGGCAGCTGAAAGCTGACCTTTGCCAGGTAAAAGGAGTATTGCTTGAAAAGTCGGGAGAGGATTGTACTGACTTTGCTTTTCTTTTTCTGTTTTTGTGTCTTTTTGCTTACGCTCTCAGAGAGATGAAAGGGGGCATATAAGCTGAAGACACATTTGCTTCGCTGTCAAAAAGAAGAATGCAACACGTGTGTTTTTCCATAGGGAGTGAATATAAATATTTGGATACATTCTCCTAGGGCCAACCTTTCTTCTGGCCTTTTATTTAATTCTTTTTTCAGCTTTCCAGCTTCTCTTCTTTTTCTGTATTCTTTCTTTAGGATATCTTCTTTATTTCTCCTGCCTTATGCAGATGTGTATGTCCCTACAAATGTATTGCACAGGAAATACTACCATGTCAGAAACAGACTTTCTAGGAAGAGTCATATGTTAAATCTGGCTCTAGAAGTGTCGACAGGAAGGTATAAGGAGGCTAAGAACATTTTCTCTGTTTGACTTTTTTAGTCTATTCTTTTTCTTGCTTTGCTTCCTTCTGCAGAAGATGGCTTGGAGCTACATTAGATGGTGAAGTGTTTAAAAAAATACTGGTAAAATCAATAAGTTATTCATTTGCCTGATAAATTTTTAACATTTGTATGAGCATCTCTTGTTTCAAAATGAGGAATGAGGTCAAACATAAAAACTAAAGGAAAATCGTGAGCCAAACTTATTTTTTTCCATTTTGTAGAGATTTCTGTAGAATAACTTCCCAATGAATATAGTGGAAGACTTACTGCTTGAATATTTAAATGCTAATTGAAAAAATATATAGAAATAATACTTTAAGGAATCCTTCTGCCAGCGAAAATTGGTATCATGATTTAAAGCCAGTGCTTCTGAATTAGACTCTGATCTCAGAAAAATCTAGTCTTGCCAACAAAATCTTGCAGGAGTTCACCTCTGCTTCACCTGGTCTGTGCAATGGACTTGATCTGAGTATGAGCTTGTGATCGAGGGTTATTCAAAATAGTGGAATATGAATACAAAAACTTACATAGTTTATAAAGAGTCCAATGAACTGTACATTAATTTTATTTAGATGCCTTTTTGTATGATAGTCCAACAGTAGATGATGAAAGGGTGATGTGCAATGTCAGGAAATAATAAAAGATAACAGAAAGATCAGCAAGCCTAGGTGATCAGAACCTGAAAGGATAAACGTTATTAGTGTAGTTATGATTTAAAGGCAGATGGTGCACAGTTGAGCAAAGAAAGATTGTAAAAACACAATTTCCAAGCAATGTCTCTCTATTTTGGTGAATAAGACATTCAAGATTGCACATGCTATCACAAAGTTTTCTTTGATTACATAAGAAGTGTAGGAGACAGATAAGGTTAATCTTTTGCACACACTGGACTCATTCCTCAGCTGTCTCCACAGAGGCCTACAGATGTACGCCCTAGTCTTGTCCCTGGCCCAAGTCCTCTTCCTAACTCAATCCCCCCCCAGTTCTTCTTCCCAATCTACAGCAGAAATTGGAGCTAAAAGGTGATCGCACTCACATTCCCTGGCCTAAGGATAGGCTAATGGGATCACAGGGCTTTCCCAAGATTTTCTGGCCATGCCTTCTTCCCTGTCCAAAATGGAAGCCTAGAGGCAATTCAGGAAAAAATGGCCTAAAGGAGAAACTGCTGCTCCACAGCTTGGTTTCAGTCCTTGGAGCACTTTGTTTTGTTTCTATTCTGTAATATAGCCCATTCTTTGCCCAGAGCTGTAGCCACTGTTGTTCGAGGCTCACAACCATCATCTCTATGGTGCTCAGTAGTAGAACGAACACATGTTTTTATATTTGTATCTTTTAAAATTTATCTTTTTTGACCTCATGATAGAATAGAAACATGAGAAACAGTAAGAGACCAATTCTTTCTGTGGTTCATTAAGAAATTGTTCTAAAAGATATTAATTGCTCAGTAATCTGTTTCATTTTCTAAGCCACCTCATGTAGTGTTATGTTCCTGAGTCTGAACAGCAGTGTTTGTCACTACTACCGATCTCCTGCAAAGTCACCGTCATATTTACCTTCTTAGACTGCAGGTCAACTCCATCATTTTAGTACTTCCAAATCCAGTAGTCATATCACTGGAACCAGATATGTGAGTAGCTTTTAGGCAGCTTAATAAAATATTGGAATTGTATTTGCATTCATAAATGTTTATATTTATTATATATTTTATTTATAGCTGTACTGCAGACACTTGATCACTGAAATGAGAGAAACATGACAGTAGAGGAGCCATGGTAAAATGTTAGTGGAAATTAAGGTATTATGCTTGAGTATACCTTGGTGGAAGGACATCAGTTTGTTAAAGGGCTGGCAGCAACTGTCACATCACATGGTGTTTTCACATCATTGCAGCACATCTATAACTAATGGTTAATAACATCAAATAATAATAGTACCTCAGTTGAGATTATGGCAAAGACACAAACAGAAGCTATGGTAAAGCTAAAATTCAACTAATTACAAACCGACCTAAAGTTTGCTGATTAAAGTGTACTTTCATGCGTATGATTGGGGGGGGCAAAATATTCATACTTTTGCACATATGAGGAAAGAAGAAAGCAACAATACTTATAAAGAGCTCTCAGGTGGATTATGTGATTTTCTGTTTCTGCTGAAGTGTAGAATTCCTACAGATCCTGTTTATATTTCCTGTTTTTCAAGTGCTATTTTACCAAACCTACAGTTGTAACTACACGGCAACTCACATGTTCTAACTAGTTTTTCATTTCATGAATATTATAAATGTATTTGAGGCTATCACTTAAATATGGAGATACAGTGGTTTTTACAGTTATGTATGTAAGCATAATTCCTCTTTCATACCTGACTGGAACATCAGAAATTGGAATCCATTGATATGAATAATAAAAGGCATGAATTTTTACAGTGGTATCCCTAGAGGTTCTTCAAAATAACTAACTGATAATGATAGCAATAACTAGTATGTCAACGATGGTGTAGAAGCAATTAGTCTTTTTTTTTTTTCTTTTTCTCAAAGTCATCACTAAAGAGGATATGTTAGATAACTCGTACTGTCTTCTCAGATATCCAGTATTTTCTGATAGCCCTCCAAACTTTAACCAAGCTACAGTGTTGATGCTAAATAAAATAATATACTTCTGTGATTTATTTCATTATTATCTGGTTAACATAATTTAACAAGTGAGGATGTTTGATCTCATTCATAGTATATATGTCAGGGCTGCAACACCACCATATCGGCAAATAATATTCCAGCAGTAATCTAAGGCCTATATGAAATGCTAAGGGTGTCCTGTGCAGGGCCAGGAGTTGGACTTGATGACTCTGATGGATCCCTTCTGATGCATTATATTCTATCATACTAAGCAATTACACAATTCATGTGTTTGTAGACATTGTTCTTGTTTTCCCTTCATCCACCTAAATTGTGAATGGAATTATTGTTTAATCTTGTAAATGTCAGATTTGAAAATGAAATTTGTAATATAAATTCCACAATAGTCAGTAGACCTTTGCCAGAAAAAAACCTCAAACATTTAATTCTTGTCATTCACGTGACTAGGATAATATCTGGACTTAATGATTTTATTTTTTTTAAATCAAAGGCAAATAAATCTTCCTTCCACTGAATCATCTTTATATTCAGAATTATTTAGATAGTGTAGGAATTGTCAGCTTGTCTTGCCTGAGAATATTCTGAAAACCAAAAAAATTTCTACCATACACTGTCTCAGTAAAATATGCAGTAATTGTACACACTAAGTGGAAAAAAACCCAGTTTTTGTTTTGTCTAAAAATTTGACATCTTTTCTCAATTTGCACCATTAATATCCTAATTAGGATGAGTAGAATACACTAGTTTATACATTGTATACACAGAATATTTAGTCTAAATTCTACTCGAGTTTATAATGCATTAACATGACTTTAAGGATATTCAGCTGTTTCACAATACTATGGATAAGAGGCACAAGGATAGTCTTGCCCTAAGCACTTATCTGGCACCCAAAATCTTTTCTTTGCCTCAGGAAGACTGAATTTCTCAAGGTGTTAGGATTTATGGAAGAAAATTCCCAGGGATCTCTGCCCATCCACTGCTTGGCATGTACAGCACTCTACAATTCCTGACAGAACTGGTGAACTCCATTAGCCTAAACGGCTGAGGGACTTGCAAACAAAGATAGTCTCACACAGGCAAAAAGTCTTGTCCTGTCCATATTGCACTGGGCCACGCTTGCCAGTTGCAGTCCAGAAGCCACCTATACATTAACATAGCTCTGCTGGGGCAAGATATTTTAGTCCGTGCACAAAGCCATGCTAAATTGGATCTCTAGCTTCCAGGCCACAGCTGGCTTGTGTTAGTGAGCTCAAAGAGCAAATGTGTCAGGTAGACTTATGTATATCTGGACACCATGGAGAAGAGAGGCATTCTGTTAGATAAGCATATAATTCTATCCCTAAATAAAGCACATCAGGGGAGAAAAATATAGCCTTTCGGGTCAGTTCCTATCGCTCTAAGGTACAGTCTGAAACCCTTCAATTTCTTAAGATGATTGATACTTACTGCAAAATTCATACTCCTAATTTTCAAGTTAGCTGGCAAGGTTGTATGTGGACAGGGTCTCCCAGCTCTTTTGCTTGAAATCGTTCCATTTAGAGGTGGACTGATTGCACAGAGAAAAACCAAGCTCATTCAGCAATATAACATCCAGAGTTGCTGGTGTAGTGTGTTAGGTGTTTTACACGAAGTGGGAAAGCTTCACTTAGAGATTATGAATAAGCTCCAACCTGAAGTACTTTGTAATTTTGAATAGACTGCATTTTTGTTCTTATGATATGACAGAGTTGCAATAGGAATTTAAAAAGGAAAAAATGCTAGAAACTCGCTTGTAATTTTCTGTGTTATTATACAGGGTATATTTTAATGAAACAAATATGATAATAATGATATTAGGAAAAATATTAAGAAGAAGAGAAAGTCAGCAGTTATTTCCCTGCAACAGGTTTCTATATCTGAGTGTAAATCTGTTTTTCACTATGCCAACTCTAGTTAATTACCCAAGGATGAATCCTGCAACAGATGTTTTAACTTATATCAACTTAGCATATTGCCACAAGGCTTTCATGCAAATTTTCAGTGTTTTGAGAACGTTACACTGCTTGATTAAAAGCTCAATGTGGTCTTTATTAAACAATTTAATAGCAAATACTGACAAGAATGTTTGCCTTAAAACTGTTCATTACAAATAGCTCTATAACAGCCAAGATGACAGGCCCAGTTCTTTGAAGTCTTTAAACCCGTAACCATGTCATTCTTATTGCATTTCTTAACACGAGGACAGCACCATCAACTCCTTTGTGAAATTGTCCATGAATGTAAAGTACCTGACATTTCTGACATGTTGAAACTCCCTTATGGAGCTTAATACCCTGCGGCAACACTTAAATCTGGAGAGCTGTCATTCTTTTAAACTCTTTCCCACCATCAGGAAGCTATCCTTCACAGGGTAGCATGGCTAATTCACAAGTTTCAAATGCAGCTTTGAAACACACAGCAGATTGGACCTAAGTAGAGCAGTTGCACATTGAAGGTAGCTGGAGAGAAATAAATATACCTTTCTGTTTTAGTGTTGAAAAATAACGACAGCAGTATATATGAATAGTTTCACATGCAAAATGCGCTCAAGCGCCATTTGATCACAAACTTAAAGTACTGTTACAAAGTGATGTAGGAGTATCCCAGACAAAATGATTTATCTCCCTCTAAGAGTTGCACACTTAACACCTGAAGGGGAAATGTTATTAAAACAAGAAATTATATAGCTTCCTGTTATGCTGTTTGACTCAAAATTCTTTTCCCACTGGCATGAATCCATTCAGTCCTTTTCTCCTGTGACATAATTTATAGCTTTTAAGATATGAGGCAGTCATCTATTTATGCTGAGAAGACATGACTCTGCAAAACCACCGTACGATGTTTGTACGATGCTTGTACAGTGTTTATACAATGTATTGGGAATTAAGCATCTGTTAAAGCAGGATATCTGCAAGAAAAACTTCAAGAGTCCTGGTTTGAAGAAAGTGAGTTTTTATTTTCTTTCATAGTGTGTGGTGGCTGTCTGCTCTTGAAGGATCTCAGAGATGCAACCAGAACATTCTAATAAAACAGATTTTTGAAAAATATATTAATTCCTGGAAGCCCAGAAAAGCTACATTCTAAACTTCTTGTAAGGCAAGAGTTGGAATGAAGTCTGTGAGTGTACTCAACAGAGTAAAAATAAAAGCTATCTGATTCAAGCTTAATATCTGCAGCCCTCAGTAACACAACTGGCACTAAGGGGCGATCCAGTCACCCATGGCAACAAAGACCCCAAATTTCTTTACATGGACTTGAGCTGCATATTCTTGGTGTGGGGTATGAATAAATACCATCTTTCAGGGCTGCATCATAACTGTCTTTTTATAAAGAGCTGAGGATGTGGCTCAGGGGAAAGGGATTTGTATACAGGTGAAGTCAGTACAATATTCCCAGATATTATAATCACACTATGAATCCCTAAAGTAAAACTTTACATGGATGTTCAGATTTAGAAGGAATAAACAGTTAAGGGATGGATTTTTAATGGCAGGAAAAAAAGTCCAGAATATATATGATATAGTATAAAAAATATTCTTTTACTATTTACTCAAAGTGTGAAGCCGCATGTAATTTTGGACATTTTTTTAAAGGCCTATAATTTGGCTGCACAATTATTATACAGGAAAGATAGAATTACCATACTCTAGGAGGAAAAGAGCATCTTGCTTCATACTGTGAAAATTTTTTGTCAAAGGGTCAAATATAGCTTGATTGCAAATTCCACCTCTAGAGAAAACGTGTAATTGCATTTTTCTAGGGATAGAAGAGTAAGCTGGTTTGATTCAGTCATAATCCAGCTTTGATTTTCTGTTTCCTAGGGCAAACAAACCGGACAAGAGATGCAGATGTCCATGGAGAAATTTGAGACAATCTGCATATCCATAAATTAAACAAACAAGCTTTTGATGGGCTTGATATCATTCAAACAAGATGTCTACCAGACTTTTTCTATTCAGAATTCTAGTTTTAAATAATTCTGTATTATAGAAATAACACAAGGACTTGTCAACCAAGTCATTTTCCCGTATTTTAGAGTTTAGTAAGATTACTATAAGCACAGTCTTTTCAAGGTGTGAAATCTATTAATGTTTTCAGGGTACTTTAAGTTGGAAAGTAACTGAAGTTGGAAGGTACCTTTGGGGTCATATAGTCCAGCTTGTGGTTCTTCATTAGCTGGTTATGGAGGCAGCAGGCAAACAAGAATAAATGATCTAAGTTAAGCAAACAGAAAATTAGGCAAGCTGGGGAGTGGAAGCAGAGTTTGAAGGATAGAAATGCACACCTTTCTGCTCCTCATAGGGGTTTCATAATAAGGAGAGGAAAAACTATCTCTTACTACAAGGAAGAGGAAATAGGGGACTTTCAGAACTTTTTGTGTCATGAGAGAAGCAAGAAGAGACGAAAGGTTAAATGACCAGCCTCACTTTTAGCCAAAATGATGAGGTCCTTCAAATGGTATGAATTGATAAACAGAGTCCGGAATTCTGCTTTCTTGTGTTTTTCTTTTCCAGTTGCTTCCATTACAGGAAACACATCATAGCGTAAACTTCAGCAGAGCTGAAGCTCTTATCCTGTATATCAAGAAATATTAAAATCATCTTGGTAACCTGACAATATACAGTGTCATTCCCACAGAATCCACACATAGGACCTTCTTCACAAAGTTGTTAAAATCTGCTTTTTAGCTCTTGAATTGATTGTGCCAGTGTTGTGTGGGGAAGAATCTCCATTAGACAAAGGGACTGTTTATTTAGAGGACAGCAAAGTGATTTTTCGAAGGTAAGGGCAGAAGGAGACATCTTTTTCCTGTTATTGTGAGGAGCTCCTCCAAAATAATGATTTTATTGTCAAAACTGTGTGAGCATCACTGGTATTTGAAGAGTCTTTTGATATGATGTGATATAATGATGTGTTGTTTAGAATTTTTCTGTATCTTAAGTGTATTATGTGTATGCCTGCCTTCTTTTGACTGTTAGTGTATGAATTTTCCTATTTCTATGACTTTGGTTTAGATGATTAGTCTCATCAGATCTACTTGACAGATACTTTTGTTTCTCAGTCAAATCTAGCTCTGTACCTAACTAATGCTCTTTGTTCCATTGAAATTGCATTATCAGCTGGATGCTGTATTTTTAAAAGTTTAAAAAGCTTTTGAATTTCATGTCTTGATGTATTTTCTAAATCCATATAATTTTTAATTACTAAAAATACATGTAGTTCAAAAATGTGATAGATTTCTCTCTACCTAATTTATCATTGAAGTCACATTTCATTTTATACAGGTTACATATTTCTCTGATTTTAGAGGCCCTGATTATTCAAAATCAGAGGTACTTTCTATCTACCTTTTTGAACTCCACTGAGTTGCAGTCAGCATTTTCCAAAGTTCAGATCTTACTATTCATTCCTTTCTCTTGGTAGTACAACAGCAAGTAACTTCTTATTGAGCTGCTTAATGCACATGCCTGAAATATATTGCAGTTAACTATCTCCATATAACTTCTGATAGGTAAAAGCTACTCTTCTCAACAAGTCATTTTCCTTATTCACACACAAAGCCAAGGAGACTTAATCTCGAGAGCTTTCTCTTCCTTGCATAACTGGTCTGTGCCAGCAGAGAGGGAAGAAATGAAATGGATCACACAAGTGGATATGTGAAAAATTACTGCAGCACAACCTCCTTTCGTTTCTTCTACATATAGGGAAATTTTATCAAGGCAATTTGACTTTTCAAGGCAGAGGATATAGAAATTTGGCTTAAAAATGATGCTTGATGTGAAAGGAGATGACACATTGAGGCTAAAAATGACACTTAAGGAAACTTAGAAGGTTTTATAATTGTATGAAACATTGGTTGGAATCCCTCTCCTAGCCTCTATTTGCCAACCCTTTAGAATAATTTAGAGATAACAAAATGTAGTTACTTGAAAAATGAAAGGTTTTAATTTTAGATCAACTGCTGAAATACAGTTTTAATTTGAAATGAATGATAGGGGTTCTTGAATTAAAAATTAGTGAATAATTACATTTTGATATTTTCAGAAAATAATTATGTCGTAATTGATTTTACAAGGAAATAAAGACAAAAATTTGGAAGATCCAATAGAAAAGGTGCTAATACCAGAAGTTAATAGTCTTTTTTGAATGATATGGGGTTATTTAAATTTCTGAGATAAAAATGTTTTTAAGTCTGCAAATTAATATTTGACAAAATAATCAAACTTTAGATTATTTTTGGTTAGTAATTCAAGGAATATATAAAATAATTTGTACATAAATTGTAGTCTGTAAGGTGTTCAGTTTCCTAAACTGTGTGCAAGGTAGAATATACAGTAATCCCATTTCTTTGAAGAACTTTTATGGAGTGATGTTGTCAAAATCAGTAAAGTCAGCTCTATTTGATGAGGAAAATACTATTAATCTGGATGATTTTGCCAGAGGAGATTACAAAAAGCTCAAAAAATGCCTTCAAGCAGTACGCTGTATGTGGCAGAGGAGAGTTGGGAGATGAGTGAAGTAACAAACATCTGGAGAGTGTGCTTTATCTCAGCAACAGAACTGGACCTCAGAGAGGGCACAAGCCTACAGCGTGCTGGCTGGGTCTGTGTGTGGCACATCCAGCAAAGCTGCTAAAGGTGCAACTGCTGCCAGATGACACCATGGTCTAAGGAAGTTGAATGTATAGGCTAAGGGAATTACTGCAGGAGGGAAGCAAAACTGAGCAGCAGGAGAGTAGCCGTCTCTATACCTTGTTCCAGGAACAAATATTGTTGTTAATGAGCTCATTCCTATATCCATATTCCAGAAAATTAAGTGCTAATCCAACAACTATTGACCCTTCAACTGCACAATATTTTTGTAGAATTTTCTTTTGAGAATTTTGACACAATCTTGGAGGGAGTCAGGACCAAGCCATGGTTGAGTGCCACTTGCTGCCTCTCCGTGCTGAGTGCTTGCTGACCAGACATGATTTTGTTAGCTTGATTGTATAATGGATAGATTAGGCAGATAAAGGCAGCCTAAATGGACCACTCCAAACCCTGATGGCTAGTGGCTGATTGATGTGGGAGCATGTAAATGAGTAGTTAATTTGCTTCAATGGGCATGGAGATGTTTTAGGGGCTTTGGTTAAGTTCTGAAGATCATTCCGTGACTTTTCTATTTTTTAAAAATAAAATCATGTTATTATTAATTTAGTTCGTGAAGCAAGGACTGTACTTGGACTCATTCAAGCTGCAAAATCCAGTGACTGATAGAACACTATGCATTTGCCCATGAGAGATTGCCACGTTCTCAGTTTATGGTTTGACTGAAACAGAAGCCGTGTTTCACAAGAGGTACCATAATGTTCACTTCCCAAGGTATTTTCAGTACATTCTTTTAAGTTAATGGACTTTCTCATCAAAACTGCTCTCTTCAAAAGAGAGTTAGAAACTAACCATCCCTGGAAAGGGAGAGAAATCAAAAGTCTAACTCTTTACAGCCACCACTAAAGACCAATAAATGCTGATTGCCCAAACAAAGTAACCAATGGATTCAGGAATCAATAATAAACAGCTATGAAGGTTACTGGCTTATTTTTCGATGCCAATTCTGAGTCTCTTGAGATATTTGTATGAATAAACCATAAAAACACTATTAAACTTGTAGCATTCTACCACCTGTAGGCCTCGGAGGTGCATTAGCACTTCATCAGATAGTCTGGTATGAAAGTAATATTTGGTAGTTGCTGGCCTACAGCATAGAACCATCTGTTAGTAATGGAAAGGTAAAATCAGTAAAGTTCATAAAAGTGGAATAACAGGGATAAATGGATTTGAGTTTTGTGTTAGTATCCATAATAATCAAAACCTTGGACATGCTGCAGTGAACACCAGGAGTGAGGATAACAAGATTGACTAGAGGGGAATATTTCAGAATTAGGAATAAGCAGATTTTTATCCTTAGATTGTAAATGTGCTCACAAATAACACTGCAAATTCAGCAGAACATACCTCTAAAAAAAAATTACTTCAGCAAAAGTACTGCCAACTTGTGGCTTCAATTCTTCTCCATTTTATAAATGTTATGTTTTAATTTATTCCAATAACATTGTGATTGTTGTACAGGGTATTTATCTATTTACTGTCTGACATTTTAAGTCTAATGCACAAGAAGTCATAGGTATTATAATACCTTTAATTAATTTTCTGGATATTATTAATATTACAGATATGAATGATTTTTTTGTTAGGGACTGGGAACAGGAGAGCAAGACCCTGCACTTATATTCAAAGAGCAGCTTTAGAAGTCCTGCGGTTAGAAGATGACTGAAAAAACATCAGGATTGAGGGAGTATCTCTGAGTGGTAGATAATTGATAGTATCAAGTTACAATTGCTTTTGGAAAGGATTTATTATCTTCAATGATATTAGCGTAGGAACCATATTAACCACATAACATAGCCAGATAATGCTACACCAGCTTCGTATTCTCAGTTTTAGCTTGCACATACAGTATGCTTGAATGGAATGCATAGAATTTTGCCTTTTTTTTTTTTTTTTTGAGCTAAATCTCTCTCTCAGGATAGATAAAATCTTTGTATACAGCTTAACAGGAAAAAAAATAAAAAAGATAGAGCAGTTCCTTTCCTCATAGTCTCACTCTCAAAAATAATTTCTTTTGTCTTGCGAACAGAAGTGCTAAGCTAATATTAGCAGAGATGTACAAAAATGCACTGGTCTAAATTTTGGGTTTGATAAACCAATGGAAAAGCTTAAATCTCTTGTCAGTTGGTACCTTATTAATGATGATTCTTGATACTATCATAAGAGACATATAAATTCTTAAAACGAATAGAAATTCAAATCAATCTGGCTTGATTATATCAACACTTAAGCAAGCAAGTACTGATATAAAGTAGACTAACACTAGATAACATATATTTTTTTTGAGCATCTCTTTATTTTTACTATAACTTTGTTTTGAAGCCAAAACATTAGCAAAATAACAAGTTTCATTTGTTAACTGAAAGAAGACAGCAGAGACTAGATTCTAAAACTGAACAGTTCATTATTTCCTTCTGCATTTTTTACTTGGTCAGCTTTCCATAGAGCCAAGAGGAGCTTTGATTCGCACCCGTAAGTAGTGGACTGCTTTCCAGTATCACTAATTCTTAATTGCAGTGCATCGTCCTTATGTCCTATTCACAGTTTCTACCACATATTCACAAAATCACTTTATCATTTGCTTTTATTGCTTCTTTGAAACACATCTATGTGTCATCTCCAGTACTTTGAAATAGAAGTTCAAAAATCAACTAATTTTAAGGCATATTTGCCTGCAATCCTACAGACCATTGCAATATGATAAATTCAAATCAGTTGCTGAAGTTTGATCCTTCCTCCACATCAGCCTCGTTACAAAAAGTAGAGTACACCAACACATCTTTAGTCAAACCTCTGAGCCCAGCTGCAGTAGAGATGTCAATAGCCATTCTTACTGTAGTACTACATACCCAGCATACTCTCCAAAGCAGATAGTTGTTATTATTATTAGTAAGTGGTTATTGTAAACAGGTGGGATTGTAAAGTCAGCTTCCAAGCTAGGAATCCTATGTGATACGGACTTAAATATATAACAGCCGAGATTAGCATCTCTAGTAAATTTGAGGATTATTACATTTCTGCCTGTCAGATGAGCCATACCGATCTTGGTCTTGAAGCTGCTGTTGTCAATTTCAGTATCTAGTGAGAATGCAAAAGCTGAAACCTTTGAGTATTTGTTTGTTTTATTTGCAAAACAAGCTTTGTGGTGCTGCTTAATAACAAAATTTGGGTCCTTGAAGTATTCATTGCTAGACTATGGCTACCTAATCTGATGATTTTTAGCCAGCCAAAGTGAGATATGTTTACATATACTAACATTCAGAAATATGCCTTGTAATACACTTCTTCCCTCAGGTATAACTATTTCAAACTAAAAGACGAGTATTTTTGGGCACATTGTAAAAATATGATCATTCCCTCACAGGAATGCTTTGAAGTCAAGTGTTTATGCTTAGTTAGATTTACAAATGTCTAACACAAATACGTCAGTTCCCAAGATGTATGTTATGCTTCAACAAAACCATTAGTTATGAAATTGTGCATTAAAAAAAACAGTTGGTTCCCTTTGTAGCTCAACTCCCTTTGCCCTCACTCTATACACAATAATGTCAAATAGCTCTCTGCAGTCCTGTTGAATGACTATAGCTACACTATAATCATAATATGTGAATTTATATTATGCATGAAAGGCCGTGATCTATGAGGAAGTCAGTTTCTTTTCATGCATGTACTCCTTAAGAGCTAGAACTTATGAAAGTGAGACAAAAAGGAAAAAAGATTAAAAAAACAGGCACTGCAAAAGATCTGATCTAAAACCTTGATCCTGTCAAAAAAAGCCATATATATAAGAGGACATTTGGTGAATAATGGAAAACATGAATAAAACATTCTCATAGATCAGGGAAAATGTGCATTTCAGTGCTAAATAGAGGCCTGGATCTTGTAACTCAAATGAAAAAGAGAACTATATCATACCTCTATGAGATTGCCCATGTCAGACAGCAGAATTTATTAGGAACTAATTCATTATTAGCGTAAAAGATGAAAAGATTTACATTTGCATTTCTTATTCCAAATACTGTAACATTAGAACACCATGAACTTGTAAAGAAATAGCAGATACAGATAGAACAGTAATTTAAAGATTTGGCATGTTGTAAGCATCATGACTTTAAAAGAAGTATTTCTCCTCTTTATTTGAGCTGTCAACTAAAAATTTTCTGCCATGGATATTTCCATTTAGGAAAAGGAGGGGAGTACTTCATAAATACAAAGTAATAGTGTTATTTATTTACTAACAATAAATTTAAAATTATTCTTGAATACATTGAGCACTGAAAGACAAAAAAAAAGGAAACAAAATCCCTATTCACAACCAGAGGAATTCAGTTCAGAGAGTTTATCAGGGTCAGGTCTCCAAGGGTTGTTCTTATCACCTGCTGCTTCCAAACAGTATGCTTTACATTTTATCATTCAAAAGCCCTCATGAAACAGCTGCAGAAAACATGGGATCAAAATGACCCTTTCAGTTACTTTTATTTCAGCAGTGACATGAGCCTGTGCTTGGAATAGGACCTAGTACTATTTTAAAAATTATTTAAATTCTTTTTTAGAATCATTTTATATTTACAGGGCAGCAGTTGCATTCTAATGTACAACTATCAGTAACCCCTTATCCTACTTAAAATCCTTCCTAGCTTAAATATCTACAAGTCTTACAGAAATTATCGAAATAATTGCATGCTTTTATGTCATCCAGAACTGTTGTAGGTATCTCACCCCTGGAAACATTCAAGGTCAGTTTGGATGGGTCTCTGGGCAACCTAATCTAGTTGAAGATATCTGTGCTTATTGTAGAGGGGTTAGACTAGATGATCTTTAGAGGATCATTCCACCTCAAACCATTCTATGATTCTTCACAAATCAGGAGGAAGCTTTGCCGGAAAATATCCAGAGATGAGAAGAGGTGTGGGAGACTTCACTGAGGGTTTGAGAGGAACTTAGTGGAGAGTAGTATCTCCTTTCCCCTAACCTGCCCCCGTAGAGCTCAGGAATTTAAATTTTTCTTGCCCAAACCCCCTATAAGCCCTCTCATGGTCTCTAACCATGGCCTTCCTTTTCCACTACTGCCCAGCTTTTACTCTTCTTACTCAGCTGGCCCCACAAACCTCTCCAGGATGCAGCTACAGAGCTAGAGAGACAACAGACTTGCACTGGGCCTACCTGGGCTGAGAAAGAGACAGAATCAGGTTCATAATATCTGACTAGTGAGATCCTGCTCTTCCTTTGTCTCCACACTGCATAGGCAGGAGTTAGACTGAAGAACCATTCCAAGTATCACCCTCTTGGTACCACCCAGAGAAGTTAATGCCCTGCTACCCAGACAGACTTCATTTATTCCTGCATCTAATTCTGTTATTAGCCTTCAGGAATTTTCTAATGCTCTGCCATGTTACAAATTCACTTATCAAAAGAAGGTGAAT
The DNA here is from genome assembly GCA_013399895.1 of Serilophus lunatus. Lineage (NCBI taxonomy): Eukaryota > Metazoa > Chordata > Aves > Passeriformes > Eurylaimidae > Serilophus > Serilophus lunatus. The sequence goes on from VXBA01004918.1 coordinate 712,625, forward strand.
TTATTTTCCATGAGACAAAGGTTTTATTTTAGTTGATAGTGGTGTCTTTTATACAATACTCTTCTCAGCACATTGCATATTATTTTCTAAAATTACAACTTATTTTGCAAACTATCAGGATAAGAATACATACACTCATAACTAAGGAAGAGCTTTATTCTGATTACATAAAAATACATGCCCTCTTGATATTTTGAATCTCTAGGTCACTGAGTTTTTATTTTAAGCAATAACTTCTCTGGCACTTGTACTAATGTTCTAAGCAAAACCATGAAAGTCAGGAACTAAGTAAGTGAAGGAAGGAAGCAATCATATTTTTACAGGCAAATATACGTAGGTGCCAACTCCAAAAATTAACTAGCAGATTTTAGGTCTCCCTGTCATAGGACATGTGCCAGATCATTTGGCAGATAATATATAGGAGAAATACATCCTGCTAAGGAAGAGGTAAGTGATATTCATTGGCTAAAGAATAGAAAATTCAGATTGTAGGTAACATAAAATCTTACAAGAAAAAATATTTTTACAATCATTTATTTTTCAAAGCAAATGCCTTTCAAAAGTTCACATTTGAATCCATAAATGGATAATACACGGACAAATAGCTATCCAATCATAGTTGAAAATTCATTTTGCTTTTTATCCTTAAGTAGGTGTGGGGATTTGAGGGGCTTCAGGTCTCGTTGGTGGGCTTGCGGGGTTCCTTGGGCTTTGGGAAGGGAGAGAATGTGTAGGAGTGCCCACCTACCTGGTGTGTAAAATCCTGTTTTCCTTAAGAAAAGCTGGGGGGGGGGGAAAACTGCTGCTCCCCCCGTCCCTTGCTGTTTCCCGGGCTGGGCTGGGGCCAGGTGGGCCCTCGCTCCTGTCTGCTCTCCCCGCCGGGGGCCGGGGCCAGGACAGCCCTTGTTCCTGCCTGCTCCCCCTCCATGGGGGGCTGGGGCCAGGGCAGCCAGTGCCAGTGCTGCTCCCCACACGATGGGGAGGCGGCAGCAGCCCTAGTGCCGATTCTCAGTCGCCGGCACACAGCCCCGGGACCGTCTTGCACCACGTGGGCACGTCCTTGGTCCTGGGTGCGGGCTGCAGCCCAGGAGCATGACCACGAGAGAGCCCTGTCAGGCCCGCGGCTGCGCGGCAGGGCAACACAATGAGTGCGGTCCCAGCGGCTCTCGGCTTGCAGGCAAAGACGCTGCAGGTGACGGTGCGGCAGCCCCTGAGCAGCCGCAGCCGGGAACCTGAGCGCGGTGGCTGCTTGTGGACAGTGTGGGGGGTCCGGTGCTGGCACTGTGCTGGTGCCAGGGCGTCCCCGAAATGCCGCGGCCATGAAAACAAAGATGGCGCTCGGGCCCTGGGCACGTGATTTTTGGCAGGAACCACCATTGTGCCTAGAGTGAAAACACTGGAAAAGAGGCGGGGCTTGGCCCTGCTGGCCAATGGGGAGACAGTTTGGCCAGGAAGAAGACAGTGAGATTCGTGTGACATCTAGCGGGTTTAAAAAGCCAAGCACAGAAGCCCTCCCCTCCCTTCGGCTTCTGGTCCAGGGGCGAAGCACACAGCTCCTTGGTCTCAGGCCCCGTGGTGTGACTCCACCCGTTTCTCTTGGCACCAAAGTGATTTCTAGCTTGAAAGCAAGTAGCTACTTCCCGAAGGTGGTGGGAGGGGGTCACTTTTCACTTCTTTTTGTATTTTTCAGAGAACCTCGAGGGGCTGGGGAGTGATACCAGCAGAGAGGGAAGGAGAGAGATGGCTTCCCTACCCCTCTCCCTGTTTTCTCAGCTAGTCACCTAACTGGGAGGGCAGTTCCCTTTGTGTTTTTGTCCCTTTTTTTTCCCTTTTATGTTTTCTGTATGTCGAGTGTTCCTCTGTGCTAATTTTGGGTCCCCTTGGGTTGTCCCTTTTTCCTTATTTTAAACTGTTCCCTTGCTGCCAATTTTGTTCAGTCTTCCGTCATCTTTATTGTACACGCCCTCTAGATGATAAAAAGTGGTTCAACCCACCACAATAAACGAACATGACAGTTTTAAAATTGTTTCAGATAGACTTTGAATGTTCTTCCATTTGAAACTATGAGAAGTAACACATAGCAGTACTTGAATTGCAATGTTAAGTGCTGGATAATGCAATTGCTGAATTCAGCTGTGGAGGTTTTTTTAGGAAAGGTGAGTATTTATGTGACATAGATTATTCATTATGTCTGTTAAAGGTTCCAAGAAATTATCATTACAATAATTACTAGGAAATATTATAATAATTATTTTTAGTAATAAACAAGCATTGGTAATGTATTCTATTGGAAAACCTCTGAAGATACTCTAGTTATTTACTCTATGCTTTGCCATCTCATTTTAACTTTCTTCTTAACTGTTATTCATCATTCTTCAAAAAAAATATTTTCTTTCCTGTTATGAAAAATTCTTTAACCTAATTCTTTAACTTCCCCTTTACTTTTTTGTTACAGTATTTTGTCTTCTAAAACACAGAAGTAATGTTCACTTCTCAAATTTCTGGTTAAAGTTCAAATTACATTTCCAGATTTTTCGAAATTTTATAATATAATTGAACATCATGGAACACAGAAATGACTTCTCAGACTCACAGGAGATTGAAAACAGTTGAATTCTACAATTCCTCAAGTCTTCCTTCTTGTCCTTCTTCACACAGTGTCTTCATTTTTCAATCATATTCCAGAAATCTCTATTACCTCTCCAGCAGAAAGCATAGTTAGAGTCACTTATGAGCATCAGGGCACATGACAGTGAGCCCTTCCCCATCTGCTGATGAAGGGCTTCATCTGGCTGGTCTTCTTGACCAGATCTATAGCAGACACCTGATACATTTTTAACTATATTGATCTCAAGCTCTCAACTCCTCTGCCACTTGACAAAAGGGAAAGCTCCATGCGTTGAAGCCATGTGTCGACAAAGAGTGTGACTCTTCCTCCATGCCCACCCATCTTATCTTTCCGAAAGAGCCCACATTCGTCTTTTGCAGCACTCCAATAATGAGTTAAACCACCATGTCTCCATAATCCCAAGGAGGTCAAACTTCTGTAGCCGTCCACAAACTCATTCCCTATGACATATGTATTGATATTCAGATGTCTGAAATGCCCCCCAAAGTCGTTCCACTTTTATACTGTGTATGACTTAGATTTTTATCTTTGCAGATTTTCTACAAAAACACTATCCATCCCTTCAATTTCCATGCATAGCCCGCTCACCTCTCCCTGCCACTCCTCCAGCTGGTGACCCATTGGAGAGGCCACTTTATGGAGATGACTCAGATCCCCCCTTCTGCCCCAAGGCTAGGCAGCATCATTCTAGTGGGACTCAGCTGTACTAACTGATGTGATAGGGTCTACATCTCTCTCTGCTGTTCTCCGTAAGCCTGAACCTCCCATCCAAGGGTTCAGCACTTGGAGCTGAAGCTGATAGAAACTTCCACATGGAGACAGACTGGATCTCTGTAGATATTTTATTATTACTTGAGAAAAAAATATTACTGATCGCTCTAATCCATGAAGAATTTAAAGACTTTTTTAGGTTCAGCTCAGAAGTCTTCTGACTGCATTTTAAACATAATATTTAGCTAGTATCTATGGGAAATATTAACCTTCAGCTATAGATCTGTTCTTAAGCTCTCTTGAACTCAGACTAAAGTTTCTTACAAACTCCTGTTAATATCACTATCAATTTATACAAGACAAAATAAACCCAAACTTATATGTTTAAAAGGTAATATTTTAATCATTAAGATTCAGTAAGAGTATGGAGGACTTCATAAAACATAAGCAGTTAGTAGTGGTCAGTCTGTGCATTGAGTGCGTTTCCATTTTTAATAATTAAAAAGATAAAATTTATATAAAATTCTCTTTTTTCACTTTTAGAGAAGTTGAAACATCCTAGTAAGTCAATTGGTATTAAAAAAAGACCCCAAACAAACAAAAAAAACCAACGGCAAAATCATTTTCCCACGAAAATATTCATTCAGGATTGAGGATTTCATTGTGATGTGATAACTCATGGTTGAACCATATCATATAAGAATTACAGTCTTCTGCTTGCATATCTAGTATTCCTTCCTAGAAACAAGCACTCAGTAAACTGATGTACTGGACTAGAAGGATTCCTGTGCAATTAGTAATGTTCTAGTTTTTCAAATAGTCCCGGTTAAAACCACGTGGGACACAGACTATTGCTGCAGAAATATCCCTCACAAAGCACTCAATATAGTATTGCCTATAAGTTATCCCAACATTTCTGTAATTTCTTTGTGAAGTCTCATGCATGGAAGAATAGGGCAGAATTCATGAATCTTTCATTCATATTTTCTTACATTATATTGCCTCACAAAACTGAGGTAACCAGGATTTTGTTAGCATTTTTAAAAACGTCTCTTCTTTGTATTAAGACACAAGCAAAGAAAATTGTTGATATACAGTTACTTGCTGTTCATTATTTCCTTTTATGAAGAGATTCACCCCTCACTTTGAAAAGTGACATATAATCAGCCAGACACCATGAAGCTGAGAGGTGAAAAATGAGATTACCTCCAAGCACCTATAAACCATTAAGAGTAATTAAAAACTGTGCACATTCAAAAACTCTATGATTTATCTGTAGGAAACTAAGATACATTTCTGAAACACTGCATATAAAACAAACTAAAAATCCCACGCATCTTCACATGTAACTGCCTCTGCGGAACAGAAAATTTAATAAAACGTAGTAGGTTTCACACTTGCTCTTGATTTCCTCTTCAACTTCAGCATGCTAGGTAGAATAGTGTGTTATTGCTGTTTTCTTTGGAAGCTTACGAACAGTAGGCTGAACTAACTTTGTGAACTATTCCAAAAGTTTATAGCACTTAACCAGAGAAAGCCAGCAGTGAGACCAAACCTTACATCCTCTTTTCTGAACATGTTTGCTTGGCATCTCAGCTAGTCAAACAATTCTGAACTCTTACAGTTTAGTATCTCTTTTGGACAAGGTTTTGAATGACCTTCACTTTCTCCAATCACCAGAGTGAAGTTTAACAAAAAAAGTCTGTTAAATTACAGCTTGTCTTTGTGGATACCTCCCTAAATAGATTCCAATAAAGATTAAACTTCCAAGACATAAAGGCTGGATCTGTGCTTCCAGCTTAAAGGGAACCATGAAATAAATGTTTATATCTCTATGGGTATGACACCATGACACAGTAAAACTCATTTTGGTAGATAGTATGGTCTAAATAAACCACTGGAGTGACGAGATGCAGCCTTTTAGATCTTCTCATAGTGAAGTGATTTGGTGAGATATTCAGGTAAACCTTTTCTACTTCGAAAAATCATGACCAAAAATATCTTCCAAATCCTTCTAAGAATTAAAGGAATACATATCCAAGGGATACAGTTACTGTAGGGGCATGTATGATGAGCTAAGAAAATCAAGAAAGGCTAAGAAAGGCTACACAAAAATAAAACATACATATTTTAAGAAAATGGTAATATTCTCTAGCATCTAAAAATACTTCTGGATTCCTTTGAGGCATAAATACTGTGCATCAACTTGTCTGCAATTGGATTAAGTAGTGCTGGATGTGAATGACCAGCTTTCTCTTTTGGTGTGTAAGGAATAGCACAGATGTTCAGGGTTCCTGATATTCTAAGGAAAGGAAGTTTGTAATCACAGTGTCTGGAAGGGATCAGACTATCTGCTGTTTTACTTTTGAACTACCATTTTTACTTTAAGTCCCAGTTCAGTCACTGTAAGGTTTATCTTTAGTGACTAACTCATTATCTTATGTCAGTTTTTCGCTCCATCTTCTTGCATTCAAATCATAGTATAAGCCAATCAAATTCTTGTATTTCCATCGAATTCTGCACAGTGAAGATAAAGGTTTCTGGCAGTTGTAAATATTGCAAAAGATACTAGAAATTTAGAGTTATTACTAGAAAATAAGAGATACTAACTTTTCAACTGATCAATAAAAGTTATAAATTGTAATATAGCAGTACTTTGGATTGTCTGCAGCAATAAAGGTATCTGCTGCAAAGTTTTCATTCAAACAAGACTTACTGTTTGGCTAATGACATTAAGGCATTATATAATCTCTATTGACATCTCCATCTGTCACTGTGATTTTATCTAATCTCTTTACTCTCTAGGTTTTTGAAACTATATGACAGCAACTTTAAATTATTTTAAATATTAGTAGAAGCACAGACTGTAAAAATAGTCTTTGATATTTATTGATTTTTTTTTTCTTCATCATCTCCTATGTTCACTGCTTAGTAATATTTAGTTTCTAAGTAGATGACAAACCAGATCAGATCTGGTCTTGTTTCCTCAATTTAATCTCTTTATTTTTAGCTGAGAATTATTTCTCATGCTTAATGAAAGTACTTTGTGATAAACTTTTTGTCCCCTGGCACTTTTATATCTAATTCCTTCCGTTATGAAACCTTTTCCAATTCTTTTATGGAGTTCCTGCCACCACTAGCTCATCACTATTAGAGTTCTTTTTCCCCTTTGACCTCCTTTAATAGCCCAGTCTCCTTAGTCTCCACCAGTACTTAACAGTAATTTTCTCCTATGGTTAATCAGTGCAACTGCTGATCTTGTTTAACTCCCTCTTCATTATAAATCATTTGGCCAAAGTCATTAAAAATTCACCTCTCATAAGTACCTTCTGTCCTTGCTTTTCTTAACTTCATAGAAAAGTCAAATTGGATGATCTTGCTTTATTCTTAAAAGTTTTTGCCAAATTCCAAACCCAAACCCCAATTTATCTTAAATAAACTTTGTGCTTTCATGACACAGAGGCAGAACAAGAGGAGGATTTGAAAAATGAATCAGTTTTTCTCTTTACAGAAGAACTAAACATCTTCCAAGAAAAAAGGGATAAACTATTAAGTAACCTTCCTCTTCCCTTTGTCTTGCCTTCCCTCTCTTCATCACAGATGCTAATCTGGTATCCTCATAATCCAATTTCATGCCTCACTGACTTCATCCCTTCACCTGATCTCTCTCATGAGTGTTATCTCTCCAATTCATTTCTCAGCCTTTATCTCTCTTCTTGGCCCCAAAATAAAAGCATTTTTAATCTCTTCGTTATTTTTACACTGACAAGCTGTTCCAGTTCAGGTCCAGTTACCAGTTCATCATTCTTTTATAAACTTACAAAAAACCCTATTGTGTACAGGCCCACAGGGCATCTTTCTTGAAGTCTTTTTGCTACTGTTCAATGAAATATGAAGATCTTAGCTTGAGTTTCATTACGCGTGGTTTCTGCTGCACGGTATGGGTGAGATCTGATTCTCTTCAGTTCTTCTCTCTACTTGTTCTTCTAGTGGTGGCTTTTTATGCTTGTTATGGCTTATACTTTGTTGCATTTAACAATGTAGACACAAAAACATCAGTTCCTCTATATCAGAGGAACATGTGGTAGAAGAATCAGAATCATAGAGTGGCTGAGGATTTCAGGGAACCATCTGTTCAAGACAGAGTCAACTAGAGAAGTTATCTCAAGTCTAGTTTGTTTCTGAATGTCTCCAAAGACAGAGAATTTACAGCCTCCTAGGGCAACCTGTTCCAGTGTTTGACCATTCTCACAATAAAAAAATTTTCTTAAAGATAATATCACCCTGTTTTGATGTATATAAATTTCTAACTGTTGCTTTTTTATTCTTTCACCAGGAACTGCTGACAATAACCTTTTCAGTAGTACTTCATCTTCACCTTCTTTGGCCCTTCCCACCATTTGTAACATCCCCCCTCAGCCTTCTGTTCTCCAGGATAAACAAGGATAACCCAAATTCTTTCAGTCTTTTCTTGTTATAACAGAAATCATTAATTATCTTAATTTTCTTTCACTGGCCGTGTTCCAGGATGCCCATTTCTCTCTTGTCCTGGGGTGTTCAGACCAGACACAGCGTTGCAGATGTATCTCCACTTACAGAGGAAAGTAATCACTTCCGGTAGTGCTCTGGAAGAGCTGGCAACACTCTCCTTAATGCAGAACAAGATAGAGTGGCCTTGTATTCTGCAAGGACATACTGTTTCATGTTCAACTTCTTGTCCACCAGAACACATAGGTCCTTTTCTGGAAAGCTGCTTTACTTCTCGTTGGGCTCCAGCCTAACTGGTGTCCAGGGTGTAGTGCTCCCCAGGTGCAGGACTTTTACTGAACTTTTTGATATACCTGTCAATCCATTTCTCCATCTGGTTGAGATCTGTAGTGGGTTTAGGAAGCACCCGGCAGCTCCTGGCCCTCCCTCTGGGGTCCCTGCAGCCCCGGCAGCTGTGCTGATGGCGGGGGGTCATCCCCGGCAGTGGCAGTCAGTGTGCAGCTGGTGTGCAGGGCGGGGCTGGCCTCCAGGCCGGTGCTGCTGCACAGAGTGGTGGTGGTGGCCCCTCTCCTCTCAGCAAGAGCAGCCACGTGGGCATTTTGGTGGGAAACGCTGTATTGGCCGCATGGCAAGGTCTTGTCGGGGGTGTGGTGCTTAATGCTGCTGTCCAATGGGAAGCTGGCACATCCAGGAAGACTGCCCCAAGAAAATGTGAGAACTGACACCTTATAAAAGGGCTGGGGACAGAAGTGTTGCCCCTTTCTCAGCTTCACTGTTGCTGAGAGAGGGTTGGCTGCCTGCTCCCGGGTCCCTAGGCCGCATGGCATCATCGCGGCATCATCAAGTCTTCGACAGTGATATCAGGAAACCACCTGGCAGCAACACAAGTGTGGTATCTTTCCTCTGGGTCCTCTGGAGTTCTTTTCACTGTCGTTCTTTTTCAGCAGCCCCAGTGTGGGTCCAGTTGTCATCTTTGGTTCAGCCTTTTTTCCCTTCCTTCACTTGCTCCACAGGCCAGCAGCGAGTCCATAAGAGCATTGTTCGTTTTTTTCCTTCTTGAGTAATATTGTTGGGTTGCTGTTTTTGTAATTGGTTTGTGCTTTAGTGGGGTTCCATAGTTCATAGAGCCCCTAGATAATAAAACTGTTTCGCTGTTGCCTTTTGTATTAAGTCTCTCGTTGTTGCTGCGCCCCCTAGCGTCCCAACCAGGACAGATCCCTCTGAATAGCAATATATTCATTTAGTTTAACAAACGCTTCTCCCAGTTTTGAATTATCTACAAACTTGCTGAGGGTGCAGTATGTCCCTTCACCTACGTCATTAAAGAAGATGTTAAACTGTTTTAGACACAATTTCATCTCCTGTGGGATAACACTGTTGCTTGATCTCCAGCTAGACCTTGGGTTGTTTATCACAACCCTTTGAGCCTGGCAGTTTTCAGTCCACTGCACTCTCTGCTTACCTGGTCTCTACTTCATCAGTTTGTTTGTCTATAAGGATGCTGTGAGAAATAATGTTGAAAGCCTTACTAAAACTGAAATCAGTAACAGCCTGCTTTCCTCTCACTTACCAAACTAGTAATCCTATTTTAGAAGGCAAAAAGGGTTTTGGGACAACTGGCTGTGGGAGTGAAATAGAAGATTAAAAATTATCAGTTACCAAGTTTTTTTGTGTCCTTTTAGGAAATACGTATCAAGAAGAGAAACTATTTGTGAATGGTAAGAATTATTGGCCGAATTTCACAAAATAATGCAAATTATTCTATTTTTAAGTTGGCTTCAAGTCTCTGTATTGAGCTGTGGTTTTATATTCTTAAAAGCTCTTGCTGCTCACTGTTGATAAATTGGCTACTGTCTGCTTTTATTCTTTTTCATCAGAGCATGTAAACGTGTTTCTAAGATTTTATAAATAGAGGAGGAAGAGAAAAACATAATCTTGACGCACACCCCCCCCCCCCCCCCATAAATGGCCTCTGATGCAGCAGCACAGAATTTAGAGAGAGATTCTACTGCTTTCCCACACCTTTGGTTTCATATGTTTTAATCTACTGTCTGAGAAAAGCACTTTCAGGGTGTTTTCCTTCTGTGCTTGTCCACAAAGAGATTTTACAACCCTTCTAAAGGGTTGTATGGTTCCAAGAGTCAGGAAATGTGCATTCCTTAAAACTTGAAAAGAAAAATTTGGTTTCATTGAAGTCACTTGCTGAAAAAGGCATTTTTGAATGTTGTTTGCTAGCTAAAACTAGATCACTTAGAAAAACATTAAAAGGAGAGAGCAATAAAACAAATTGAAAACACATAAAATGTCACATCTGAAAAAATTTGCCAATTTACCATACATCTATCTGCATTAAATGTTCACAAATCAAATAGGAGAGTTAGTATTTTTATTTATCAACCCTGACTAATGCTAGGAGCCCTACAAATACCTTCCTGCTCCTTTTCTTCCTACTTTGCTTTTACAGAGGTAGAATACAGGGTGAATCTATCAGAGCATGTCAACCTGATATGCTGTTTGGTGGCTGACTAGGCCAGTTTGCAGTCTGAATGTCAGCGTGTTGGCTGCTTTAGTATGGTCAGGAATGGATGGGACAAAAAAAGCTGTTGAAAAGTTGTCCTGCAAGCCATGCGTGGTATAAGTCTATCTGTTTTCATGAAGAAATTAGATCTTGTTAAAAAATCTGATATTATTAGCTCTCCTCTTTTCAGAATCTGTTTAGAGTTGTGTACTCTGGAAGAATGCGAAGAACCTGATTTTTAGGTATAGTATTTTATCGAATGCTATTGGAAGTGAGTACATAAACTTCTACTTTCAAGATCATTATTCTCTCTCTTAGAAGTTGCAGGAGGATTGTCTGCATCTGGCAAGCAACCTGTAGGAGTGCAGATTACTTTATCAGCATGTGATACATATGATACAGAAACTCCATCCAGATACAGTTCTGTCTTCTTGTAAAGTTAAAGTTTCCCTCTTTTGCAATTTCAAATTATTTTTAAATATCTATTGGTAGTTTATCACAGTTACTTATTCTAGTGTGAAAGTGTTTAATGGAACTTTTACAGAGGAATATGGCTCAGAATTCTGTGTCACATATTTACCAGAAAATGTAAAACAACTGAGTAAACATTAGGGAGATATTTCTGAAAATATGTTTGCACATGTAACAGTTGTTTAAGACTAAGTATGGGACAAAATGTTCTTGGAAATCCAAATAGTAAACACAAAGATATGCAAATTTCTTATTTCTATCAGCAGAATCACATACCTAAAATGTGAGATTTACTATTGGTATTCGGCTACTCTTCTAGAGTGAAGATAATGAATGTAGAAGTCAACATTATGAAATAGTCAAGGAGTCACGCTTAAGTCTAATCTTGGTAGAAAACATGGTTTCTATAAGTAAAACTTAGTTTTCTGTTGACGTTGTAGCAGATGTAGAAACAGGACGGGTCATACAGATATAGGACACATGGGAAGCAAATAGAACAAACTACTTTAATATTATTTATGCTACATTAGCATCTTGTAACACTGTTTCCTACTTTGTACCTTAGTGTTTTATGTGGTGTATACTCCTACTACAAATACTTTGCGAGCTCACTGGGTTCCCAAAGCAATCTGAATGTAAGTACAAAACATAAGACTATGCCTGGATTAGGACTGATGGGAAATTTGAGGTGATAATGTTTGTCATGCAGTTGCTTTCACACTTAAACCAGCACAAGTGAATACAACACAAGTGAGTACAGTAAATTTTAGTGAGGTGGTTCCACCATTTGATTAAGCTATTGGCATTTGTTTATCAAGGAGTAGGAAAGAAGAAAATTGCGTTCTCCCAGAAATTTTTCCAATTTCAGTTGCCAATTGTTGAAATTTTGTGATGATTTGAGTCTGTAGTGAGATCTAAGATGAAATAATGGAGATACTATTACACGTATGAAAAAGGGAAGCGATACTTGTAGCAGCAGCTATAGAACTGCAGAATTTATGTGTGATGGAAGGATGACAATCATGTCTGTCCTAACATTACAACATCTGTGGTAAATTTGCTTATAAGGGCTGTGCCTGAAATACACACCTTTTACACAGGCTGTTCATTCCCAGGAACTCCTCATCTAACCATCAGGTAACCTGACTTGAGACAAACGGATTGACTGAACTTATAGCCACTTCTGCAAGAAATATCTGAGCAACTTTTACTGGAACTCTTCAGGTGACAATTTAGAGGAATACTGAAGATTCCCATAGGCTGTCCCTGATAGGCCTTTCTTGATTCTTAAATTTGTTGAATTACATCCTGGCAGCTCCCAGAGGTTCCTGCTTATCAAACTAGACTTGTAAATAGTCAGTAGACGTTTCCTGAAGATGTAGAGATGATCATGCAGGACAGTCTTTCATACATAAATAAAGAAATTTGAAGATTTCTGATACATAGATTAAGATCAGCAGTAAGAATGGATCATGAAGTTATAGAAGACTACAGGTCTGCTGATTTTAAGAAATGAGCAGAACAGCGATTTGGAGGGTTGTATCCAGTCCAGCTAAAGACTCGGTTGCAAACACCCTTGCAACAAAAGCTTTCCCAAAACCAGTGATTTACTATCTACCCATCTGCTGATCACGATTCTCAAAAAATCAGTGTGATTACACAAGATGATATAATGATGATTAAAACATCCTGTTCTGTTCATTGTGAGATATCTTCCAAAACAGTGATAATTTGGCTCATCTAGTTTTTAATCAAATTAGCACATCCTCCAGTATTTATAGGCAGATATGTGTCTCAAAATCATGCAAAATGAATCAGTAAGGACCTACACATTACTGATTAGGCTGCTAAAGCACTTGGTTTTAGACACTCATCAAAGCTTCTTTGGCATTTACCACCTTTGGGGTTCTTACATATCTAATGGATAGTGTAACTGCAGAGAAAATTCTCATCTGTTTGCAGTTCGATTACTTCCCAGAATCCTACTTCTAAAAAGAACTGAGCTTCCGGAGAGTAGGTGCTATTCCAGTTTCCCGATGGTGATGATATTAGAAGTTATCTTTATTGGCTTTCCTGAAGAACCATGTTCCAGTCTTTGAGAAAGCACAAGTCATTCAGTGTTTAAATTAGCACTAATGTTCAGTTAAATACTTTCCTTTTTATTTGTGTGACAGATTTATTTTACCTGTATGTTACCTTTTTCATCTTGTCTTCCTCCTCTCTAATATAAAAGGCTCTTCAATAACTTAAAAGATCTCTACTTCAATTCTTTGAACAAGTGAAAGATATGAAACAGCTTGCTCTCTGAGCAGTAAGAAATACTTGCAGATCTGTCATTTTTCTCAAGCTGGAAAAGAGATCTTCTACTTAATTTTCCTGGTAATTACATTATCAAATACAATTTAGTCTTAACAGCATGTCCTCTTCATAGACAATCCACTGTAGAATTAATTTTATTGTATGTTTCTTAAACTCCTGGTCTGTCAGCAATCTTCGATAGTCTGTCTGACTAACTGCAAAAAAACTGAAACAGCTCTGTGTATGTTGCGTGTATCTTTGGAGATGAGGCAAAGTTCCTGGAGATCTTGGAGTGCAAACCATAGGTTCAAAATGAACATAGGGAAAAATGAGTGTTTTCAATAAAATTAATGTATGTGAACTAATTAAAATTCAGTATAGTTTAGTGACTGGCCAATTTTTAAATCTTAAGCACATAAGAAAGCTACTAATCCAGGGAAATCTTTGAATTATTGTACTTTTTTTTTTTTTTTTTCATTGATAAAATTGGGCTGGCAATAGAACTATATTCTCGATTTTTAGGGATAAAGTGCATTTCTCATTACATAGGTAGAGTTGCTTTTTGGGGCTTGGCAGTAGGGCTTCTGGAAAGAAAATGACAAGCTATAACTTTGCTCAACTTCTTTAGCTCAATCATATGTGGATCCTATTGCATTCACATTGCTAGTTATACGCTATTCAAGAGATTCAAGTTATATCACTGTTTAAAGTCATACCTCTGTCTCATTGATCTGAGATTTCCATGACCCTTAAAGGCAGTGCATTGATGTGAATACATTGATAACAATACGTAACATACATTAATTTACAGAATAACTGGCCTTAATCAGAGACCAGCCTTTTCAAAATTGGCTCTAATCATGGTATTGATGACGTAGGTATTAATATAAATTATCTAAGCTATCAAACAACAATCTTTAGTATCTTAGAAATAAAATAAAACAGTGTGGTACACATCAACTCTAGATGTCCTTAGATGAACTGATTAGTGGAAGCATTCATTAGAGGGATAATGGAGTTTTAATAAGCAACAGCTCTAATATGATGCATGAAGGAAACCTAGAGACTTTTGGAATGCGTTTATATCGTCAGCCTCCAAAACTGCATCTGATTCTTTACCTGGAAACAAATTTGCTGTGATAAATACGACGGTACCAACCCACAACAACCAGAATAAATTAATTTTAAATTGCATGGAAAGTAGAAATACAGATTTTGTTGATAACATTTAACTGTAAAAAGATAAGTTTTTTCTGATGGTTTGTATATGTCTTTGTTCACCTTGTGTGTAATGATTTTTTGAAGGCCACTGGTTACATTGTGTTGTGATAAGACTAAATGCAAATAAATTTATTTAACTATTGACAGTGGTCCTTTAGCCAGTTTCCATATATGATAAACTTCCATGGAACAAACTTTTAATCTAGCTCCAGCTCCATCTACATAGAAAGTTAAAACCTAGTAACTGATTTTATTTTATGTACACAGTTACTCAGAAAACTTATCCGTCATTCATAGTTGAGATGCTAAATTATATATAGTGTACCTCTGTATGAATTTGTTCAATCAGGATTCTTCATATCTGGAAAAATAACACAACTACTGCAGCCTGCCAACGAATGCCACTCTTAGAGGAGGATTTAACTCACAATTGCCCAGATCCATAGTTAGAATTAATTCCTCTCAGAGGAAAAGAACTGTAGTCTTTGGAAAACAAAGATTATATTTTCCCCTGATATATGATCAAACCAAATTCTCCAGCTGTATGTGAACTTGACTAATTGTACTTCACAGTCCCAATTCCTCATTTAGTAGGAACTAAACTGTGGTATAGAGTAAGACGCACACCTTTGGATTTCACTCTGATCTGCAGATAAGATGTAATTAAATCATCAATCCAGGCTTTAGATTCTAAAAAGTTCTCCTTAGTCTGTACTTAAACATTGCATAAATCTTTAGGAGAAATTCTAGTACTTCCCAGTCACCACTGTAGTATCTAAGCACCAGAGCAAAAGATAAAACTGTGCAATGGGCTCTTCTGAAATTTCTGTCATTGTTTGTGTTTCTCTTAGATTGGGTGATTCTACTTCCTTTTCCTGAAACGCTTGCCTGTAACAAGAAGCAATGTTATATATAACAAAGTGTTTAAATGTGTATTGAACCTTCTTTTTAGACAAAACTTCAGTGTTTCTAAAGATCCTTTCACCACTTCATTTCTCCTGCAGATATTGGATGTCTCGGTGGCTTTGGGATGTTTTAGGACTTCCTATACCACAGCAAAGTGAAACCACGTGATGTAATGAGGGCATAGGTTGTAAAGGCAGAAGTTGCTTTCTCAGCAGCTTTCAATATATTACTAACTCTGCAGTCTGCAAAGCTGTGTGGGAAATTTACAAATGACATACATCCCGTGGCAGAGCAGTGGAACAGTCCTTCCTTTCTTATACGTTCTCTAAGCAAGCAAGATGCATTCCCAGAGAAAGGAGAACAGAGGTAAACTCTCTTCACAGACTATAAGTAGGGTAGAATATTTTGTGGCTGTTCCTGAAAAAAGTTCTCAGTTTAAATGCTTGATGTCTGCTTTGGCTGCACATGCCAACAGCGTATCTCAAAGCAACCCCTGCCTCTGGTAAGTAGATTTCTCATCACTAACCAGCTTGCGGAAACAGTCCAAATTCAACTGTATTTCAGAGAAGTTTATGAAGCAGATTTTCTCCCATATTGAGTGTTGTCTTACTTGGGACAATTAGGCTGAAAGATGTCACATAGTTCCAGTATTTATCACAAATGACTAATTCTAAGTCTAGCTTACGTGCTTGTTACCAAAGGGAAGTTTTTGAATTCCAAATATGAAATTTATTTCTTCTCTGGGCAACCAACTGAAATGAGTACTAGTGTACAGAATAGTTCGTTTGGCAGATCTCCATATGCCATTAATTTCAATGACTTTTATCCTAAGAGCCATGTTCCATGTTTAGCATCTTTCAGGTACTAGCCTCTTTCCAAGAACAATATCTGTATTAAGTAAAAGAAATTTCTTGACAGCACTAAAGTTTAGATGGTTTAGATGGTCTAAATGGTTTAGATGATGAATTGGTGTTAGACAGGTTGTTAAGTTAGGTAAAAGGTTAGGCTTGATGATCTCTATGGTCTTTTCCAACCTTATTAATTCTGTGTGTAAAGTTGGGTGCTAAAAATTTGTATTTTTTTCCAACCTGACAAGATGAAAATACATTTGAATTGGTTATTAATTCTGAATTGTACATTGTACGAGTTTGTTCAAAATATGCATCTTTTAACTTTTAGATGGTATTTAAAAGTCAATTAAAACCATATAATATTTATGCAGTATCTGTGAACAAATGTAGCTAATCTTTAGACTTCATCAGATACTTTTTTCTCTTCCAGCTCACAGCATCTCTTTTAGTACCTTTAATACCTCTAAAGGAGGTACCTTTATGTCTATAGTCACTTTATTTATAAAATAATCAAACTATATGGATATTTTCTGCTTTTTTATGATAAAGTATTAAAGAATAAAGGCTATGCTTTAGTTTTAAAGGACTCTGCTTCTGAGTGCATATTAAAGAACTCTGCTATGTCAGTAGCTATACAACATATATTTATGTAACACATAAAATATGTCACATATGGAGAAATCCCATCATATTTAAGAATAGCAACCATTAGAAAGACCTCTCCAGACTTTACAGAACCTCTCCAAGTTTTTGAGCAGTTAAAACTGTTTTTAATTGTTTAATCAAATTTTAATGCAACTATAATGTTCTCTCTAAAATAAATTGTATCATATTTAATCCTTTTTGACTGATTTTCGTTTGCTTTAATGTTATGAAATTTTGCAGTATTGCTTTTAGTATTCTGAATCAGTCCAAAACTTCAATTTACTCTTCAAAATGCTTTTGAACCTTCTCTAAACCACGAATCCTGTTATTTATCTAGCTGTAGTTGGACATCTTTTCTTAATATCAAACTTTAATTTCCTTTGTTGCAAATTTTGTAAATTATTGCTTGTACTGTCCTTGGTGAACATAGACAACAGTTGATCATTGTCCGCTATAGAAACAGCATTACACATATTTAAAGACTATGATCATGTCTCAGTTGAGTCTTTATAGACTAAACAAGCTCCATTATTTCAACCTTTCCTCATAGGTAATTTTCTAGAACTCTTATAATTTTTATTCTTCTTCTCTGGACTCTATGCAGTTTGTTTACATCTTTTGTAATGACTCAAGCCTGGTCTGTGTCAGCTAACAGTACCACATTCTTCCTAAAGTAGTTAAGACCTGGTTTTAAAACAAACAATTAAGACTAAATGGTTTGATCGTCAAGTGACTCAGGTGTAAAACACGTTTGAGTTGGACCTATCTCTTTCTTACTAGGCCTAGAACAAAGCTGGCACAATTTTGTCAACTAAGACATAAAAAGTTTTGTAGTATATGGGAGTGATTTAACTCTTTTGGTAAAAGTCCTGAGGTTCGTTTAGTTATTTCTGACTACCTTGTTCAGAAAGACGTCTACACAATTGTATCTTTTTTTTTTTTTTAAATGATTTATATGGTACTCTTGATCTTCTTCAATGTTTAGACTCTTCTGCTTAAGAAAGAGTCATTGTCCAATTTCTATAGCAATTACTTCCACTTTCTAGAAAGATTTGTTTTGCTTTTTAAAAATATAGAATTAAAATTCTGTTATAAACATTTGAAAACAATTATCAGTTGGAAATTTAGAGCAAAACCATAGACTTCATAGTCATGCAAAGTTAAACATTGCCTTTGAATTGATAAGCAAATGAAGTACAACTTTGATCTGGCATTTGATATTTGTTCAGAAGAATGAAATAATGAATTAGGGCATTAATTAGTAAATGAGTCTTATGAAGAGTGTCTGAGGAAACTGGGGTTATTTAACTGGGAGAAAAGGAGGCTCAAGGAATACCTTATCACTCTAAACTGTCTAAGAGGAGATTGTAGTGAGATGGGCAGTTGATCTTTTCTCCCACATAACAAGTGACAGGATGAGATGAAATGGCCTCAACTTGTGCCAGGGGAGATTTAGACTGGTAATTATGAAAAAATTATTCATGGAAAGGGTTGCCAGGCATTGAAACAGTCTGCCCAGAGAGGTGGTTTACAAGTGGTTGTAAGTATTTACAAGGTATGCAGTTGTGCCACTTGGAGACCTGGTTTAGTGGTGGAGTTGGCAGTGCTAGGTTAATGGTTGGACTTAATGTTCTTAAAAGTCTTGAAGGTCTTGTCCAACCTAAATGATTTTATAAATATATGATTTCATATTTCTGGTGCTCAAAAATATACAAGATTTTTTTTCTCTGAAATCAGAAGTTGTCCTTCAACATTAAGTGCTATGTTGTTCAGATTAATTTCATTACTCTTTCATGAAATTCACTTGTAGTTTGGGGGATATTTTTCCCCTTAGTATTATCCATTTAGTTTAGAGTTTCTTACAGAAACCATAGAAAACTTTAGAATTTTATTGGATCATATTTGTTTAATGCCTGACCATTTAAAGCACAGTCTGTATCAAGCCTGTCTCCATCAGTAAAATAATTGTGTGGAACTCCAAACTGTTCCAAGATTTCAGCTTACGACAAGTGAGCATACCCTGTGCAGGTATGCAGTAGATAACACCTAGGTACTGAAAAGTACAGCTGCTCTTGAATGAGAAGGTGCTTTGGGTTTGTTGTGCTGCTGTAATGTTGTGTGCTTTTCCATCCTGTGTATTGAAACAGCTGAGAAAATGTATTTGAAATGTATTTGTCTACTTTCTTTTTTGGTGGCTGCTCAGTAAGAGCTCCTTGTAACAGCTGATAACAGATTCACTTTGGATTGAGAAATAGGTATCACTCGTCTCTCTTTCCCTTCCCATATTTCCTACATCCTAACTCCTCCTTCTCTCTATCCATATCCCACTCAGCTACTGACTGCATACTACTCATCCACTAATATCCAATATACACACCTTTCAAATTTATTTTGAAATCAATTTCTGAAATGACAGTACAGATTCAGATCCATATAGTGCGCAGAAGACACATAGCAGACCACTAGGAATAGCAACAGAATTACAATAAAAGTTATGTGATATTCTTTACACCTTACAGACAGCAGACTGGCCTGATCAAGTTGAATGATCAGTGCAAAGTGCAGCCAGGAGCTGGGGAGATTAATGACCAGAAGAACAAACAAAAATCATAGGAAAAGGAGGAAGGGAAGAAAACTGAAGATTGAACAAAATTGTGTTGATTTTTTTTTAATAATTCTGATCACTTCTTAGCTAATATTTCTGGCTTTTATCATTTTACATATGCCTAAGTCATTACCATTGCTTTTTATATCGATGTCAGTATTTATCCTTCAGCTGCCTTCTGGTAATAAATATGTAAATGTCATGTGACATGATTTTTTGCTTCTCTTCCTTGAGCAATCACCTGAGAATTAGGAAGCATGGCTAGGGCAGGCAATCAAAGGGAATTTATGACATTCTAGTTTTGCAAATATTTGAGAAAAGTTAATTTTCCTTCTGGTCTTCAAAGCTCAGGTTTTGACCCTGTGAGGCTGGTAAATTCCACTGAAGACTAGATTTAGTGTTTTACGTCATCATTTCTAGCTCTCCTTATGTTCATACTTGTTTGTGCCAGGCTTAATATGCAATGTGGGTCAAATTCAACTGACTACAATTACTTTGTTAGTAGGTTCTTGAAAAGAAAACTTTTTTTTTCTTTAATAATTATACCTAGATCTGATACTATGTTTTATTAGTGAATTTATTAGTGAGTTTTATTGGTGAGTTTTTTGTTGTCTTTATGTATCTGCAAAAATGGTACAGAACAGAGATCTATCTGTGTCTACTAAAGCATGGGAATCAGCTTGAGACAGACAGATGAATTTAGTTTTCTAAAGCATGATAGCTGTCTGGGCTTCCAATCCTGTGGGAATGTAGTCACTATCAATGAGGCATTAACCTTGGGCTGAATTCTTCCCCTCACATTCTCCTCTTTTTGAGGGATTTTCTCTGTACTTGCTGAGAGTATAACTTGAAAGTCGATATTAAGCTAATGAAATTTTTCTCTAGGAAAACAAAAAATAAACTAATGAAGAGAAACCTTTGTAATTTCCCTCTATTTACACTAAGGAAGCAAAGGTAATATACTCAGTCAAAACTTCTACCTCTCTCAAAACCATAACATTGGAACAGGAAATCCCTGCCAAATTCTCAGTGCATTTTGACATTTTCCTGATATATAGGTAAGTTTAACTATGGGGCAAAAGTCTAAAGGCAGTATCTCAATCATCCACCTTCATGAACAATGGTATGTTTCACCATTTCAGTGGGATGTACCTGTTCGTGAAACATGTTGGTTTTTTTGTTTTTTGTTTGGTTTTTTTGTTTGTTTGTTTGTTTTTACAGTGTCATCTAAATAATGACAATGGTTGTTTTGTTTGTTCTGCACTTCTGTAAATTACAGCCTCTTTCCCACATTCACACTTCACAATCTCTTTCTCTTTGGAATGGTATATGGCATATTCTTACATATGAAGAAACAAATGGCCTGAAACTGAAGGAAGAGATTTAAATACCTTGTGTGGAAAAAAAAAAAAAAAAAAGCAAGAAAAGGGTCTAAAGGCAAAGAAATATTTTGTGTAAAACTATTAGCCTCTGTTCCTGTGAAACAAACAAGAAAAAGGGACTGTATAGATTTCATACAGCTAAAGTTCTCTGTCTGCTCGTAACTCCATGCTGCCTTGTTTTCTGAAATAAAGCACCAGGTTTTCCTTGAATGTATCAGTCAGGAAAGAATTAAATGAAGTATATATGGGATATATTAAAATGTAGTCAAGAGCTTAATGATGAGACAGATTTTTTCCATTACTGTTAATCAGGAGGTAGTGATGTGGGCCAGTGACACAACCAGGCAAGCTCACATGCCTTGTGAGAAAGCTTTTAGTCATGCTCTAAGTCTTAAAATAATCCTGAATACTCTCCATTTTTAGAAATGAGGATGGAAAAAACCCTCAACCTTTTCAATATCATCTGGCCATTCCCATTCTTCATTCCTTGGATGTTTGGGAAAAAGAGACCTATCACCTGCCTGCCAGGCAACATGTCAAAGGATCCTTATCCTTTTTTCTGCTTGACAGAAACTGGGTTAAGAAAAAAAAGTGGGCTGAAGATGGGAATAAGCCAATCTTGGTAGTCTGCCCCTTGCCAAGAAGGTGCAGAGCAACCAAAGGCAATCCCCTGTCCTGAGCCCTGCACATTGCAATCACAAGGCTCAGTGCCTGTATATTAAATAGGTTTTGCCTATGTATCTCCTTTCTCACAGGCTTATCATTTGCAATTCTTTTATCCATAAATAGATGACAGCTGTGTATATGATCCAGTCAGCTTTAAAAGAAACAGGCACTCCGTGTACTAGTTTACTCAATGTGAGTAATATTTAGAACAGTGAGCCCTTTCGTAGTACCATCAGCAGTCCACAAGATGTCATACTATGACAAAAATGGTAATTTCTATGGACCTGGAAAATACTGCAGTACTAACCTTCCAGAAACAGCACAGCCTGTTCAGGCAGCCTCAGTTTAAGGTGTTCAGACAAGCAGAAGGCCACCCTTGAGCAAGAATGTTCTGAGATCTATTGTAATCTCTTGATGAGCACTGAGTTGCCAACTTGATTTCATCTCTAAATTATTAAAAGAACTTACGGACAAATGCACCCTCAAACTCTAACTCATAGTTCTACGTAAGTTGCAGACTCAGTGGAAGGGAAAGGAATTGTCCAGGTTGTCCAAATAGAAGCTTGGATCTATTGTCTATTTTGAGTATAGTATATGGTTAGTAAGAATAGATCATAAATGTACCCAAACCAAGAAAGTTTATAGCTCCTCTCATACTTCTCACTTTATGCTTTGAATACATCTAGAATTTACTGCTCTTTTAAATAAAGCTTACTTATTTTGCTGGTGTACAACTTACTCCTCAGAGCAAAGTTAACTTACATCACCTTTAAAAGGGTCATAAAGGTTTTCCTTTAGTTTTGTTTGTTTTGTATTGAGTTTTTCTGTTCTTCATACATTTATAGACTTTAAACTTTTTAATAAGAGTTTTATTTCTCATTTGCAAGAAAAACTCTCTACACTCATAGTATAAATACTGTGTGGAATCACCCTTTCTTTAGTGTTTGTGGAGAGATAGGGAAAATTTCAAAGTGGCATTGTGAATACTCAGGTCAGAGAAGCTCCAAAGGAAGGGTTTTGTGCTTGTTCAGTAGCTGCTCTAAATGTGTTTGTGAGAAGGCTCAAAACTCCCTGTGACACAGTCAGCACAATGGCTATGAGCATCTGTCCATGCAAACACTCCAAGACTGACTGCATGCAGAAAATCTGATGTTTCAAAACACAAGGACCACCATGCACTAACATCAGAGGCTTAACGTAAGATTAATACAAGTTGCACCTAGCGGGTTGTGAGTGAGATGGTAAAAATATGAAATGAAATGAAGGTAGAATCAATAGCATGAAATTTTAAGAAGAAAATGCCAGTATCTTGGGGTCCATATTTACCAGTTTGGGTGAAAACTTGAGTAAATTGTAGTTATAGGTTAGTGTCAATTGAGGAAAGAAAAACAAAACTTTACTGATGGGCATTTAGATACTTGGCTGTAAAGTAATATATATTTAGGCCACTAGCAAACTGTAGTGGGTTAAGGAAGCAGTTATGTCTTGGGAGAGGGGGAAGGTTGTTTTCTTTAAACTTGTTTTTTTTTCCTTGAAAAGGGAAACAGCCAACTTGGATGGTGAAACCCCTCCCCAGCTGGTTGTGGGGAGTGACTGCGGGCCTCCCAGGCTCTGTGGGCCCCCCAGCCCATGCCTGGCCACAGGGCCCATGTGTGGGGAAGTGCAGGCCCCCCCCCCCCCCCCCGGCTCCCCCAGGGGCTGGGAGGAGGGGAGAGGGGGCAGCAGCTGCTCCCGGCTGCCCCCCACGGCTCCCCCAGGCTGGGCTGGAGCCAGGCTGGCCCCTGCTGCTGCCCGTTCCCTCCTGGGGAGCCGGGTGGGGCCGGGAGTTGCCTTTGTCCGCTCCCTCCTGGGGCCGGGGCTCTCCCTGGGCTCTGCAGGCCCCCTGGCTGTGTGGGCTGGCCCAGCCCGGAGCCATGTCTAGCTTCGGGGTCCCCTGGGGCTCTGTTGGGACCATCCCTGAGTGCCTGTAGGGGGATGGCTCAGCACGGCCCATGCCTGGACACAGGGCACCTCCGGAGCTGTCCTGAGCCTGTCCCCACGTGCCACGGGGTAGCGGCCTGGCCCCATCCCTCCCTGCCTCAGCAGGGGTGGGGGCGGCTTCGCACCCCACCAGGAGGTGGCAGAGCCCACTTCGGCCCTCGGCAGCCCCTGGCCCCCACCCCCTGGGGTTCCCAGAGCCCAGCGGGCATCAGCATGGCCACAGGGGCTGGGGCCAGACGCCGGCAGTGGCGGCAGCCAGTGCATGGGGCAGGGTTGGCTCCTCGGGCCATGCTGCCACCCAGAGAGGATCCATGGCAACAGGAGCAGCCCACGAGCAGTGCCGCTGGCCTCGAGAGTGCCCGCCTGGGTGGTGGTGGCGGCTGTCAGGCCTTGGGTGTGGAGCACATGGCTTTTTGGCGGGAAGTGCCAAAATCCATGTTTGTTTAGAGTGCCGAAATCTCGGAAAGGGGCAGCGTCCAACAGCGCCGACCAGTAGGAAGACAGCATGGCCAGGAAGTGGGCCCCAGTTCACACAGTATCAAGAGCCCATAAAAGCCAGAACCCTGGAAGTCCTGTCCCCTTTGGCTGGCTCATTGTGGTCCAGATAACATCAAGTGCCATTCCTCCTGGTCCCTCCCAGCTCCCCTTACCACGCAGCAACATCGGAACTCCAACAGTGGCACTAGGAGATCACCCAGCTGCAACAGTGTGGTAGCTTTTCCCCTTGGGTTCCCAGGGGGAAGGTTATTCTCACTGTTTTTGTCTTTCAGAGACTCCGAGATTGGGAGACACTATCTCCAAAGTGGCTTTCCCTTCCTTCCGTCTGCTCCTCAGCTCACCAGTCTGCTTGGAGAAGCAGTTTCGTTTTTTTTTTTAATTGCATGACATTGTTGGGTGGTTATTTGTTTTATCTGTTTAGTGCCTTTTGAGGGGTTCTATAGGGGTCTTTTATATCTGTTGTGCTTCTATTCAGTCTTTCATCCTGATTGTGCCCCCTAGTGGTGAAACCACCACAATAATGAATAAATAAGCCCTGTTGAAATAATTTATATTGCAACTTCTATGTATTTTTAACTAAATGCTCATTAAAAGAAACTGGAGAAGCATACTTTGAAATACTTTGATACTTTGAAAGATCATTCCCTCCTTCTAATGAAAGGAATTAGGTTGAAAATTGAAAACTAGTTATTTGTTTTATCTTTGCATTTTTATGTCGGGGGGGAAGGGGAAACAATTGTTTATTCAATAAATGTTGACAATTTTACATACACCGAATAACAGTAAAGGAAGAATACAACAGATCTTCCAGTTTGAAGTGCACTGAGGAAGGTACTATTTGTATGGAGAAGTGTAACATATATAATAGTCTATTAAACACGCTGTTTATTTGAGTAATGAGAAAAGAGGCTTATTTGGGCTCTTCCTGCATGTTGCAATGCTGCCCATACTCAGGTGAGCTGACTAAGAATTATTAACTTTTCCTAAACCCTTGTTTCATTACATTTTTAAGTTGCTGTTGCCAAAACTTCAGTCTGTTATGAGGAAGTACTGGTTAGGACAGAAAATATTAGATTCTCGATAGTAACATGATTTAGGAGCCAGCTAAGGTGAAGAAAGCTGTCAGTACTGAAAGATAAGTATGGATTTCAAGGAAAGGTTATTAAAGAAAATTCTCATGGACTTTAACTGCTATTTTCACTTAGTGTGCCAGGGAATTTGCTGAAGATGCAGGGGTAGGAAATGTGATCAATATAAAGGACATCTGAGATCTCAAAGATAGCTATTAGCTAGATGATATTGAAGCCTCAAGGAATACAATTGGATTAAAAGTGATAAGTATAAAATATAATATTTAAGTTGAAAAGTTACTAAGAACAGATGTAAAGTAGGCGCATTTTGGCTTTCAACAGCTGGAAAGAAGGACATGAAGTAGTGATTCAGTTATCTTGTGAGCATGAGTCATGCCATAGTGCCATGAGACAGTAAATTTAATTCCTATTTACCTCAGCAGAGGTAGGTACATGTAGCATCATTGCAGAAATTACAGATATGAGTTCCCCTGAATTGATTGGAGAGTTATGGCTTTATCAAAACAATGAGGTTTCCAAACAATCTTCTAGTAAGAATAGTAGGGACAGAGATATAGTGTTTTGTAAAAATGGGACTTACTGAGCAATGTCATTATAGGCAGCAAATAGCAAGCCATTCTGATATTCTCAAAGGGACCTTGCTCATTCTGCCCAGTGGTTTTAACAAAGGTGGACATACTATTCAACATTCTTTTGGATTATGCTCACATGCTCAAGCTTCTCCAAATCAATATTCTTAAGAACTTAATTTAGACCTTTCAGTATTTCAGACTGTATAAGAAGTGTCCTGTGCAGAAAATTAAACAAAACATTAATTGCAGCAAGCTTTCCGTTCTATCCGGATAACCTAAGCAGACATTGAGAAGAGACTGACTTACATGAACAAATGGCATTCTTCCAAGTCACAAGGAAATACAGTGTGTGATTCATAATTTGGAGTTTACTATGCAATGACCAGGATTATGAGAAAAATGGCTACAGTTCATTTCACTGGCATATATACCCCAAGGTGTTTTTTTTCTGCCTTTCAGGCTTCCAGGTTCCCCATATGCATCCAAGTACTTTTCAACTTGCAAGAAATAAATTCTTTGACATCCTGTGCACTTAGTCAGAACACCTCTAAAATAGCATAGATGTTAATTGGATGACCTAGTCACTTTAAAAATATTTCAAAATTTTACTGCCAAAGGTCTTAAACTCAGGTTTCGTATCTGCTTGTCTGAAAGTTTTTTCACCTTACTTAGTGTTTTTACCTATGAATAGTAACAAATTTGTTTGATGATAGAAGGTTACAATTCAGATCTCTGGCATGAATGGTTAAACCCATTGATTAAAACTCTATTGTCTCTCAGGTGACTGAAGAATCATTTAAGATCCTCTATTAATTCATGCTGTTAGGGCTATTCCAGAATGTGCTCTTTAGAGAGTCATACATAGGTTTTTGTAAAAGTTAAATTATTAAAACCTGAAACAGTGTTATTAGCAGCATCTGAAAGCTGTCCTGCCTGATGAACAGGGATTTCCTGTGGATTAGTTTGCCATCATCTAACAGATGCAGAACTCTGAGGTCCTGTGTTCTATGAAGGTCTTTATCAGAAAGCTACAGGCTGAGATGGAAAGAGAATGCTACACCCTAATCAGAACCATGAATATTTTGCCCTTCATTTCTTTAAAAAAAAATGTAAAAAACAACCAACCTCAAAACCAAAACCCCACAAAACCACATAAAACCAACAAATAAAAGAACTTTCTAGAGCTTTTAATTTATTTGAACTTGTTTATTCCATTAATTATTTTGACTCTGGAAATTTCCTTATAATCCCTATCTCAAGTGTGCTTAGAATATGGTAGAGATATCTGAGGAAGCAGTGAATTTGTTTTAAATTAATTGGCTTCCTCAGCTCAATGCATGGTCCAAATTCAACTAGATAATTTTCTGCATTTGTATTCAGCACTGTTTTACCACTCCCATATAAGTGAAATTTCCAATGATATTGATATAATTAATTCAATATTTAAACATATAAAAGGAGGAGATTTTATTTCTTTTGTCTTGTGCAAAATTACATTATTAATCATTGGTTTGTTACCATGTTTTTCATATAAAGTTAAAAAAGACCCCAACAATCAACTCTTTTACTGAAAGAAAGCTACTGTATGGGACAATTACTCAATGCTTTTTGATACTGAATCAGTAAGATAGTATATTTTCCATTACTCACTTTATTTTTTAAAACATATTGGTTATTAAGTTTACCTTTTACAATCTCTTTTAGAAATGCAAAAGCTTTCCAAGCTGTAATTTATATCCCACACTACATATCATTTCTGTGACAGAAAATGTCAGGGCCAGGTTCCTTTTACAATATGAAAATAGGAAGAAATCTTTAAATAATATTTATTTAACTAAATTTTATGCCTGTATTTAAAAGTCTTGCTTAGAACAATTGACAAATAATAAATGATTCTGTATTAGTGAAAACAACAATGTCAGCAAGCAAGGTATTACTTTATGTCTTTAGAAGTTTTATGACTTGACAACTGTGACATCCTGACTGGTGGTGAGACTTCCCTGAAAACTTTTCCCCCATCCTATTCAATAGTTACTTGTTTTATTGCCAAAGTACAATGTAGTTACTGTTTTTTATGGATCAGAAACAGATAGAAATAATTATTTCAGCCTGCCTGCAGGTGAAAAAAATCTCTGGAATATTTCATTCAAGTCTCTAATTCCTTCTCCTTAGTTATTTTATTGTTTACTACCTGTCAGTATTTATACAGATGCCCCAAACCATAAGCTTCTTGGAAAGAAATTTTTTGAAGAAAACTCATCATTTCTAGAAATGTGATGGTGAATACAAAAAACCCCAGACAGTTTAAAGTATCCTCCCATTTTAAAAATAATATAGATTTCATATTACTCATGATTTCTATAAAGAACTGTCAGTAATAGAGAGGTGGGCTGAAAAGTTGTTGAATTTCTTATAGGGACTAGGAATTTGAATAAAATTCTGATAAAAATTTTGGAGCAAAGAATCTTCTTCCAAACTGTTGGCAAAAGTGGCATAAAATAAACACAACGGAAGTGCACGTAATGGTGTATTTTGTGTTATTAACATTGTTCTTTTTATAAGAATTCCTGGAGTAAAGGCCTGTTTTCTGTAATATTTATTCTTTTATAATTCTGTATATTGTATTTTTGAGACATTGACTGAGAAGATGAATCTGGCTTGTGTGTATAAACAAAGGTTGCTGTGACTTTCTTTGAGTCTAAAATGACATCATATGGAATTAAAACACCATAGTTAAATGTGGCAACATTCGTAAGTTCTTTCTTGCAAATGTTTAAATCACAATGGGTTGGGATGAAGTATCAACACACGTACATACATTCATTCAGTATCTCCGAGCTATTTTTACAGAGTTAGCTGTCAGCCACGCATTTGCATTTTGGGTACCTGCAGGGAAGTTTCACCTCCTGTGTGCTCACTGGGATCAATCTCTACAGTAAGCCATCACTGAAAAATTTTTGCTGGAACATGAATGGGTCAGAAAAGTTTGCGCAGAAATTCTTTTTGCCAGTAACTCTTGCTGGGCATGCAGCAGTTTTTCCTCTAATGCAAAAACTCTTACATCACATGTACAAGGTACTGTTAACCATCTGCTGAACAATTTCTAAGAGCCAGTTGTTTCCCTCTCCATGTCTTTCCCCCACTCCTCAATGCTACTACTCTGAAGACCCTTAGACTTTTTAAATAATCTTCTAAACTGTTTTAAATGTTCTGCAGCTGTTTACTCCATCTGTTCCTTGCTGACAGGTGTCTGACCCCCTCTGTTCACCATATTGCAATGGTGAAATCAGTGTCAGAAATGGCAAAAACATGTTACCTTGTTTTCCTGCGGAGCTGTTTATCTTTCCCTTGTTTATCATTCTTTAAATTAGAAAGTGAAATCCTTGCTCCATATGCAGCCAAATCCATCACTGATCCTACTAATAATATGTATATAAAAAAAAAAGTAATAAGGGTGATATTTCAGTAAACATGGATTGTAGTAGTGCTTTCCAAACCTATTTTGGAGTCCATTCAGCAAAAGGGTTTAATTTTCCCAAGGGCTGATATCACAGTAGTCCAGAAGTATAATGCACAAATAGTATAAATAAAACATGAAATTTCAAAGGCATATAAATACTATCAGGTCTTGCTTTTTGTGGAATAAGATTATGGAATGCACAATTAAAATTCGCTAAAACAATAGTAACATGAGTACAGAATTGCTCTGACTAGTCTTGGACTTTAATAGGAGAGACATACAAACACAGCATTTTGCTTTGGATTAGCTTAAATTTAACATTTCTGCCAGTTTAAAGCTAAATCATACAAGATTCTGATTTGGCTTTGGCTGTGACAAAAATCTCCTGAGCTTTTTTCAGGAGATTTTGGCCATCTTGCATAGCCAAAATGAAAAAGAGATTACTATTTGACTTCCAAAATTCTTAAATGTCATCATTCTTGGGGAATCAGGTTTAAAAGAAAAATAATTTTTATTATTTTACGATGGATTTCAACCTATAAAAAGCAAGGAATTGTAAAATAATGATTTCTGTAAATGTAAAAATCAAAGACAGAAAATATGTTTAAATAATAAATCATTCTCCTGCCAGGAAAAGTTTACAGAATATCATTGAAAAATATGATTCTTGTTGTTAAAAGTGTCTTACAAAGAATGAATGATGAGCTGACATACTCTGTTATTCTTAAAATAGTTTTTAACAAGAGCAAACTTGAAGAACGTGAAAAATGTGCAAATGAGGAAGAACATTTATGTGGGTTTTTTTTTTCTCAGAAGAGGTTCCAGAAAACTCACAGGTTTAACAGGAATACCAGAATTAAATATTGGCTTCTGAGGGCTTTGGCAGGAATTTGACATTGGCATGAGTTATTTGTTTGGATTGAGTTTTTGTATGTGTTTTTCACTCACAATAATTGAGTACACTTTGAAGCGTGTAGGGTGGGATTCCTAGTTAGGAAGTGAGTATGATTTTAATTCAAGGTATCAAACAATACTCAACTTCTCATCATTCCTTCTTGAATTGTTGGACAGCTTCCTGGAAATCTCAGTGTTGTTAACTTCTTAGTGACCTTAAGGAGAGTTGGTGGCTGTTTAATCATTCTTTCTTCATTAGGAATGGTAATTTTTTTCCTCTCCTGGTGAATTTCCACCTATATCAAGAGATTTTGTTTCACTCAGTTGTTCCAATCCCAAATTCTTACTTCCCATGACATTCAAGTTTCAACTGTTCCCTAACATTAACAATCAGTTGTTGATTGCTACACTTTTCACTGTCAGGGTAGGACTATTGCCCTTTTACCACCAGCTTTTGACTTGCAAAATAATAGCAAGAGGTATATTCAGGCATATACCTGAATGAAATGCAAGAGGTTTTGCCTGCCAAGGGTCTTTTGCTCTAATCAGAGAAGAGATTTTCAAAACACAGCTAAAAACACTGGTACATATAGGAAAATAATAAATTAGAGAATAGTTGTTTCATCTAATTAATAATACTTACCTTGGTGAGATCATTGTATTTTCAAAAAAAGCCATGCTAGAAATATGAGGAATACTTAAAGCCTATTCATAGAAATAACACGTTGGATAAAACCAGAGGAAATGAAAATATGAACTCATCAAGAACTAGCTGGATTAAACTAATGTATCTTTCCTCTAGAGCAAATAGACCTTTTGCATAGAGAAGAAACAATTAAAACAATATTTAACTGCTAGAAGCATTTTGACACACCTGCTGAATCCACTATCATAAGCACTGGATACCGGATAAAAATAAAACCCGATAACTTTTATACAAGTACATGAGTTGAGGCTCATGCTTTTAGATTTGCACATTGGAAAGAATCTCTTCTACTTCTGTTATTGGCCTGTATGCTCCACTTTTGCCTTGAAGATGGAAGTAATTACCCAATATGTAGTTATCACAGAATCACAGAATTAACAAGGTTAGAAAACTCGTGGAGATCATCAAGTCCAACTTGTTACCTATTACCTAACCTATCCCCAACCTATTACCCAATACCATCCCATCATCTAAATCATGGCACTAGGTACATCATCCAACCTCTTCTTAAACACATCCAGGGACGGTGACTCCACCACCTCCCTGGGAAGCCCATTCCAATGGGAAATCACTCTCTGATAAAAAGTTTTTCCTGGTATCCAGTCTAAACCTCCCCTGATGAAGCCTAAGACTGTGTCCTCTTGTTCTGTCACTGGGAGCCTGAGAGAAGAGATCGACCCCCACCTGGCTACAACCTCCTTTCAGGTCGTTGTAGGGAGCAATAAGGTCTCCTCTGAGTCTCCTCCAGGCTAAACAGCCCCAACTCCCTCAGTTGCTCCTCACAGGGCTTGCACTCCAGCCCCTTTACCATCCTCGCTAGCCTTCTCTGGACACATTCCAGCAACTCAACATCTTTCTTAAGCTACGGGGCCCAGAATATCATTGCATTAGAAAAGCAAACTACCGTAAGGAGTAAAGTAACATTTGGATGAATGACCTTTCCTGTAGCAAACAGGTTTTAAAATTTTTATTCAAGCTGCAAATCTCATTAAGCAAATGTATGGAAGCAGACCCAGTTAACAATAATCAGAGGTGAATATAAAGGTTTCTGGCTGCATTTGTAGGCATGCAGTTTAAGAAAGCCGCTGTTCATTGAGAGAAAGTTGAATTGAGGAGCAATAAGAATAATTGGATATGGCCACATGTAAGGACTAGTTTCAGGAGTCCTGAGGGAAGATTAGATGATACAGTTAAAAACTTTATAAATTCCTATCCGAGAGAGAGAAACACAAGATCTCCACAGACACTATGGGATGCAGAGGGGTCTTGAGATCAAATTGATGTAAGAGATGTTTAGGTTAAAAGGAAGAAAAGACCTTTCCATCTCAGAGGAATATTAAAAAATTAAATAGTCTTCTTTGATCATCAAACCAATGATGTCCTGTCCAGAAACTGCAGTCATCATTGCTGGGCTTCTTAAGAACAGATAAACAGATACTTGCCAGGTGAGCAATTCAATAAATGAATTACTCTTGCTTGCAGTGAGTAGAAACGCTCTTTGAAGTCCCTCCATTTTTGTTGCTGTCATTTTCCCAAATGTTTGACATAATCTTGTTTACACATGTATCTGTAGCATTTTTAAATTGGGGTTGTTTTTGTCTGGAATGGAAAAGGTTTGGTTTTTTGCCCCCATCAACCTCATCCATCCACTGGTACCACTGAACTGCATGTAGTTAGATACTGTTGATAAATGTGGTCGCCTCTCCCCCTAGTGGCATCATTCAGTTGGGATTTACTTAATGGAAAGTCTGGTCAGTGAAGCCTGATACCCACAGTCAAGAGGCATCCAGAAACAGATACGCTGCAACCTCATATGAAGTTTAGTATTTCCCATCAAAATTCACATCGTCCCTTTTACCGCTGCTGTGATCATACTTAGAAAATCATCTGTGACTCCTGGTTGAAGAAGGCGCTGTAAAGGGGGCAGTTTTATGGGGAAGGTTTCCTAAATCCAAGTTCACATTAGCCGTGATAGCAAAAAATGAGATCTCACATTTTCTGCCCCGGTGTTTTAAATTTTAAACAAGTGATGTATCTAAATCTGCAGTAGATTTCTAAGAAGCAAATACAGATACTAAAGGAAAGGCAGACCAGCTTTGTGAAAGTCAAATGGCAGAATTGGTCAGAATCAACAGAAATTGCAGATGATTTACAGACCCTAAAATTAGTTTGCTAGTTGATATTAGGGGTTAAAATGTTTTGACAAGCTACTCAACTCAGCTTTCCAGGCACACTAGCAGAGGAAACCTCAGGTGCTTTGCCAGCTTCCTCTTCCTCCTGACACCCAAACTTAAAGGGACCCTGTTGCTCTGATGAGGATTCTGATGACACATGTACTGATGTAGTTAGGCTCACCATAAATACATACACACCTTTCTACTTCTCAGGAGACATCTAGTTATCTCTGTGAAGGCTGTTATATGCTGTTTTTCATGTTTCTTTGTTCACTGAGTGTAAGAGCAAAGAGTTTCATAGTTTTGGTCTTTGATAGTGTGGTATTAAACTTTTAAATTTGTACAGTATTACTCACTAAAGGAATTGCATGATGAATGTCTTAGGCAAGGCACTCGTCTGTGTTTGATTGGTGGTACTGATTCAGTATTTGTCTTGCTATGGTTTACTTCGTATTTTTATTCACACAATTCTATTATAGATTTGGAGGGAGGGAAAACCAAATCAAACAATAAATGGAACCTTAACATGTTTCTGTATTGTGTTCTTTTATAACAAGTTATAGAGACATTAATCTGTGGAAACATTGTATCCTCATGAAGAACAATGTAGTTCAGAAACTCTTCTGCTAGCCTGTGAATTTTTTATGTGGGAGTGTAAATTTTTTCTGAAAACTCATTTGCTGTATTGCTCCACAGTTATCCTTTCTCTCTGAACAGTGAGACTGTTTGATTTTAAAGAAATTTTTCTTTGTTTCTGTTTCTATTTAGCAATAACAAGTAAACCTGGAGTGAAAAGAAGCTTAAGACAGAAGAGGAAAGCTTTATAAATTGGGTGATTATATAGCTCAGACACTACTAAATTTTTAGTGAGCTTGTCAAGGCAGAGGATTTCAACTTTTCTACTTTGCACAGTTTTCAAGAATTTTACTCTTCTTTAGTAAGGCATTGTGCTTTCAATGTTCATTATAATTTATAAGGAAGAAAGATTATACTTATTAAATCAAAGCCTTGAATTATTTATATAAATATGTACGAGTTAAAAGCACGGAAATTGTATCTTAAAATAAGTATTTTTAGAATAAGGAATCACAATAACACTTAATGTAAACATTTTAAGTATTTTGCATTCTATTGCTGAAGTTTAGCTTCATGACTGAATTATTTTCTTCAATTTTACCTTAAGGAGTTAATAATGAATCATTCTAAGAGCTAAAATTGACCATCTCTACACCATAAGCCAGAGTTCTCAGGCCAGTTACTGTCTCCTAAATACTTATGAACTTAGAAGCTGTGTTTTCTGGCTGCTGAAGCCATTGTTTTGGTTTGCATTTCTGTAAGTGCAAATTTGTCTTTCAGAATTCAGTTTCTAGTCCGGACTTCAACAAAGTTTGAGCATAATTATATATTAAAATATGTTTACACTGTATTTCCAAAGTGACATGAAATGAAACTGTTACAGCCCACATATTTTTTTATATCCCTTTTATATCATAAATAATGATTAAAAATCCTGACTTAGTAAATAATGTTCAGAAGATGACACAAAAAGATCTGTTTTGTAGGCTCCAAAACTTTGTTTTTGGTAGGGAAGTTATTTCAGATTAAAGTAGTCTATAATTATAAATAAAATTGCAAATGAATGCTGAATGGGAGAAGATATAAAATGCTAATTTCTTGTGGTCGATTGTATTAGTCATGCACACTAAAAATTACTGATGATTAGTGTGCACCTGTTCTGAATAAAATAGAACAGCATTTTATCAACACTTGCTATAATCTTCTATTAGAAATGTGGAAACATCCTCCTTCATTTGCCAAATGTACTTCTGGCACACTTCAAGTACTTCAATTTTAAAGCATTCCTAACTGCTCCATGATGATATAGTATCTTTTAGTAATTACAGTGAAATATGCTTAATACATGAGGATGAAATAACAGTCTATGTTATGTCAACACAATAAATCTGTATCTCAGCAGGTGACACTTTAAGACGTATTTTGTTTCCATTATAAATTGATGAGGATGTTGTACATACAAGGCAAGTTTATGATCTTTTAAAGAGAGCAAAACTTCAGAACTGTGTACGGGGTTTTAATTAGTGAATTTAGCAATGGAAAATACCTTAATTCATAAGTAGAGGAAAAAGGTGTGGTGGAGTATTACGTTCTGTTCATGTTTTGCTATGTTTATTATCTATGATCCAACAACTTTCAGTTTTGCATTTCTTGTTTAAAAATGCATTTTCAGCTATAACAGCAAAGTCTCCGATATCAATTCCTAGACTTTAAGATTGTAGGATTAAGCCTTAAAACATGACTTAAAGGTTCAAAAGATGAAGAACAAAACAACTGGAACTCTTTTTTTTTTTCCTAGTTCCATGAATGTAGCTTTTATGAGATGGGAATTCTGCTAACCTCAGTTAACCTAACTTCTCTAAAACTTATACGTCTAGGTAATATATCATGTAATTACGGTTTGTAGTAGTAGATAAATATTTACCTCCAGGGAATTTAGATGTTCTATGATGGAATAAATCAAACATAAATCTAATTCAAATGTGTATTGCTAGAAAATTCTAATAACTAAATCTAGGTACACTAGGACACAGCTTGAAGTCCTTAGGACGCTCTCCTTGTGACACTCAGATCATTCTGATGAATGTGATGGACCTTTCAGTGCCACTAAGAACCACTAGAAGACGCTTTTGATTGCCTTGATTCTTGTGGAGCCCACCCATCACTTGACCTTTTCCTGGCTTGCAGAGAGGATGCCGTTCGATGGAGCAGAGAGTGCCGCAGGCCTGCTTAAAAGATTATCCACAGCCTCGGAGGAAGGATACATCTTGTTTTCTAACTTGAAAAATGATACTTTGTCTAAGCTGGGTTAAAGTCTAAATACCTATAGAAGTACTTATATGAAACAGGTAAGAGACAACATAGTTATAAATATTTGCAACTTCACAAGGTGATGGAGATGGTAAACAGAAGAAAATCTGTGTTTGATTTGCTTGTACCAAATAAAGTTCCCTGCCCCCTCCATTTCTTTGTCTTTTGGTCCATTAATGCTCAGGATAACTGTATTCCTCTTTCTTCTTGGAGGATAACTTCACTTTTATACCCAGTCTCCCTTTTAAGCCTTCTAGGCAGTGTTGCTGATGATTCCTGCAGCTTACCTAGAAGGTAAATGTTTTCTGCTGCAGTATCAATCGTATTATTTTTCTGGTTAGTAAACATGCTTTTTCTTCTCTTTTTTATTAGGTGACTGGTTGGTATTTTTCACTGAAGAAAGTGCCTTTCACTCAACTTTATATAATAGTACCACTGTGTAAATTAAAAACATACATTAACAAAACCAGCAAGCTTATAGCTTGAAGTTTCCTGCTCTTTTCTAGTCAGATAAACTGTAATGTAAAGATAGGGAAAATTTTTATTTGCAGTTTGTTCAAAATATATTCTTTATCAGTGATTTCTATGATGATTTACAACCTTGCTTTTCTGTAGTTTTAGCATGCAAAATAGTAATAGCCAACAAAATAGCCTTCATTAAAGACTTTCCATGTCTTTTTCATGTACACTTTGACCAATATACACAACATATACACAATTTGCAGGAAAATATAACATCTGCCTACTCTCACCATCAAAGAATTACTCTCAAGAAAAATGGACTATGGTATGAAATAAACGAAATATTTCCCATTAATAAGAATAGATGTGTCATGTTTAATACTAGAACTTCACGCTCACTGAGTTCACAGATACTATGAAAAGTATCCGTGGTAGACAGTTGCAAGATGCTTGATGGCTTTTAAACAGCAGACACAAATGCAAAGTGAATGAAAGCGTGACCCTTCAGGTTTTGTATATAGGCAAAAACCAAAACATTTTCATGTGCTCAGAGTGAAATGACCTGTGGAGCTAGACATTAGGTATCCTCATTGCATGTGCTGCAAGGTATGAATTCAACTATAAAATATTTTTAATCCTTGATTTACTACTCTTATAGCTAAGAATATAATTGCAAAGAGTGCATCTGAGAGAGCTTCAGATAAACTGCATTTAGAAGAAAATTATAAGTGTGTGCCCTTACAAGAAAAACCAACAAATTGGACAAACAAAAAGGAGTTTCCTGAAAAAAAACAAATCCTGATTTTATGTGTCCTCCCTGACATGTCTCCCCATAAGAGTCCTGATAGGTAACTTTGTGGATGCGATTACTTTGAGTCACTCAAAGAAGCAAATCATGAGATAAAGGCAATATTTTTTTCTGTTATTCATTCACAGCAGAGCAAAACATGAAGATGAATTTTTCACCATTAGCTCAAGTTTTGCACTAAATTCTACTACTTCCCTCGTAGTACAATTTACTGATCCACACCAGGTATAATATTGAAAATAAATAAAAAAAGTGCATTATCAAAGAAACATTTTGCAGGTCTTCCTGTTGTTTTGTTTCATTTTCATTTGAAAATTAGGAAGTGAAACACTGCTTTCTCAAACATGCCATTGCCATAATATTAGTTATAAATTATGCTTATGTTCAAAATAATCTGAAAACCTCATGGCACATATTACATCATTACTATAATCCAATAAAAAGCCCCTCACCTATATGTTTGCAACTGCAAATTAATATTGGATATACTCCTTAGAAATAATTGAAGCTAAATTCAGTTTTTGTGACTTCCTCCCACTCAAATTATTTCTGATATCAGTGGAAATACTTCTACATTGATGAGCACACAAAGCAATCTGCTAAGAACAGCCTACATCTAGCAAGGTTATATATACTCTCCTCATTTAGATACTTTGTGTGAAGATATTCACATGTTGTGATGCATAGTCTCCAATAATAACATATTGCACTAATTTCCTAGTGAGGAAAGTATGAATTAGCAGCCAGTTAAAGGCCTCCAAGTAGTTCATGGAAATGATGACTGCTAAATCCAGACAAGCCTTCTTAAGTTTAATGTCTTATTTTCTCGTTTTTTATTATTACTCATAGTCTCTGTATGAAGAATATGTTCATTGAGCTTTCTGCGGTGCTTGTATTCCCTGCAATATTTTGATTTGTTACTGTGAAAACAATTAGATCACAAGTATGCAATTATGATTTCAAAAAGGTATAATTCACCTCACTAAGAAAATTAAAATCCAAACCTGATGACGGGTATACAGCAGAAAGGCAATAGCTGAATAAAACCAGATTTGCTTTTAGTTTTAAAGATTGTATGCTGCAAAATAAATCTATATATTATACATATAGAAGATTTTTTCATCTGAACATTTTGTTACAGTAGAGTGACCACAATTTTGGATACTGTAATTAACTTCTTAAGCAAATACCAGGACAAAGCAGGCAGTTATCCTCTGAAGGAGCTAGCCCATTGAACGGTATAATTTAGGCATTATTAGGCAGTTATAGATTACTGGGATAGAAATTAAATACTAGGAATGAAAAACTTGCAGAATTTTTATGATTAATTATAACTCACTCTTATTTTTGATCATTTGAAAAGATAGTTTTCCATAGGCATCTGTGTTGAGACCAGGAGAATTCTCACATTATGCAATATTCTAGGACAGTGACATTTCAATTTGTATGGTGAAGCTGTTTATTTTAAGAAGACTTAACAAGATTTAAGTCAATTACACTGAGATGTATTTAATTGTTAAGAGTGAACGTAATTCTTAAGTTTCATGGCTAGGATGTTCCCATAGAGAAGACACATAGGGTCCAGAATTTTGGCATATACGTTATTATCTAGCCAATGAAACAGAGTCCAGTCATCAATGTATCCACTTGGAAGACGATGTAGCACTTCTTAACTTGAACAGGTAATTGAACCTTGGTCTTTCCAGGAGCTAAATGCACTGTTAGGCCATTTTTAAGTAGTTCAGAATAAAAGGGTAAGGAAGTGTTATTGCTTTATGTAGTTGTTCTACAAAGAAGAACTATATTTTGACATTCCATGATCCTTCCACGACTTCAGGGGAAATCATCACCTTCCCATCTATATGCTTACTTCAAGTACCTCAACTTTTTCTGAGGCTCATTAAAATGAATGATAGAATTTTAGGAGATGCTAGAGTACAAAAGTAACCTTCACTTAGCTTTAAGTTTCATCTAATTTTTTTTTTTTTATAGTTGTACCATTTTTTCAATTTGAACAATAATCTTTATACTGCCTGTGAGGTCTGGTCTGTTGATAAATAGCTTCCTTATGGCTTCCTTTAAATGGTGGATTTTATTTATTTTACCATGGAAGCCATTAAGGAGTGTCTTGCCTTCAATAAGCCTGTCTAAATAAATAATAATAATATTTTTTATAAACTAAGAGAACTGTAGTTGATCATTTTCATCCAATAAAAATAGGTTTAACTTTCTTAAAAATCTCCATTTTATCGAGAACATTAGTATTTAGAGCAAATTTGGACAGGGAAAGTTCTCTCTCTCTCTCTCATTCTCTTTT
>VXBA01004918.1:751910-885393 GCA_013399895.1 Serilophus lunatus
GAGAATTTGCCTCTAAGAGACTCCAATTAACAATGCAGAAGATTGTTCCAGCCCTTCTTTCTACATCACCAGTTTAGAAACTTAGTAACATCTGTGGAAGAGGCTGCTGGAGTTACAAATGGTAAATCTGCAGCGTGCTTGCAATTGCAAAACCGAGCCAGGCATCTGCAGAATGCAAATATCTAGTGAATAACCTGAAATGTTGCAATAACTTGATTCTTGTATATTGTTGATGGTAGTCCAAGAAAGAAGTTAGGTGGAAATAATCATATTTTTAAGGATTACTTCTTCAAGCTGTATATACCAATTCTTGAACAGTTGTGATACAAAATGTGCTTCCATACAACACCAACCTGCATGCCAGCAGTACAAGCATTTAACTCTAACTGGGAAGATGCTGATGCTGAGGGCAAGGTGCACTCGCTGTTTCCACACCCCAAAGGAACTTTCACTGGCCC
This sequence comes from Serilophus lunatus, assembly GCA_013399895.1. Lineage (NCBI taxonomy): Eukaryota > Metazoa > Chordata > Aves > Passeriformes > Eurylaimidae > Serilophus > Serilophus lunatus. The sequence goes on from VXBA01004918.1 coordinate 752,369, forward strand.
AGTAGTGCTGCCGAATTTTGGCCGAGGCCATTTAACAATAACATTCTGAGAAAATGGGGCTAGAGCACCTTACATAATGGCACTCTCTGATACCTCTCTAGTGACTCTGGTCCCTAAATACCCTAAATGGAACTAAATATATTCGGAGCTTTCAAAGATGAATGACTAAACGTGAAGTTCCCCTCCTCCCTTGCTAGACAGAGTTCAACTCCTAATTTCAGAAGTGCTCAACTCAGAAAACAAAAGCCATAAGTTTCAATTAATGTAATTATTTTCTTCAAGCTTGTGGATTATTTCGTCACTAGTCGTTGGTCCTCATTAAAAATGAAAGTTGAATTTTGTCAATATTAGCACTATTGAGATCCAGTCCTAAACATTCTACTGTTCAAATGCATGCACCCTGCATCATTGTAGTAATGTCTACATAACCTAATGTGTAATGTATGTATACAAGTGACAGAAATAAATAAGAAGAAACATTACAGAAAAAGAGGCTTTCATGGAGGAAGAAATTAGTTGGAACTGGGCCAGGCACACTTTGTCAGCACTAACAGTCATCTTGAAAAATTCAGAAACCCACAAATCCCACTCCACAAAGCAGAAACTGAGTGAAATGGTGTTATTACTACTTATGATGTAAAGAGTTCAGGGAACAAAAGACAGATCTTCAGTAATGCTGTATTGAAAAAAGGAAATAAATGTCCCACAGGGTAGTCCATTTGAGAACTAGAAAAGTTTTAAATGTGAAAAAAAAAAAAAAAAGAAAAAAGAAGATGTAAAATTCCATAATTTGTCCCTTACAAGATATTGTTTGCTATTAAAGGAAGTTTGTGATGTCCTTAAGAGATATATAAAAAGTCAGTATTCACTATTTAAAGGTTTATGATGCTGATTTCTTTACTGACAGAAGGAAACACTTAATTTCTTCATTTTAAAAGTAAGGACATATTAGGGTGGTATACATCATTATGCATATCTATCAAACAACCCTCAGATTTATTCTGCTCTAAAATCAAAAAAATATAGGATCATTTTTCTCTTTAGGATCTTCAATGTTTCCTGTATCTCTAAATTATGTCTCTTCCTGATAAATTTTATAACTAAAAAGTTGTATTTTCTGTGTTTCTTTTTGATTATTGATGAATTTAGTTTCTGTCTGAAACTAAAGTTTTCCTTAGTAGGGAAAGAACTTTTCTAACCATGCTATACATTAAGCATCTTATGAAATCCTCCAGGAAAACTTTTTGAGTTTGTTACAGTACAGGATGTCACATAAAATTAACTTCAGGTGCATGCAATCTTGATATATATGTATAATATTTTTAAGAGCAAGTAGACTTCATGCTAGCTCTATTTTTGACTCTTCTGGTTTACTCCAACCTTCTTCTGATCACTGTGATCACTGAAATGCAATCAACAATTTGTAAAGTGTAGAAGAAATTAAAATTCAAATCTCAAAACACTAGTATGAGAAACTTGCTTTATTTTTATCTCAACCCCAAATCAGTAACCTCAGAGGATTTGGTTATTAAACTGAGGAATTCTATGTGTGTTTTCACAAAAGAAAACAGTTCAGTATTATAAGAATTTATGCCCCAGAGAAGAAAATCTGCATCTCTACAGTGCGTACCATAAACAATTCAGATAAAAGTGTCATAAATTAGCAAAAGAACAGCCCACAAGGGCTAGTACTTTCATTTACTCGCCAGGCAAACTAAATATTTTTCAGGCAAAAAGTGGCATAGAAGTGTGATTTGTTTACTGTGCTGTATCTGTTTTGTATTGGGAAAGTTACTTTATTTCATGGTGAAATGGGGCAAAATAATAGCAGAAGTATGTGTTCTTTTCTTATTTTATATCTGAAAATGTAGCTTTAATTGAAGTAAGATTATATAGTTGTGAGGGGAAGGGGTGGCCAACCATATATTTGATGTCTTAATTTTTCTGTCTCCTTCATGGTCTCTCAAGCAGACAGTCAGAGGTATTTTGTACCCCTCTTTGGCTGCAGAGCTGAGATAATAGCTGAACCGCCAGCTTCTGAGGAGGTAGAGTGAAGGTAATATTTTTGAGGATTAACTTAAAACGCATGCATTAAAAAAAAAAAAAGGAAGTATACAGATACTTCTTCCTTTTACAAGTTTGAGTGTCTGACAACAGAGCAAGGCTGCTGCAGCATTGTTGTCAGATAGGCAAGCAAAAAGATGAATCCCTTCTTCCTGGAGAAGTATTAATAATGAGAGAATGTGAAGAGGGTTGTGTGTTAATTTTAGCTACTAGAAATAAAATATTTTATCTCCACTAGTAAATTTTATTTTTAATTTAATATTTTTAATGGGCTACATTGAATTTTTAATGTCTAATTAATTTATCTAATTTGTATTTTGGAGAGCTAGGTAAGTCAAACTGGAGATACAGAAAATCTTGTCATTGATTTGACCTTTCCATTACTCCATTTCCATGAAGTATTGGCAGCTCCTCCATCCCCTCAAAAGAAAACAATGTCTCTGTGAGAAAGAGAAGAGCTCTTACATGGTTAATGCTACCAGGTGTTCTGTGGTGCTTCAGCTAGAGAACAAAATAATATACGTTTAATTCCAGCTATGTGTAATTCTGCCATTTTTAAACTGGTGAAGATAAAACTGAGACTGTATGTCCAAGTCCATTCACTAAACAATGGTTCTGTTTTCTGGACTATTTATTTATGGGGTGTTTTCCCATCAGGAAGAAAGGGGATTTATAACAATGTATTTCTCCTATTCTCTTTTCAAGTTAATGACTTGACAGTTCCTGATTCTGACCTCGTACAGTTTGATTCTTAGGCAAAATCTGACAGACTTTTTCTGAATAACTCTGGAGTATATTGTACTTCTTGGCCTATGATTCTGGGGTGCCTTTTTTAAGCTGATGTAGCTTGCTACTTTTTTTTTTTTTTTTTTAAGAGACTGGAAAGACTTACCATATTCTATTCATCACTCATGACAAATGACTTCTTTTGGGACTTTTGAGAAGAAGTTCTGGAGTAGCTGTAACAGGCTAGAAAATCTGTCAGGTTTTTTATTTTTATTTTATTTTATTACAGCAAAAGTAGTGAGAATAAGAATCCAATCTGCTGCTGAAAAAGAGCCACTTCCTTCCCAAGTAACATTTCACTTCTCTCTCCAGTTCTCACAAAAGCTTAGACATTTCAGAAGCTGTCAGTTACTTTCACAGAAATGCTTTAGGTCACCACAACAAAAAATCTACAAGAATATCAGAGGAGAACAGAGAAAATAAAGCAGGCAGGCCTTTTTGTTTATCTCACAGTTGTAAAATATGAGCTCTTCCCAAGAAAATTTAGATGTGATTTAAATGAAATTTGTATATGTTTTGTTTATATTGATCAACAAATTCACTTTTGAATTCAAAGCTTAAACTTTGCAGCTTGTATTCATCTTCACATGGACATGCACCTCAGTTGCACAGTATTATTAATAATCATTTATTATGCCTCACCTTAAAATAATCAGTATTATGACAGGCTGCCTATTTTACAAAATAAAAAACTTCTGTTTAATTCCATTTCAAGAGATGTGTGCCATTTATAAACAAACATCTGAGGTTTAAATTACTCCTTTATACTAGTAGTTTTTGTTTTCTCCAATGTTCTTTCTGAAAGAAAATTCCACAATTGATTTACATTTATTCTAGTTTTCTCATTTTTATCACTCAGTACTGTACAGACAAAATTTTTATTTCACTACTTTCAGTACTTCCTCTTTCCCTGGTTTCTCACTCTTCCATTTTGCTCATTTATGATTGCTTGTTATTTTCTGTTTATTTTGTCCTGCAAGTCCTGTAACTGTTACTTTGAAGTGTCCCTTAAGGAACTTCGACTTAACACAGATTTTAATTTATATTTCAATGGTCTCTTTTCCAGTGAATTCTAACACTCTAATTATGTGGTTATTAGTACCTTGTGATCATTACACAGTAACACTTGTTAATCTCGCTCCTATTTATCACCTCAGGACATTCACTATTGCATGTGACATAGGGTAATCAGAGTGATCTATGACAACACTAATATCCACAGTATAAATCTACGGAAAGCTAGGAGCTTTGGAGAGTGACGTTTGGAAGAGATTTTATCTGACTAGTTCCCTTTTGCCAATAATGTGAATATATATTATTCTGTCAGTCTTTCCCAGTAGCATTACTCAGAACATTAAGTTTCCCCCGCCCCCACTTATTTCCACTGAATGTTAAATTACTTTGTGGTAATAAACACTGAACACTTAATCCCTATCAATGCAAAACTCTTCATGCAAATAGCCTAGAAAGCAAACAGATATTTCAGCTGTTATATAAAGGAGTATTTCCTAATTTCTGATTGCCATAAATTTTATTTTATATTTATATTAAATTTTATTTTATATTTAGCCTGTTTTCCAAACCTCCCGAGTGAATGAATCTCAGTAAATTCATTGTGCATTGGCCCACTTTGGTCCTGATGTCATGGCTTCCAAAATGTTCCTCTCATTAGGGTTTTGGTGAGAACCCTGTGTAAATTGTCTAGCTTATCCCTTAACTTGTGACATCTTTTATTTGTGTTTTAGATAAACTAACAAATAGATGTTTGCCTGAAGTCACATCAAATTCTAAGTTGCCATCAGCCCACAGCTTTTACCAAAACAGGAGAAGATATAATTTATTTTTTATTGTGTTATTGTTTACTTTATATCTCATTAAAAATATACTTAGAAGACCGTGGGGATTATATTTGATCCTGCAGGATCATGTAAATATTTGTGATTCTGCAATGATTTTAAAGATTAAAGATTACTTAACGTATTTAACTTTAAGGAAATACTATAAATGAAAACTTCTGAGGGTGGGGATGAAGGAGAGTGCAAAACCTTTTAAATTTATCTTTCTTTGACATTTGTTCTAACATTCAACCACTAAAAAATTACTAACCTTTTCTGTTCTCTTTATGTGTAAAATGTGTATGCAAAGTCTGTGTACAATAGGAGTAATAAGGCTCTAATATAATCAGAGGACTGGACTCAGGAGGAAGCAATCTAGAATTTTAGATATTACTCTTCCAACTCTAATTTTTCATAGAAGTCACTGTCAGGAAAGCAAATATTATTTTAATTCTTTTATGAAAATTTGCATTATTTGGATAAGGAGGGTGCCTAAGATTCATAAAGACAAAGTGCTGAAACTTGTTCCTGGGCACTTTCAACATAGAAGTAAAGTTGAAATGAAAGTCATCACATACTTAATCATCCAAACCACCAGAGACTGTAATGACTAAAACTCTGTAGTCCCACCACGGTGGGCAGCTCCACTGAAATGAGGGGTTCCCCATGTTGACTTCAGACACAAACACACTAATGCAGATGTTTTCTTTTCTGGCTCGACCCCAGGTCTCCCTTAGCAGAGCCTCAGGCAGAATTCAACTAATTAATTTGTAGAGCACAGTGACAAAATACATCTCAAGAAGGGTGCCTCCAGAGAGGGACCCAGAACAAAGAAATGAGGCAGTTATACTCCTACAATCTAAGTTTCCTGCCCCACAAGTGACAGTTAGGCTCAATTATTATATTAGGATCAGCAGTCTTCATGCTTTTTGTTAGTCTCTTCATCATCGCTAGGCAGGCTGTTGGTTCTCTTATCTCTCAGGTTGCAGCTTCGACCTTCCTTATCTTCCTTATCTTTCTGTATGAACCAGCTCTGGAGCCTTCTTGAGTAGGTAAAAGCTCAGCATATTTGGGTGAAAGTTCAAAGTTTGTAGCCCAAGGCTTCAGCAGTTCTATCTACTAAGTGTTATATTATGCAAAGTGGCTAGTTTCCTTTATTTCTTTATATTTCAGGAAAGGGAAACTCTTCACATGGAAACTTGTCCAGCACTGTCGATGGAGAAATTCTTACTTACATAGCTTTGATGTTAAACTATAGCAGACAAGACACTTCTAAATCTTTCTGAGCATTTGTAGATATTACAGAGAATGTATGAGACAGGAATTTTGTACTAATTGACAGACAGGCATGGACACTGAAACCAGGCAGCTGAAGGCAGACTGTAGTTCTATGACTTAAAAAATGTGCTTAACATATGCAAAATAGCATTTTAAATTCACTGTTTGCGAACCTTTTTCTCTGAAGAGTATAATATAATGAAGATGGGCCTGACAAGAAAAAGACAGTGGGTGGAATTCTGAAGAACATCAACCAAGAGGATTTTCTGAAGGAAGAATAATGTCTTACATAAAACAAGTATAAAATCAAGTATTAACTGAACTACTAAAATTTTAATTTCTGAAACATCTTCAATTTTGAATTTAAGATAATATGGAGACATTTAAATTTGACTTTCAGATTTCGAAATCCACTTTTAACACAGTTTACAAAGATATTACCCCAAGAATTTGTAATGAATTTTATCTTTTTTTTCCTGCAATTTCTTCATAAAATCATATAATCAAAAATCATTTATCACTGAAAAGATCTTTAAGATCATGGAGGTCAATAGAAAACTGATTTTCAATTGAGTAATATAAGTTTAGTAGTGTCGTTTCTACCTTCTGGATATACTCCCCAAAAGGCTACAGTTTTTTGGGAGAAAATTCTTAGGTAAGTAGTGCACTATGTTGAGGTATATAAGTATTTGCAGGGCTGGAGGACTGGAAGTAAACAATGAAGATCACAAGGAGGAAGTACATGCAAAGTAACCTGCAGGCAGTGAGTAAATCTGTGTACATTGGAGTGGAAGTTTTGAATATGAGTACATGAGAAAAGAAGAAGCTGCTGCTGAGCACAAAGTTGGTCACATGAGCTCAAAGTTTGTGGAAACTTGTGTCTGTGTAAGGGTCAGGTTTTAAGATCAGAGTTCTTCAAAAGTTTGTCATTATAAGCTTCCCTTTGCATAGTATTACTGTGCCCTTGGAGCTGTTTTTCTAACTTCCAACAAGTAAGAGACCTTTTCTTTTCTTTATAAAGGAAAATAAATTTAGTGTGAAATGATATTATGGGTGTTTAAAAGAAGGTGGGAGTCTTGGGAAAATGGTAATAACAGAAGTGGAAAAGTTAATTTGAAATATAGCAACCTGGACAAAAACTGTGTCTTTGGATTTTGTAGGCAATTGTAGCTAAAAGGTGTTGTGTCAATCCAGAAAGGAAATTTTATGGTTACAGAATGAATGGGATCTATTTTTCTTGTGTAAGAAAACATGAAGACATGGCCTATGGTGATACAGTGGCAACTTCTTCTTTAGCTCTCAATGAAGGAAAGCTGTACTTGTTTTCATTTTTAAGTTTAATGGGTAGCAGCAGAAACCTTTCTCTGGGAATTGAAATTGTGATTCAGACAGTGTGAACTGAAATACAAAAGAATTTTCAAAAGTGAAATGAATGACTTTTGCTTTTGTCAATATGTTGCAGTCCCAGATGAAAATTTGTGAATACCTGAGACAGGTGGCTGTTCCTCAGGTCTCCATTTGTTTCAAATAATTTAAGAAATTAAGAAGATTGTTTTCACACTCGAGGTACATCTTTCTTTTGGATACAATCAGAAAAATGTCCAGAATGTCTCTCAGGGAAAATGATCCCATTGTTAAATCCTTTGTCAGAAAGAGTATTTGTAGATTGTACTCTCCTAGAATTTTAATCAACCTTCAGTGAAGCTATTAAATTTTTTAATTTTTTTAAATATATTATAAAAAGAAAATGATTTGAGCTATTGGGGACCTCATTCTTATTATCACAACTGAAAAAATATGATGATGTTGAATCGTCTTTGGAATGACTTAGATATGTCCAAAACACTAGTAATTTCATGACTGGTTGAAGCTGCCCCTTCTGTCGATTCCAGGACTGAGCAGATACTGAGAATCATAAAAGAGGCAGGTTAGGTTTATATTCTGTTTTCTCCAGTTTCATACACAAGACAGTTTAATTGCACAGAAGAGTCTAGAACTTCAAGTCCAAATGAAACTAGATCAGAGATATCTGGTCTGGGGTTGACATGGCAGCAACATTTTGCAAAGAAAACTATCCTTTGGGTTTTTTAACTTGTTTGTTGCTTTTTTCTCTTTCTGGGTGCTTTGTTTGTTTGGTTTTTTGTTTGTTTGTTTTCCTCAATGAATTCCGAGTTATTGACTGTCCTCTCTGCACTATAACCAGGGATAAAAATATGCTCCATACTTTGTCAAAAGCTACTTTATATCACCGTTAAAAAACCCAACTGCAGCACTGTTAGGCTTGTGTTCAGGATTTTTACTTCTCTGGTGTTCAAGCTGCCTTTACAGAAATAATCTAGGTGTGAATGTGTTACTATTGGTCAGGGAGGTAGTATTTGGATTGAATAAAATAAGGAGCTAAGGAGATTCCTACAAAGATGGAAATTTTACCATGCTCTGTCATTTTCATTTATTAACATTTTCCATGGGAAAATATTACTCATCATATCATTCAGAACCTCAAAAAAATTTAGTTTTACCTGCAGATTAAGAAATCTTCAGGACTCTTTAAGTGGAACAATGGGTGATGCCTTATGATTTTAAAAATAGTGATCATAATTATTAAAATGTGAAGCACATCTTTATTCCCTCTCCAGATAGATCTATGAGATACTTCTTTTATTACTTTATTTTTGTTAGAGAATAAAATGGGAAAGAGGCAGAAGTAAAAGCAGATGCCCTATCCATGCTACTGGGAAAATTACTATCTTTGTAATTATACCCTTAGAAAAAAATTTTCAGTTCTCTTATCATCTTTCTCATAACATGACCCCACTCTCCCCACTCATCCATTTATGCAGTCTTCTCTCTGCTTCACATTCAGTTATTGCTTTTTCTCTCTTAATGACCATGCCAACAGAATGTTAATGGACAGAATTTATGCTAAGTAGTAATTAATCAATATCAGTGTTCAAAATCAGCACATCTACAAAGTTTACATTTTCTAAACAATCCCATAAACCCTGAAAATTAGCAAAAATAGCACATGTACGATTCCATTCTCTTTACATAACTATTAATAAAGATTTTCTTGTAGGTGTTCTCTTTCTGAACATCCATTCTGCTGATAACACTGCCTTTTCCTGACTGTTAAGGTGGAGTTGAGTCGGTTGTAATCAGTGTCATTCTACATGATTTCACCACCTTGTTCTGCTATATATAGTTTTGAGACAGTAGCCTGTTTTAGGTAGATCTGTGTCTTCTATCTGAGGCCAAATCCCAAAATCACTCATCGTTTGTCTGGGAGAAATCCGTATCTGCCCTGCCTCTATGTGAAGCTATATATTTCAAAAACTTCCACCATTGGTAGAGGCTGCCAAGTGTTGATATTAGGTACCGTTTTTCCTAATGAGTGTTTGAAGAGAGCAGTCCACAAATCCAGTTTTCCCAGACATGAGACAGCAGCAGGATGAAGTACTACAATTTCACAGCCAGGTCAGAAATGTGAATGATTCAAACTTGCATTCCAGAAAAGGAATGCTTCAGTTCAAGATCACCACAATGAATACTACCTCAGTGCCATCTGCCTTCTAAGGATGGGCTTTGCTTTCCTACCCACATAACTATTTGTATCCATAATGTCTGTTTTTGCAGCATTTAATTACTGAGTTTGTCTCTTTTCTGATTTGTCACCTTTGTCTTCACTGTAAGAACAAGTGTTTCAAACATCTCAGTCCTAACATCACCTTTTCTTATTCTGTATGAATTCTCCATGCAGAGTTTAGTTTCTCTGAACTGCTGTATTCCTGTAATTTTTATTTTTTTTTAAAGAAACCTCAGTGCAACTGATTCAACTCTTTTGGCTTCTGCATACTTTTATTTGCTACCTAATTTGTGTTACTGACTTTTTGGCCTGGATGCTAAGTGTTAAAAAGGAAACATAACTACATTTTAGACTTGCTTCACAGGATTTGTTATGTTATTTGATATCTTTGTGCATTGGCAGTTGTTCTGGTAGGACAACTGAAGTCGATTAAGATCTCGTGTAAAAGCAATCCCCTTAAGTGCAGCTTTGTGCATCTTATATAAATACTCCAGTTGACCTCCTCAGAGTCATTCTTTCAGAGGTAATACCGACTGTGTTGGGGACTTTCTTTGGAAAAGGAGTCAAATGCTGAGATGGAGAAATAAATATGAGACATGGTTGTTTACAAGTTGCACAGACTTAAATGCACACTGCATTATCAAATGTGTATTAATTTATTTTGCAATGTGTTGAACTATATTTGAAATAAATCCTTGCTACTATCTCCGTCAATTTTTTAGGCAAGTAAATGCTGAAACAGAACAGAATCTCTGTTTTGCTTTTGTATGTTTAGTAAATGTCTCTCAGAACCTTTTTAACGTCCTTACAGTTGGTACTCCTTGTGCAATGCCTAAACACATGCAGGGCCTGGTGGCATGAATTGTATCACTGTATGGATTTGTATTCTTATCTCCCAGGTGTTATGTAGGAGAAAAGGCAGTAAACTCGAATTGATGTAAACTTCTGCAAAGCTCAAAGAACATAAAAGTTGAGTTCGCCCTCAGTGTTCAGGATTTTATTATTCTTTAGCCCTTAAAGGTAACAAGAAAACATGAATAGTGACGGGATAGGTAATTGACTGATTTTCTTTTGACAAAAGATCCATATTCTTCTTGTAAAGCTACTTCCATGGCTAATTTTCTATCTTGCCATTGCTAATAGCTCTGCAGCTTCCTCTTTACAGACACATGATAGTAATTTAGGATCAATACATTGCAAATAATTACTTTTACCTCATTCCTGAGAGAAACATTCACACTCGGATTCTAAATAAAGTTGAGGAACTGTGCAGTAATTTAACTGCTGAGATATAAAGGTGGTAAAAATGACAAGGCAAACGATAGATTTTTTTTTAATGGTTTGTGGAGGAATTGTGAATAGAACCTTCGTCTAGCAAAGAGGTTCTGAAGTCATGAGAGAACAAGACAACCACATCTTACTATAACAATCTATAACAATAGAGAAAAGCGGGAACAGTGTTGAGCACTTCTGTTGCTGGTTTTCTTCTGCGCCTTAGATGTGTGTTGACTACTTAAGGCAAAGGTCATCAAGGCCCATCCTTGTCTTTTTGAGCCAAGAGGTCCTACTCAGGCTCTAGAGAGCAGTCATGCCTATATCTTTGTTCATTTGCCCTATGGATAAGAGCTTCTGTAGCTTCGATTGATGATGAATGATAATTTTAGTGTTTTTATTTCATTGTTTCTTGCACTTTAATCTAGGCTATGATCTCTGTACATTTAAAGACCTGGAGAGATTTTTGGCATGAACTCATTAAAGAACCAGCAGAGTCCATTAGTAAACAATTCTGCCCCAAAAGCACACTACATGGAAGCATGACAACTGTACATCCTGACTCTGGCAGGTAACTCACATGGTTTGACAGAGTGGAAGACATACTGTGAAGTCACTACCTGCCTCAGTAGCTTCTCCCTAGGCTGTTGGATGTCAGAGATGAGATGTGGCATCATGTGCTTGCCTGATGTAAGTAGAGATATCACTCCCTGTTTACAGCTACAGTATGTTGCATTTGGAAAATGTGGTAATACAAGATTTCCTGTGTCCTCTGTCCAGGGCAGATTTTGGAGGTGCTATCTCGCTAAGTGATTGCTAGGTCTTCTGGGCCACATTTCTAGTCAATGCAATGGATGCCCCTTGCTGTCTGGTCCCGTGTCAAGGGGGTACCAGATCCTTCTCTGAAGAGAAAAAAAAAGAGACATTTGTCATCTGTGCCTTTTCTCCACATTACCTATTTGAATGACTGTAATGTTTGTATCTGAAGGAGTTTGATTTGCTCTAGCAAATATTTGGAAGGGAAAGGGTTCATTCCTTCCTGAGAGGCAAATGGGAGATGGAGACTCCACCCAGACAACAGCTGTGGTGATGTAATCGTGGTGGATGTAATCCTGAGAGGACCTGGCTACAAATACCTTAGAGCTGGCCCTCTGAGCTAAGGTTTTATCTATTCTAATGTACTTCTTTGTAAGCAGGTTGAGCTGCTCTTATTCTCTCTAAGTGAGAGCTAAGTTAGGCTGGAATGAAAAAACTTTGATTAACATTTTAAAGTGAATGTAATTTTTTCACAAATACTTTGTAGGAAAAAAAAAGTCATTGAGCTAGGTTTTTTTTCCTGGAGAGTCATAGTTTGAAAGAAGTTACAGGGATCATCTATTTTGGAAGTAATTTTAAGGAGGGTTTTGTGGTTTTTGTGATTGATTGGTTGGTTTGGTTGATTTGTGGGGTTTTTTTTGTNGGTTGGTTGTGTTGTTTTGTGGGTTTTTTTTTTTTTTTTTTTTTTTTTTGGGGTTTTTTTTTTTTTTTTTTTGCTAGTTGGCACAATATCAGGGATTCCAGTTTTTTTACTTGACATGCATGACTTTGCTATTCATGGACATTGGTGACAACTTTACCCCTCTGTTTTGGAGCCATTCTGGCTGTTGTTGCCTTCACTGTGTATTGTCTTGTACATGACTTGTATAAGACTGCAGTTAAGAATTTTACTAAGACTTCTGAAATTCGTGTCATTAATTGTGGGCTTGAAATTGTTTTGAAACTGATCTTTGGGAAATTATTGCAAAAATAATTTGTCAGGTCCAAATTCTTCTTGCTTGATGAATATGTTTTCTTAACAGCATAACTTTAATTAAAGCTTAACTTTAAATCATAGAATGAATTCTGGTATGTGTAGTGTTCCATGAATCTTCAGTACTACCAAATCACTTCTAAAGTTGTAATGTAGTGAGGTACAAATCTGATACATAAACCTTTCAACAACAGAAGTGTCATAAACCAAAAATAATTTTGACACTTTGTATTTTGAGTTAGTATTCCTGAAATGTGTCTCATAGTGTGAGGGAAAAGAACCTATATTTGTTGATAGGAATTGTTCTATGTAATTACAATATACATTTAACCACTAGATTACCTTGGTAACATGCTCTATCACTTTCGTTAAAGCAGTACTCAATCTTGTACAGAAAAAATACTTTTTTTCTAGTTGTTGATAGAAAATTTATATTTTTCAGGACTTTTCCATTAACTTTTAGAGTTATGGTATCAATAGCTTTTAAAGGTGGAAAATAGTTGAATGTCACAACTTGTGAATTTTAAAGCTAACTCCTTTCCTCAGCAGGACAAAGGTGAAGAAATTAAGATGATAAAAACTCCTAAAAATTTGTGGATCAAGGTAAAGCAAATTTAAAAAAGAAAAGGAGGGAAAAAAAAGATTTAATTGTTTTATTTTCTAATTTCCCTCAGCGGGTGGTATCTGGCTTCAGCATACATACTTTAGTGTTCTGGAGCAATAAGCCATTAATTAATGGATGGCCTCTCTTCCTCACAGAATCAAAGGAATGTTGGAGATACAGCCTTGGTGCTGTGTGAGCGCTTCTTTGCCAGTAGCCAAAACATAAGTGTGTCATCAACACTTTTCTAGCTACTAATACAGAGGACTGCACTATGAGGGCTGCTATGCAGGAAATTAACTGCAACTCGGCCACTTCTCAAAATATAATGCATTCCAAAATGTCAGATATGACATTCTCATGGAATTTAATATTGTTAGATGCTGGAAAGCAAACGTAGAGAGATATTCGTTATCTCCTAGCTCTTAAGATATAATCCAAAATAAATGTCCATGTAAAACTTAAAAATGTCTAAAAAGTGAACAAGCAAACCAGGCTGCCTGGGTTAAAACGGTTGTTCAGGTTTCTGCAGCCTCTGGAAGGGAGCACTTTGCTATGCCCTTAAAAGAGTACACTTTGCTACTTTCTTTGCTGTTCTCTTCCTGAACATTCTAGGTGCTTTATTTTTCTCTGCTGGTTCTCTGAATAGGCTTAGCAGAGGCAAAACAGCAGTAAAGGACTTTCTTAAATAAAATAAAGCAAAATACTGTATTTCTATTCCAGACTTCATTACTGATTGTCCTTCCTTCATGACAACTAAGAGAGATGATCACAAGTACAGGATCAAATAAAACAAGATCACATGAAACATAAATCTCTCTAGCTTATCTTGGTAGAGCATAAATATCTATACAGTCTTCTGAATAAAACCAATTTTTCTGTGTTCTGTGTGCCATTAACTGAAATTTGTCAAAGTTTCCTTTTTTTTGGGCCCTTTCAGGATCTTCATCTTATTCCTTAGAGACATTTCTTGTTCACTTAAAATTAAGTTCAGCCTGAGAATATAAAAAAAAAACTAGTTTCTTTTGAGTGTTTTGGAATTAACAGAAGTAGTTATTTTTAATGCATTTCCAGACAATATCTAATATCACTAATCTAGTCATGCAATTAGCCTTATCATTGCCTCTTGTTCTGTAAATTTAGTGAGATTTAAACAAACCCTAATATTTGGTTTTAATATATACCATGTATATTTATATATAATAAATCATTCTAACATGAAAAATCTATAACAATAATTTTAAGATAGCTAGCCAAAGAACAGCAAACTTTTGAAAGCTTGTGTATGTGAAGGGAGATGCATATACATATTTGTATGTGTTTTTGGTGCTAGACTGAACTGAAGCCTCTTTCACGAGAGTAGGTTTTTCAAGGTGATAAGGACAAAATCTGTAAACTGTGGCACAAAAACAACTTTCTTTGGAGTCCTAGCTATAAAGGAAATCTGTTGCTATGTGCCCTGGACATCCATGGGTTAGAATGATTAGGCTATGTGCTTTCCAAGATTATTTTAGCATACACTGAAGGTCTATCCCACGACACAATGAATTTAAAGTGGCAGGTCTGATATACCAACTGCCTTCAACAAAGCTGTTTAGGGATAATAAGAGAACATATGATTTGGGATCTCAGCTGACAGGAAAAAAACATCACTGATATTTTCTTTAAGCAATAGAATTTGACATGAAAAATAGTGACCAAACTGTTGTCATATAGAAATGCATATCAGGTTTCTGTCAAAGGCCCAGTCTGTTTGTCCTTTAAAGGATTGATTCTATTTCTGCAAGTAATCTGTAATTTTCACAGGAAAACCAAAGTTCAGAAATGCAGGTAAAAATAAGAAAACTATTCTGAAGTACTATAGTACCTGAGGACCTAGTGTTGTGTGGTCACTTCTATATTTTTTAATGTATTCTCACTGGCAGAAGTGCTCTAATTACCTGCCCATTAATGTAAATGTTCTTTGTAATGTCTCTACGTCAGAGAAGGTCAACATAAGAAAACAATGGCGACTGTCATGAAACCCAGTAATCATTGTTAACTCCCTTGAGGGTGAAATGAAGTGGCCAAATTTGGCCACTTCTTTAAAGGAAGTAATTTGTCTTGAGTTGCAATTAGGAGTCACGATAAAAAAGATGCTAATTCCCTCCCTCAGCTGTTATGATCAGGATCAGCCCTAACCCCTTTCACAAAAGCCTGGCTTGATTACTCACCATCAGTAGTTTATATATTAGGAGTTATTAGTAAGGATCCAGTCACTGTCACAATCTGTTAGCTCAAAATTGAACTGACTCAGAGCTTCTGCATTAGCAGATACATGTGGTGGAACTGCCAGTCAATTTTTAAATTGTAATAAATTATTAATATCTCTTAATTGACTGGCTCACACGATTGTTAAAAAAAAAAATAAGACGGCTCTTCCCCTTCCACCCCCAAAGGGCATTAGAATGCTGCACTTCTGTTTTGCTACTGACAGTGTAAGCCTGAGAGCTTTGACTTCTCTGCTGTGGGATGTGACGGGGGTGCACGGATATGAATTCCATTGATCCTTTGGGGTACTTCTTCAGACGTAAATGTACTACTAGTCAACATTCAGGAGGAAGGATTATCCACATGAGTTTTAGGAGTCAGCTCTACTTTACAGCTTTCTTCTACCTCAAATAGATTTTCCATATGTCAATTATGTATTCATTTTAGATTTTAAATTTTTATGCACATACACTTACTGGCCCTCAATATCTGAGAGCTGATTTCTAAAGCGCTTGCAGAGTCTGATGGTGTTTATTAATAAAAAATATTTTACTCTTGAAATATCCTTTCATTTTTTTTCTTCTCTTCCACCCTGCCTCGTTCTGTGATTGGATTTTGCTTTTGTTCTTGTTACCTGTTTTGTCTTTTCAATACTTTTTGAGGGGATGAGGGCACAGGATTGAGAATTTTGGTGTATATCTTGAAGACAGCAAACTTCTGCAGATTAAATGTTCAGAACTGACAGTCTTCCTGTAAGAAATTAAAAAGAGAGCCAGAGAGATGTAGTCAAGGTCAAGATCAAGTTTTATATTTGATCTTTGCAAGGACTGAAACATCTTCTATCTTCACATAACAAGGCAAGACTGCCAAAGAGAATTAAGACTGAAAGTGGCCACGGAAACTAAAATTTCTGGGTAAGTCTGTTCAAGGTCTGAGATTTTATGCTGACCACAGAAATATATACAAATGTTCCATTATTTCCATTTCTAGTCCTTTGGCTCGGCCAGGCATCATTTATCCCACAGTGTCAGGTCTCTTAACATTGTCATCTCTTAACTAAATCAGTTTAGACGTGCACATGGAGTAGGTGAATCACATGTGAAACATTTAACACATGGAGTTTGTCCAGCCATTCCATTCAGGTTCTTCTCTTCACAAAGGAAGTTATCATATCATATAAAATTATCAATTCATGTGGTTTAAGTCAAATCAGGATTAAAACATTTTCTGATAAATTAATGACATATAGTTTACTGAAATCAAATAACTGATTCCAGTCTAATGCCAGCAGATATGCCTCACTTGATGCTTACAAAAAGTTAATGAATACTTACAAGGTTCTAAATACATCTTTTAGAAGTAATGCCAACAATTTTTATTCTTGCACATATTTCTTCCCCCCCTATATAGACACCTTCTATCAACGGCTGCTGGCATGCCCACTTTTGTTGAGTTTCCTTGTTTGCATACTCTCGTGGAGATGCTTTCTGCAGTCCCCTATCCTGAGCTCTGAGTCCTTCTACCATTGCTTTCTCATTCTCAGATCTCTCTCTACAATCACAAATTTTCATGCCTCTCATATACCTTGTCAAGCTGAATCCTTTTCTTAAAAGCCCAGATGACCTTCTGGGTGCTGTTTTAATCCTTTAACAGTTGTCCTGTGAAATTTCATCATTGTTCATTTCCTCTTCAAGGTTACCAGGATTTCTGCAAACATCCATTCAGGCAATTCTGGGTATTCCCTTTGGGATATTCCATTCATATATGCCTTACATATTCACATCCCTACAGTATCTTTCTGGTGTTACAGAGGCTATAGAGGCTATGTTGCCAGGGAACAGCTGTGCATATTCATCCAAATGAAGAAATAATATTTCATTATAATGTTAAGTTGTGGTGGGTTGACCTTGGCCAGAAGCCAGGTGCCGGTCCAGACACTGTCTTAAGAGCTTTTCTCTGCATTCTTTTACCATCACTGACCTCAATTTCAAAATGAAGTGTTTTGGTGGTTTCAAAACCAACCACTCTCATTAAACACACCTGATCCTGATGGAGCTGCATTGCTTGTTTCCTTTCTCCCCTTCTCCTTAATGTGTTTCTGCCAAGGCGAAACATCTGATTCAGCCCTCTGAGCAACTTACATTCAGCTTTGAACAAGCATTGGCTGTATCAAAATGCATTGCAAAAATACCACATATCCTGCTATGTAAATATCTCAAAATTCTACAAGGTTTTCTTTCAAGAGGCTAATTTATTTGACCATAAAAAATACTTTTGCAGGCAGAGCAACATATCATGTTAAGGACCTTTGAGAACAAGATGAATAACTCGAGTTTTTAGCCCTTTCTAAAGAAACACAAGTGTATTCCATTTGACCTGTAAAATGAAGGAGGTTTTCTGTGTTGAAATAATATACAAGACAAACCAATTATGTCTTCAAACATAAAATTATTGACCATTTTCCAGTGTTATATGTGTACTGAATTTTATGGAGACTTTCATTCTCTTGAAGAACTTCAAGATATAAAAGCATTTTTAGATTATTAAACTCAATATGGTAACTACAGGGAAGTTTCTGAATAACTCACATTAGCAGTGCTTGTTTTGCTTTCTACCTTTTCTGCCTTCTGTCTTGCATTCTTCTTTCTTTCCTATGTTGTTCAGTTTAGGCTGTTAGAAGTTACACAAATATGAGTTTCAACAGCTACCAGAAGAAGTACAATCCTGATTTACCCTTGTCAAGTGCTAGTGCTTAATTAACTGTTTGAATTCATGTGTTGTTGTCAGCACAGCTGCCCATCACTATTATTTCTTTACCTTGGTTTATACACTATTGATATTGGTGTGCAAATCCTTCAAGATGTAGTGCATCTTTTAGTCCATTCTGGGAAATATTTGACTAAACCAAGCTATATTGCAATACAGGATTTTATTTGACTGGCAGTTCAGAGTAGCCCAGCAACAAAAGTGGTAGAGAAATTAACTTTGAAGCATTGCTCTGAGCCAAGCCAAACTTAGAAATATCCATATGCAGAGTGAATACTCTTTATTCTTGGAGACTGCAAGCTGTTCCACTAACAGAAGTTTATGTGCAAATGACTAATTATGATATTTGATACCTGTATTAAGACAAAACAGCATCACCCTTTTGGATGAACTTCTTTAATCTTAAAGTTATAAAAGCTTTCTTATCTTATCACGGCAGCTATTTTCTCTTAAATAAAAAAAATCCTGATCCCATAATTAATCTAGTTGATGCAACAGCAAGATTAATTTAATGGTAACTAATTAATCTTTTCCACTTCTAATTTCCTATGGAGAACTGTTCTCAGAGATTTTCTTGCATACTTTCTTCCTTGTACATCAGTGAAAGCCTAATATCCCTGAATTTTAACTCTGTTTTCTCTAATGTGGTGTGGAGTAGAAACTCTTCTATGCCCGCCTGTTCGTTTCCAGAACTAGTATTATGTTCACGAGAGAGCATTTGGGTCAGACATCCTTCCTAATAAATGTAATTTATATGATGTTAAGGCTTCTACTTCATTTTAAATGAAGAAATTATGTGCCTGTGTCTCCCTCTTGTGGCAAGAAAATATATTGACCAGAAATTAATCATAACAAAACCGTAGGTTTTTATGGTTTCAGATTTGTCCACTGCTATATTTTCTTATGCTCATTTTGTGTGCTGTTTTAAGTTAACTGTTAAGAATTCTCCTTGAGGTGCAGTGAAAATTTCAAACTAAGATTTTGGACAGATTTGTTAAGAATCTTACTGTTACGTAGCTGACTATAAAGAGTGCCCAAAGGCAATAAAATGTTTGCAAGTGTCAAGTCCATTGAAGATGTTGTGGAACAGGAAATATAGTTGAGAGTGAAGGCACAGACCAGTCCTTCAAACAGGAGGCTTGTAAGCATGGCTAGAACTTATCAGCAGCAAACCCTTAAACAACTTCAATTCTTGTAAGCCAGTGATTAAGACAGATAAACTCTGAAATAATGAGAAATGGGCTTCAAAATATCTTGTCTTATTCCAACAAAAGCAAGAGCTTGGAGTTTCTGTGTCCCAGGTTAAGACAGTCGCCTTAACAATAAAGCTTTAAAGTATACAAATGTCATCTTATCTGGTGAATAATTATCATAAGCAGAATAGGTTTTAATAGAAGAAGCTAATGAGCAGCTACAGGATTCCTAGTCTGGTAGTTAAGAGCATTTCAGAAATCTAAGAACACTAGCTCTAAGTCAAATGAATTTGAGATTTGAAAATGAATAATGCCTAAAAAGAAAATTATCTTATTTGCAGTCAGACATAAAAAGGATTTGCACACCTGCCAGACAAAGAGGAAGAAAAATTTCTGAGTTACCAGAAGCTTTCTGTAAAATCTGGCATACCTGGTTGGAGAACTGGCTTTCCATGATTTGGCACTGTAGGTGTGAGACAGAATAACATGTAAATTAGCATAAGACCATAGACTAGCTGTGACTTATGCTGTAAGAAGTTTAGGAGTTTTAGGATAAGAACTCTCCATTTTTGAGGATACTATAGTTATCTCATAGTTATCTCAGTGCTTTCACAAGCCTGAATACTCAATAGCTATTAGAAACATTCTTATGATAACTTATATTCTTTTTTTCCCATCTATAAAATGTGTGGGGAAAATATTTTGATTATGAGAAGACAAAATTTAAATATAAGCAGTTTTAACATGTTTTGTATGAAAAAGTTTTCAATATTATCAGTGCTTTCCCCATTCACAGCTTGGTAAGAGATCAGTTCCTTTTATTTTATCCCTGGTAAGTTCCACTTTCTGGTTCTTGTAAACAAGAAAGATATTTGAAATACTACTTCAAATGCTTAAAAAGAAAACCGGTTATGAAGGGGTTTATGCTAGTTTTTTATGCATAGCAATAAGGCAGATGGGAGTTAATAGAGAAAAAAATTATATAGCACCCATATAAATCAGTGTAGACATTGAACTGTGCCTAATTTTTGCTGGTCCATACATGGGATTAACAGTTCTTTCTTATCTGTCTTGACAGTACTTCAAGTCTGATTTAGACTTTTTATAGGAATGTCCTCTGTTCTTGCTGTATATTACTAATAGTGCATTTTTTGCTACTAAAATTACATTGAAAATGATCTCATCTGTGTAAAAGCCATATATTTGATCATAAACAGCAATAAGAATGCCAAGTAAAATGTACAATAAAAGTCACGGTATGGCTGAAACAATAATATAACAAGTATTTTGCATTATTTCTTTAGGAAGTTTATTCAACAATCAGTCTATTTTTGTACTACGGAAACTACTACTGCAGACATGCAAGACAAAAATTCAGTCTGTCTCTAAGAACCTAGGATAACATTTTAAAAAGCCATGTTTGATCCTCCAGATGGAATATATTGATCCAGAATAACTGGTGGGCACTAATCAATAATATCCTTAAAGTGTTCCTTTTTCCGCTGTTGGAGAGCTAGAGAGCCAACTGTCCTACTGTGACTGGGAAGCTAAATCAGTACAAAAGTGATACCTGTCTCCACTGGGTGGCAGCCCAAGCTCTTCTGAAACCCAAAAGCAAGGGCTTTCTCTTTAGCTGATGAAAAACAGCATTACCCTCACATTTCAGAGCTTTGTAGAACTCATGAGAATTTCAGTACATCTAGTGGGTTGGATGTTGGGCCCTGTATTCTCAGGGACTCTCTAGTTGCTTCATAGCAAATTGTTTCTGTTCTGTTAATGGTGTGTCAAAAGGCAGTTCCTATACTATGTTTAGTTAGATTGTGATTAGTTCACACAGGGTTTTTTTTTTAAATGAGGATCTGAAATGAACACCTTTACCGTGAGCACTCTCTACTCGCAGAATTCACTGCAGATAACTAATGAGTTTAAGAGCCTGTTTTGAAATTTTGTGGAAAACCACGTACTGTGTTCCTCACATAGCTTTATCCTTTAAAGCATGCGGATTTTACAAAGAGTTGTTTGGCCTCACAGCTTGTATCACAGATTTGTCACTGTTTCACCAAAAATCGGCATAATACAAAAACCAAATTTTACGTGACTCTTGTGTACAAGCCTTATTCTTTTCAATAGAAGTCTGCTGCCTTTATCTAAGATCTGTAACCTTGGTTAATTTCAAAAATTCCTCTAGGAAAGATTGCACTGTGTTGCCTCCAGTGGATAAATAAGGTAATGGATCCTTTTTTCCTATGGACAGACCCAATAAACTGTGTAGCACCGAAAAAAACACTAGCTTTGAAGTTTTCCCTGGTTTGATCTCAGAACTGCGGGTCAGTGTGCTAGTAGCTTCAGAGCTGTGTCATGCAAAAAGATGCATTGTACACTTTTCAAAGTCTTTTGCATCTCCTATACTCAAACTCAGGAGAGATTTACAAAATCAAACCTAGGCAAGAGTAAATAACCTGTTAAGGAAAAGGATAATCTCTGAAGAATTTATGTGTGCCTTAATCTCTTGTACATAATTAAAGTCTGTAACTTGGTTTGAGAACCTAAGAGTCCTTAAAATGTGTTCAGCAGAGTTTATCTGGAGATATCTATGATGTGTTCCATATCAGAAAACATATGAAAGAAAATGAAAGTTATCTCTAGTTTCAGAAGATGACATTTCAGTTCTGAAACAGAGGTGTTTCTAATGAAACCGTCCCTGGAATTGGATAATTTTGTTGTTGTTATTGCATCCAAGCAACAATGAAAACATCTTCTCGTACTGGTTTCTTTCTTGCCCTCAAGAGATGAGAGATTTCTGCATCACTTTTGTTATGTAGGCTGTCACAGAGCCCAATGGCTTTGATAGTGCAAGCGGATGTAGCTGATAAACTGCACAGGAAATTTCTCATATCCAAAACAGAGATACATCATTCTTAATTTCTAGGAGTGGTGTCTTGAGCTGTGGAAAAAATCTAGCCAGAACAAACTACAGACCATCCCTTAAGCACCAGCGCTCATCATGGACATGCCACCAGTGGCAACTCCATCAGTCCCCTACTGTGAATGCAGAAGCTCATTTGGCAGCTTGTACTCAGGCTTGCATGAGTTACCTGGTGGGGTTGTGATCACATCTGTGATGGTATTGCTGACAGCATTTTAAGAGAACAGGTTTTTAAACGAAAGCAGTTTTTGGAGGAACTTCTTTAAGAGTGAGACATAGACTGTAATATTTCCTTTTTAGAAAAAGGAGAGTGAACATGGACCTCAGCTTTATCTCTGGATATTTTGGCTGCCACATGTCTTCCACTCAGACAAGTTACTGAATACCTGCAACGAAATAATCCAACACACCAAGGGGAAGACTACCCTTTCTGTGCCTGTTGCTTTGTAATGTGGTGTGCTGTCAAAGAATCTTCTGGTCTTCTGTGGAAACAACCTAGTCTCTGCCTGCTTGCAAGTGGGCCTTTGTCTGTCACCTATCTCATGAAAGGGAGCTTTCACAGTCAATTTTTGTGAAGTGCTTCACAATTGCTACCTGACAGATGCCTAAATATGAACCGTGGTTCATATAACAGAGTAACTAAAATGATCTTTACAGAACCATTTTTGCTTTAAAAACCTTTCATCTCTCAGTATTCTCTGTTTTAATATTCCTGTCTTCTTTCCATTTAATTCTCATCTCATACCTTTTGTTTCTTTTCATTGACCCTTCTGGACAACTGTTTTTGGGAAAGCCTTTTTATATATCTCTCTTCCCTTCTCTCTCTAATAGATACCATCATCTTGTAAAAAGCAGGCATTCCCTCCCTTAGCTAAGTACTATCTTGGCAGGCAACTGGAGAGGAGGAGTCTTCTTTAAAAGGGCCTGAAATTGTGTTGTTAAAAAGATATATAAATAAAGCAACAAACCTTTTAATAGGGCTTTGAACAATCATCCCTTTCATTCCCTTAAGTCCTATTGTGCTTCTGGCTTTTTCATTATTTAGTGTGCTTAAAAAAAAAAATCCAAATGTTTTATGTTAAGCCATTAAGAGTTTATTTGTGTTGAAAATAAATAAATAAATATGATGCTAGCAGTTGGGACTGAGAGCACATGCATAGTTGCCTGGCAGAGGTAAGCTATAGGAGGCACATCAGAAGGCCAGAAAAAGCTTCAGTAAAAGACCTGAACAAAAGCATCAGCAGCATTTGTTTCTAGTTAAGTACTTTTGCATGAGCCTGACTACTGTAGTAGTTTACCCAGCTTTTATCTGTTTTAAATTCACCTCACCTCTCCCACCTCTCTCAACAGCATTACTCCAAACTCTAACTCATGGTAATTACATGGAAAGGAAGGAAGCATGGCATATTTTTTAAATTTTCTTTTGTTTTATAGCTTTTAAACCATGCTTGGTATCCAACATTGCTTCTGGAGTTATTCTACACCTAACTAAATGTCTTTTCCATGCCCTGCCTGATATTTTATTTTTTGTGTATTGCAATTTATTTTTTAAAGTGATGGGTATATTTTGTGAAAAGCCAGAAAAAACATTTTGTTCTTTTCTTTCTCTCTATCCCTTTCCAATTTTTTTGACTGTCATCCCCAGAGAATTCTGTATTAGGCTAGTGACTGCAGCTAGGTCTCCTCTGTGTGCGTAATTAGTATAAATCTTGCTTCATCTGAATTCCCTAGTGGGGCTGTGGGGGAAATGGAGAAGAGTTTTTGCCATTAAATGCATTATCAGGTTCACATATTAGCTCCCATGTGACCTATGTTTGGTAAATAGACATCAAAACTTAAATTTTATAGCTCTTTTTCTCCATGAGAATTAAATATATGGTATTTTTTGAAAAACACATAGGCTGCATCTGGTTTTGTTAAATTAATAGATTGCAAGAGGTAGATAGGAGGAACTTCTGAGAATCTGAGCCTGACTTTGCTGTCTCAGTTTTGAGACTTGTAGATAAAATAACCTGATACTCTTTGTGAAGTTGAATGGAGTCACTGGCAGTCCAGACCTTACAAATTAAGGGGACAGGTGTCTGTTTCCAGCTAGGCTCCAAAAGGACAGTGCCTAAAGGGTCTCCTTCAATGAGTGCCATTTTATGTGTGGAACTCAGAATATCAGGTTGCAAACGACAAAGAGATCTTCCAGCACACATTACCTTAGGTGCATGGAAGAACAGAAATCCAGAGCACAAAGCAAGAGAACATGGAACTGTCTTTGTAATGCAGTGACTTTTTCACATTTTACTCTCTTGTAACAGTATTGCTGATTTTTATAGAATCCTAGAATATCCTGTGTTAGAAGGGACCCACAAGGATCATCAAAGTAAAAAAAAAAAAAAAAAGCTCTTGTAACAGTATGAAAGGACTGAGATCTGAACACAATTTTAATTGCTAGTTTCCTTTAACTCACATAGTTTGGTAGACTTTCCCTATAAAAACAAAGTGTACCTTTCAAAATTCTGTTATAGGAACCATAACAGAGAAGCAAAAGTAAGTCAGATATTTGGACTTAGGAGGCTTAGTGTTTTACAGACCTGGCTCTTGTGTACATGCTGGTTCTGAACTCAGCGCTCAGACAACGTTTAAGAGGAAGACCAAACCGAGGTTTTTGCAGTCTGTAAAACAGGATTGATAACTTTATGATCTCATAGTGAAACTGTGAAAATAATCACCATACTGCATACTGCAGTAATTTAGTAGGCAGGGTATGTGTTCCCAAGATACAGATAATTATGTAGAATAGCGGTTATTGGGAAAGAGGAAGAATACATATATAGTGTTTTATAATGTATTACTAATTTTAATGACGAGAAGAACTTTGAATGTAAATTTGGAATAAAAAACTGTAAAAAAATATACACTAGGATCACTAGAAATTTCCTATTGGTTTCAGTGCTTTTTAAAGTCTACACTAAAATGCAATAGCAACTGGTATGATATCTTCAGTTATTATGAATAAATGGAAGTTCCCTTGATAACTGAAAGGTTTTCTTTTGCAGAATGGTACTGCTTGAAAAAGCACAAGAGAAGACTGATCAAAGAGAGATTGCTGGATATTGAGAAAAAAAATCATATTTGTTTTAAAAATCCTGAAAGTTTCTTAGACAATTTGACTTGCAAGATCATTCTTCATTTTTATTTTAAAGGCTCTATTTTCAAGTATTGATAAAGGAAAAACAGCTAGATATTTAAAGGTTTTGTGTATTTCTAGAAAACTTAACAATTTACAAGCTATACTTTTGCCATCCGATTATTGATCATGAGCCATTCAGCTGTTGAAGTATATCAGCAGCTGAATGTTCTTTTATGTCATACCTGGAATGATTCTTATTCCTGAAATGTAGAATTGGAAGAACCTATGTCACAAACCTGTAAAATCCACAGTGGGAAGCATAGACTCATGTTTACTTTACAACATAATGTCATCATGTCTCATATTTTCCCCTTGAAAACATACAACACAGGTGTTTTATAGCATCTGTCTTTTAGACATTTGAAAACAGGAGAAAAAATATTTAATAGGGAATTGTTAAGGGAAAAAAATCCAGACACAGGAAGGGCTGCCTTGTAGGTAAGAAGTGAAGATGGTTTGGATTATGTGGATTCCAATGTTGGTCTAACACTTAAAGAATGAAATTACAAAGCGATTAACAAAAACAATTAATTATCTTTCCAAACCTGGAAACAATTGTTTGTGATTCATTTTAAGTGTAAAGAATAACACTAGAGTGGCTTGGTGTGAGTAGAGGCCAGTGGTCAGTACTGGAAGTGCTGTTTATGCAGTGAGTTTCTTCCATAAGGAGCTGAAAAACAGGTTTCTGCATCTGTGCCAAGGTATGGCTTTGTGACTAATGGGGTAAGAGCATACAAAGAATGGATGAGACTAAAGTAATGAAAGTGGGTGTAGAGGGTTTATAATTTTAGGAACAGTTGAAATTATCAAACTGAAATGCTGAAGTTCCTCTAATATTTAGAGCATTCCCAAATTGCTTTAAGAATTCAGTTGCACAATGAGGCAAAATAATAATGTTGGGTCAGAATTCTCACTTTGAGTTATGGAAATACTGAACGCTTCAAATTTGTGTATGAGTTTTGTAACTGAGGACTATAACAAGTCAATGCAAAGGACTTGCCACATATGTTTTGAAACTTTCTGGTTATGAAGTAGAGTAAGTCACTCGATTTCTGTCTGTTTCTTTGATGGGTCTGCAAGAGTTTAAACCAGCTTCTGCTGCTTAACCTGGCTACAGGGTGCAAATCTAGATCCTGCACAAATTTCACACAGTCGTTTCAGATCTGTTCTGGAAAAAAATAAAGGTTACAGTGAGGAAAATCCTGTGCAAGGGCTATAGCAAATGCACCCAGCAGACTAAGCAAGACTGAAGATCTGCTTTGACATGATAAAGCAAATAAAGCATAATGTTAAGACGGAAAAAAAGTAACACCCGCCTCCTCCTCTGCACACACACACACACACACACACACACACACAGACACAACTTGTTTACAAAAGTGCCTTGTAGTGACTGCTGGTGGTGTCACTCCGTCCCATGCCCCAGAGCTATCACCGGGCCTCATGGGAGATGTGACTACAGCATCGGACATGGGACTGTTTGTTCACTCACTTTCTGTGAAGAGAGTTTTGAACTGTGTTTTGAATAGACAGCATTTTCTTTGTGTGGTTGGTAAATAACACAGAGCAAAGTTAGTCAGCAAGTTGCATAGCTTCTGCATTCTGATTCTTTGGAGCCCTTTTGTACCAAGCTTGACAGGATGTTTTTAACAGAATGTGACCTCACTGGGATACCAGAGGTAAGGAAAAAAGTTATTTCGGCTGTTGTGGAATATTTTGCACAGAGCTGACTGAAAGCAGTGCTTTAGAATGCCTCTTGGAAAGAAGATGATTTCACGGTGATCCAATCAACACCTTGTTCAATGAAAATCAATGTCTTTCACTTCTTTGTAAGTTATAGGAAGTCTTAACAAGATTTTCTATTTCCCACTTACAGAAAAAGATGCTGATTTGCAAATCTCAGAATGATTATGTATTTGCACACTGAGCAAAGGCCCAGTTCTTGTGACAGAACACCAAAATGTTTTCTTTCTAACACAGAACAGAATAAAAAGATCAGATCCAGTTGTTCGTCCAGGTCCTAGAAGCAACAGTGTGAGAGTTGGAGTGGTGGCAAATCCAGAAAGACCAGGAGACAGCAACCTTGTGGACACCCATCCTCAATCACTGGGTGAAGGTAAGAAGTAAAAAATTACACAAACCATTATCATTGCGCTCTCTGAGTAGGATCCGGTGTGGGTTTTCATTACAGACCTTGAAGCTGAGGCTGCTGCTTGTTGTGTTTGGAGGCAGAGCAAAGGGGTCTGCAGTGGCCGGGGGGATGCGAGGTGGTGCGGGTACCCCCTCTCCTCCCTCTGCTGGCCGGCGGAGGGGCAGCGCGGGGCGGGCGTGGGGGGACCGACACCTCTCTGCCGCGGCTGTCTGGGGGGTGCCCTGACCGACAGGGGCTCTCCAGGGCTCCCCCAGTGTGCTGCTCGTGATTCTAAGCACTAACAGCTTTAGGATGGAGTGATGTGAGATACAGCCGTGCTGAAAGAAAGGAGAGAAATATGGGTGTTCCACAAGTCGGAGAAGATAATGTTAAAAAATCCCCAAACCCGTTAGATTCAGATATTTATTTATATAGTATAAAATATTATAGGTTCATACTGAACATCTTAGTAATTTGTTTATATTCGGATTCTAAATAGATTTTCATGTAAAGCGAAAGAAAAATGTATTATTACACAAAATAGTTTCATGAATAATAGACATCTTGCTGTTCTGAAATTGAATTGAAAATATGTAATCTGCTTTTCTATCTATACCAACAGAACACAAAAGATTAATTGTTTCTGTGGTCAACAAACATGTTTTTTTCCCAGCCAGTACAAGTGACTTAAAAAAAATAAAAATTAAAAATTTAAAAAATTTGTTTGGAGTCACTGGTAGAGCAGTGTGAGGAAATGTATTTCTCATGATATGTAAATCTGTTATTCATACTTAAAGAGTTGCATAACAAAGAAATCTAAAAATATTCTTTTAAAAGTGGAAAGTTTTGGGTGTTGCTGACAACGAAAGTGTCCTTTGGTAAAGGAGGATGGAAAAGTTTACTCATTTACTTATGACTAACTACAGTTACCTTTTTACTGTAAGGCACACAAAGAACAGATTTTTCTTGTGATCAGTTAGAAAATGGATGGTTTGGACTTCGTTTATTGGTATAAAATACGAGGTGAGTGCATCACTCTTCCCAGTAAGACAGGGTAATGACTTTGGTTGGGCAAAACATGTAGAATAATACTTCCATATTGTCAAACTTGTTACTGCATTTGATCCAGTGGTAAAAAAGCTACAAGCTCTGTCCTAACTAAAGTAAATATTTTATCTAAAGAACCTTCTAGAAAGAGGCATACTCCGTCAAGCAAAAATCTATCAAATGGGGATGATTGAAGGTGGTAAATTTATATTCACAGCTTTGGTATTTATATTGCAGTAATACTTCTGCTCTTCATCATGGGTCAGACGCTTGGTGTTGTACAAAACAAAACAAGAATTTATAAAGCAAATATCTAATGTGACATGAGATAGTAGTTGAATTAAAAAATGTGACAAATTAGTCATAAAAATAAATATGTTAAGTTTGAGTTTTCTGATTTTATATCTTTCTACAGCTGTATATCTCTTGTTAGACAGGTTTTTTTAACAGAAGATTTTTCATAGTGTCTTATTCACTACAGATAAACTGCCACCAATAATTGAAAGGTTGATCATTTTTTGACCTTTGGTCGGGGGAAGTTTATAGGGTTAAATATAGTTCATCCCTGAATTTGAAGAAAAGCATGCAAAAGTTTAATAAAATTGCAGTTTAATATTTATGAAAGCTACGATGGAGAAACCAGTAGAGGTCAGTGCAGAGTGCTGAAACTGAAGCAGAGTGCCAAGATATTATGCATTTATGCTCTGTACTTTTGATCTTTGACTTTTCCTTTAAAATGTGGTAAAGGCTTACAGTGGCTTACAGCCAATATTCCTGTTCTCTTTGAAAGACAGATTAAACATATGTGTGATAATATGATAATGCCACACTGCATAAACAGAGAAATTTAAGCAACAACATACATTTTTTTGCATGTTATAGCTTGCAGGGAGATACTGGAAACCTTACTTGGTGAAATCATTATTGAAACAACTGTGTAATGCTTATTGCATATTTTGCAGTGATAAATACATCTAGCTGATGGCTCTCTAGTGAAAAAATAGTAAGAGAAAGGATAATTTTTAGGAAACAAGTTTTCAAATACTTGTAGTTAAAGTATGAATGGAATTTTTCTCATTTTTACTAACAAGTTTGGTTAATTATTGTTATGTATTGTTTTAAAAGTCTTTGTGTATATACACATATATGCAGGGTAGGGAGGCAAACAAACTCTGTACATAAAGTTGAATTATCTTTTGTTTCACTTTTTTAAAGCCATTGTTTGCTCGTAGTTTCCTTTTGTGATTTAAAGCAAGGAAAAGAATTGGCATGTACAGTCTGTGCATGAAAAGATCCTTCAACATATATTAGCTGCAAAAGCTCTCTGAAAAGCTTCTGTTCAAGCTGCTTTCTGCGGATCTAGAAAGAGCAACCTGCCTGTCCCCATTCTCTAACTGCAGTTTAACTAAGTACTTTGAAAAGTAGCTTGCTATTAAATTGTGATTGTTGAATATTAAGGAATTGCAAAAAAATTATCACCAGATAAAAGGGGTCATGTTCTATTTTGGTTCTAATACCAACTTACATCTGCTCTGTGTGAGTTTTGGGATAAATTTCCCATACATTTAGAAAGAATAGGGATATACGTATGGTAAATATTCTTGGAAGTCCTCTTCATTTGTTCTGCTTACCTTTCATGTGCTTCTTCAAATTGATTCTGGAGGCATTAGAGAGAATCCAGAACCTCTGAAAATCATACTTCCCTTTCATTTGCTTTATCACACTCTTAAAAGTGACAGGAACTAGACAGGGACTCTGAAACCCTTTCTCACAGGCACTTGTGCTGTGTACCATCAAAGTCAGATGGCGTAAGCGTGAAGGAAGCTCCGAGGGGTCTAAAGAGAGGATTACTCCAGGGGAAGGAATTACCTGCTTACTGCAGCAATCAGCAGTATAAATTGAAGTGGGAAGGAGACAGAGACGTTATGGACTACTGTTGCATATCTGATCCATGGTGCATTTTTGCTATACTTCTGTCTCTGTAACGTCACACACAGGTGTCCCAATCCAGTACAGCAAGATTCTTATGCAAATAGCTCCCTTTATACATGTAGCATAAAGGGACTTGTTGAAGCCAATGGAGTCCTGACGTTTGAATCAGTGGAAAACCAGGAGCTTGTTTCAAAAGGTTTTTTTTCCCTCGGGGCAAAGGAAACTTTGAAATGATCTCATTTCTTTCATAACACAGGATTGACTCTGATAGTGTGGCATACAAGTGATGACATGTTAAATGACAATTTCCACTATAAATCCAAATTTTTGCCAAAAAGTTTGGACTTAATTTTTTTTTTGTTCAGTTCTTTATTTAAATTGGAAAAATAAGTTTCAGTACTGATTTTAATCCTGGCTTCGATTGTATTTTTGAAAAAATAGGCTTGAATCCCAAAGTCAAATCCACCTTCTTTCTCCATGTGAACTTCTGTTGTCCATACCATTTTGGCATACAATATTTTCCAATTGTTTTTTGTGTATCACTTTCATTTTTTGTTGTCTAGGAAAAGGTATGAGATGTTGTATTTAGCTGAGGCACAGCTCATATACAGTAACCGATTGTCTGCATTATTTGGTGTTGAGAGGAAATCTTCTTCCTTAAATGATTTTCCTGAAAAGTATTGCCAAGATTGAAGTTAAGATGCTTTTTATAATATGCTCTGGTTTTAACAAGTCAATGTTGAAGTCCACAAGTCCAAGTATTTCTCTACAATTATATTTGTTTGCATGTTATATTCTACTAATATCTGTTTATTTGTTTTGGGGTTTTTTCCCTTGTAACATACAGAATACAAACCCTCAAAACTCAGGGGCCAAAATAATGTTGCTGGAAACTTGTAATTCGGTCAAGTATAACACTATCCTAGAAGTTTGCTGTTCTTATCTTCATTGTGATCAAAGACAGAAGACTGTAGCAGAGCTGTCCATGACTAAGAAACAGAAGGGATATCTTCTCGCCAAAGTTCCCCATCTTTCGTAGATTTATGTTTGTCATTTCCTTGATCGTGATATTAAATTCATACATATAGGTGTAGTAACATAACGATCTCATTTTGTCCTTTGAATTCCTTTGACCTATTGTTTTTGGGGCTTTTTTCAGCTGATTTTCAAAAATTCTTCCCTACAAAGTAGCTATGCATAGTTAAATTACCCTGTCACTATATAGCTAAGTTTTATGTTTGTTTAAGTTAGGGATAAATTGCTTCACTTTTAGTGTATACAAATACAGAGGTAAATTCCAACATTTTTTTGTTACCTGATATGAAGGTGTCTGCTATTTAACTATAAAGCTGTATATTATGTTTAATTATGTGGGCTTGTGTCCAGATGGGAATAGTACTGCTTCAGTCAATGGTGATCAGTGAGTGAGATAGCAGCACTAGTGAAAATCTCTTCATATAGGCAAGGAAACTATGGTATTTGTACCAACAATTGAATAAATTCAGACTCCTTACCAGTAAGTATGATTATGAATCTTCAGATTGCAAAATAAATAAATTAGGGCAAATGAATTTGAATGATGAATAGAGGCAAATAAATTGTAACTTCAAACATTCCATGGGGAGAAAAAAAAAAACATTTTTTTTCACTCACTTTAGGAATTAAAGGACAGCCTGAGGACTCGGTATAATTCTGGGAAATGTAAGCATATATCTATGGAGGCAACTTTACTTCTGATGTGCTTTAGGGATCAGAAACAATTTTTTTTTCCTGAGTATATTACATTAGATGGTATTGGGTGGGTTTGGTTATTTTTCAGTTCATCCTGGAGTTCTGTTGGGAGTTAACTACCTGTCCTTTTCACTGTGGAGCTCACATCAATACCAGTTATTCTTTTTCAGTTCCTCACTTTTTCATATATCAAGAGTAAACTTTCGACTTCAACCTCTTCTTGATAGTCTTTGTCTCACGATGAAATGAATAGGGTGCTGGTACAAGTCTTGAGCGTTTTAAGTATCCTGGGAACAGAAAAAAAAACCAACCGACTATATGGAATGACCAATGGCTGAGGAAATATAGCCTTAATTATGTCAGCATTAAATCTGAGATATATGTGGCATTAAGGCTTTCTAGAAACTCTGAGAATCACTCGCTTTTCCTAGAAAATTTCTCAGTTGTTTATCTTACACCTATGTATTTCTAAGACCTTAATATTCACACGGCAAACCATAAACAAAATAAATGTGAATTCAGGTTTTGAAGTAGTTATTCACATTTATATTTAGAAAAAAAAGTCTCTTCTAAAAAATTGAATCTTATGTTTGACTGTACAGAATAACTCTTCTATGAATACTTTGTAACACATCAAGAACTTCTGTAGTATGTATTTATGATTACCTGATATAGTGCAAGGGGTTATTAAGAATAGGTTTCACAGAATAGAAGATATTTAACAAGGACATTGTTTTACTTTATCCTTTTTTACTTTAATGGCACATCTCAGTTTCAATTGTTCAGATTTTCCTAACACTGTAAAAATACAATGAACAGCAATGTTATTTCAATACAGTATTTAATCATTCTTTGGGGGGTTTATGTTTGTCCAGAAAAAGAAATGTGCTTTTCTAAAGACATGTATATACATATTGTATTTTTATCAATACAGTCATATTTTATATCTATATGTATATATGAATATATGCAGAACATTATGAAATTTCTGCAGGAAAACAATACTTAGGAACTCGTTTATATATTTTATGAAAAAAGTTAATGTGGACATTAATTCTTGGCAGGAATTAAGACGTTAAACTTAAGAAAATATGTAATTAAAATGATATGAAATATGGATAAAAGTATAAAAAATACTAACTGCAGCTTTACACAGTACAAAACTGAAACACATTTACCATGAACCTGACTCACAGAAATATTATGCCTATTTTTCTCAGTAATAATTTTATTAGTACTGTTCCTATAGATGTGTTAATCATGTGATTGCATGTGTCAAAAATATTCCATTTTGCTAGCAGATTTATGCTACTTCAGAGAAAATATCTGAGTAGAGATTTTCTGGTATCTTAGTGTTTGTGATAAAGATGACCACGGAGAATATGAATGCTTGTATCTGATGTGCTTATAACAAGTGCTCTTATAAAAAAGTGATCTGGCATAGCGTGGATTTTAATTCTTGACCAACACAGTAGCATTCTACAATGAGATGAATGGGTTGACTGGGTTCATATTTAAGGGAGCAGAGGATGCCATCTGCTTTGACTTAAGCAAGTTTTTCAGTGCACAACAGCCTCATAATGATACAAATTAGTATTGGATTAGATGGATGGACTGGTACATGAGTAGAAAACTGTATCACAGAATCACTAGGTTGGAAGAGACCTCCAAGATCATCTAGTTCAACCCTTGCCCTAAAACCTCAACTAGACTAGACTATGTCACCGAGTGCCACGTCCAGCCTTTTTTTAAACACATCCAGGGATGGTGACTCCACTACCTCCCTGGGCAGTCCATTCCAAAACTTTATTACTCTTTCTGCAAAAAACTTCTTCCTAATATCTAACCTATACCTCCCTTGACGCAGTTTGAGACTGTGTCCTCTCGTTCTGTCAGTTGCTGCCCGGTGGAAGAGACCAACCCCCACCTGACTACAACCTCCTTTCAGGAAGTTGTAGAGAGCGATAAGGTCACCTCTGAGCCTCCGAGCCCCCGCATCATCGAACTCCAAGAGTAGTAGCTAGAGTTTCATACTCTGCATGGTCTGAGTTCTTCAGCGGACTGTCCAGAGGCCCATCCTGTTCAATGTCCTGTTGACCTTGGCTGGATGCCAAGTGCCCATCCAGTTGTTCTGTATGCCCAGCCCGACAAGGGAGAGAGAATCAGATGGAAAACAACTCGTTGGTTGAGATAAGGCAGTTTACTAAAGTAAAAGCAAAGTGTGGGCAAAAGCAAAGCTAAAAACAAGTTTAGTCTCTACTTCTCATCAGCATAGATATACAGCCACATCCCGAGAAGCAGGGCTTCAGCATGTTTAGTGGTTTCTTAGCAGGCAGCCATTGGAAAGAATGAATGTCTCCCCCCTCCTGCCCTTTCCTTAGTTTTATATCTGAGCTGACATCATATGGTATGGAATATGCCTTTGGTCATTTTGGGTCAGCTGTACTACTTGTGTCCCCTCCTAGAATCTTGCCCCAACTGGAGATGGATCGCTACAGTACAGATGCTGTGCTCAGCAGTAGGCATAACACTGGTGTATTTTCAACACCCTTCTAGCTACCAATGCAAAGCACAGCGCTTTGAGGGCTCCCAAGGGGAAATGAACTCCATCTAAGCCAGACTCCATACAACTTCCTAAGTGGGTTAAATATTGTAATGACAATGATAACAGTGATGAAGGGTAGCAAAGCACTAAGCGGTGCTTTGCACTGAACAGCCTGCTAGCTAATAGGTCAAAGTGTGATTTCTTGTTACTTGGCACTAGTGTGGCCACACCAAAGCACTTCATCCAGTTCTGTTTCCCTCCACATGAGATAGCTGTCAGTCAACTGGAACAAGTTCAGCAAAGAGCTATGAAGATGGTAGTAGGCAGGAGCATATATATGCCCTGTGAAGAAACTTTGAGAAAGCAGGCCTTGTTTAATCTGAAGAGATGCCTTCATATAAAAAAATCGGTTTTAGGCGGAGCAATCATGAGAAAATTAGTGTTGCAACTTCCAAAGTAACATTTTCCTCCTAAATAAATAGTATCTCCTGCCTCCTAAGGAAGCTCAGCCACTCACAAGCATCAGAACAATTTAGGTTGCTAAGGGGCACTAATCTCTAAATGTTGCAAGAGATTTCTTTGAAGTTAGGCAGTAGATGTTGCTTTACTACTTTGTAAAGGCAAACTATTTTTTTCTTCACATGAATAATAATGAAAAATATAAAGAGACATTCTAGATGTAAACTAATGGTTTATCCAGGTCTCTGAACCTGCTACATCCGCGAAGACAGTTCTTCCTGTAGAGTAGTTCTTGTTACTGCCTGGATGCTGGAAATTTACTGAGCACAAGCTTTTGGCCAGGATAGTGAATGCTGTTGCTAGGGAAGCGATGGCCTATAGAGTCTGAACTGTGCCTTGGTTTGATTTGATGGTGCTTATGGCCTGTTTTTGTTCTTTTCCCCTGAAATTCGATGAGAATATTTTGTTTAGGAAGAAAAAACTGTATCAAGAAAGTAATAAGAAATCAGATGCATTTTGTTGGAATTGAAAATAATAGAACAAAGAGAGTGATTAGCAGACATTTGTAAGTCTACCTTTTCCTTACATCAAATCAACATGTCTAACAGTGTGGACTAGGAACTAAAAGAAAAGGAGCCATGAGCTCTCTTGGGTCATTGGTAGAAAATACTCTACTTGAGAATGTGGAATGCATTATAATCAATCTTGTACTGTATGGATTTATACTCTGAAAGATATTAGGAAGTGCCTGGGAAGATACCAAATTAATCAGTTCTGGAGTTGTGCCAGAATGTTCAGTCTGTCCCATCTAGACATTCTCCTGTTAGGTCAGGGAAAATACCTCTTCCCTACTCGCTTCTGCCTTATTGCAAAAAACAGTTTGATATTTGCATTGTATGTTTGCATGTTTGGTTTATAGTCCCGACTCAGGCTGGGCTGAGCAAATGCAAGACTACCCAGCTGGCAGCACCACTCACAGGACTTGCATGAATTCCAACAACTTTTTCTATTTCTTAACTTTTTCCCTTTCTGTTTTTAGATGTTTCTTTTCACCTCTTTTAACTCTTTCCTGCTTCAGTCTCCTCCCCCAAAAGAGTCTACTTCAATTTCTTTCTCCCTACTGATTCCAGGTTAACTATATCTTTGCCAGTTCAGTATTTCTGAAACAATTGCTAATGTGCTCACAATCTTGCATGAAATTCCTGCTGTAGTTCCCTGGGCACTGCAGGCCTTGTGTGATTGCACTCACCAGAAGGTCCTCAGTAGTCCCCTTCAGCTGTCTGTGAAGTCTGGTTAATGATCACATAATCTCTCTATGCCTGTGAAATCCAGCCCTCACGGCACTATCTATACAGTTTATTAACTTCTTACGTTATTATCTCTCAATAGTTTCTTATTTTCTGTTCGTGTTTGCAGGGACAGTTGTAGCATGTCCTGTTCAGTCAAATTTAACTCCAAGTGGGGCCCAGGCAGAAGACTCATTGCTTTCTTGAGCCCTAACAAGAGCATTTTCCTTAGCTGTTGATGCACAGTAGCGCAAAAGGAGATCAGGAAATAAGGGCATGGGCAACAATGTCTAGTGACGGATGGTTGAAACCTCTTTATATTCTTTCCATACATCCTGGCACAGGAACCCATCTCTCAAGACAACTTGGCAGTTATAGTGCATGAATGGAAATGGGAGCAAACTCTGCCTGAGTTCTGAGCTAACAGGAAATGAATAATCTAATACTGAGTGTTTCACCACAGTGACTGTGATAAGTAAGCCTTTTTAGAAGACTGGGTATGGTGTCACATTTATTTATTCCTGTGGTGACCATATGAGAGTATGGCAGAACAAGGTCTCATCTGCTCACAGTTGCACCAGCAGACCTTGTCATTGAGAGAGGAACTTTCTCCTTGTCGTTCCTGGTCACTAAGGACAGGGGGAAGCACAGAAAGTAGGAGCAGCTATAGTCACAGCTATTGATGCAGCCTGATGTGGGAATAAACATGTAGAAACTGGATGCTATAAAAGTTCCTAGTTCTAATCCTTAGCTAACCCAGATAACTTCAGGTAGTCAGCTGTTAATCAAATGGGAATGTGCTCTGTTTATGAGACCGGGACTAAACAGTTGGAATATGATGATATTCTTGATTGAGTTTTGTATTTTCATCAAATACAGTCCAATACCCCACTAAAGACCCAAGCATTTTCATTATATTATATATATTTTAAAACTCTTTCGTATGTGCTACTAAAGAACTGGCATCCTTCCTTTAATCAGCTGACAACCCGAGAAGTGCTAGTACAAGTTCTCAACTGTATCAAAGAATGGCTGAAAAAGAACAAACGTGAAATTCTGGCTTCCACAGGTTTGAGATGCAGATGATTTGATAGCTAAAATAAAAATCTGGAAGTGACGATGTTTAACCTATAGGTGTGTTCTGTGGTGTTCAGCCACCATCACGCACATAATCTACAGAGATACAGTGAATGTATTAAAGACACTTCAGCACGAGAAATCAGTGTCATGTACAAGTGTTATATAACACGACTAAAAAGCAGAAATCCTTTCCTTTTTATGACTTAACAATATGCAACTTTACTTTTGGTTTATCTGGACTAAGAGAGAGGAAAGCACATTGTTTTATTACAATTTTTAAGGATGGGAAAATTCCTCATACAAGATATACATGGTGCCTAACACTCCATCTACAAAGAGAAAAGACATTCTATTCTCAACACACTCGAATGAAGAACTGAATCTTACTTTAAACTACCTGCCTTTTTTTTTCAAAGTATCTGGTAGGTCTATTTAACTGAATAGAAAACGATCCTGAATGCTCAAAGTACTTTTGTGATTTAAAATGTATGTTACACCTGTACAACGACAGTGGGAAAGGAAGAAGCAGAGATTGCCAAGGACATTCCGAGAACATTTATTGATTGGAAAAAACCCCACTGGATTTGTTTTGTTTTGTTTTACTGGATTATTTTTTTCTTCTTCATATTACATGAAGTGGTCTCTGTCTGGGTGTAATTTTTACTTTTTAGTGCCATCTGCACCTGTGGCCTTTGGACTTAGTGTTTATGACAGATGGACTGGACTGTGTTTGCACCATTTAGTGTATAATCCTTCTGTATGTATCTATGCCATGCTAGGCAGTGGCACTGGCCCAATGGGCATATTTATTAGTGCAGACTTCCTGTCTGTTTCCATTGTTCTGTTGCAGTGTCCTTTGAGTCTAATGGACCTTTCTTTGTGCTGGGCCCACCTACAAAATATTGTTTCTGATTCATGCCAGATTATCTGTTGCAGATTCTGATTTTTTTTTTCCTAGCACATTTGCCAACTAGAATGCTTAAAATGGATCAATTCCATATTGTAAATGCTCTTCCTCTCCTTTCAGCCTGCAAGCTACATTTTGTAACAAGCTTGTTAGCTTTGTTTGCTAGTATCAAGATACTTGATAAAAAAGGAGAATCATTTCTTCTGAAAAAATATCACATCTCTCACTACCTGAGCTCCTGTTCTACTGGAAGCAGAAGTTGTTCCCGGTAAGGTAATGGTCCCTGTAAAACAGGGTGCAATAAACATAGCCTTGGCTGCAGCAGCCTGCTGTCTGGCCCATGGCCTGCAGCCTGGAGCTGGGTGACACATCCCATTCCTGCTGACTTCATCGGCATTGTGCGATGGGGGAAAAAGGACAGGTTACTATTGAAATAGAAATGCTGCCTTCTGTATCAGCAGAACAGCAAAACAGATGCAATACTTGGGCCCTTGCAATTTTTAAAATCCTGTGGACATTTGTGAACCTGACAATCCACAGACATGAAAACAAGAAAACAAAATGACAGTTCGGTATTGATCATTTATGTCATGAAAAAATGAGGTAGCTTCTCACAAATTTTCGTGCCTGTTACAGAAAAACATGAAATGAACCTCACAGTTTATTTGTAGTCACACATCAAATTAATGGCAAATTTCAAGTAGACATTTGAAAATCAAACCCACTCATTTCTAAAAATATATCTTTTTTCAACATATATACGACCATAACAGTTAAAAAGGATTTTTTTTAAGTATTTCAATAGAAAGTAATGATGCCATCAAAAACCCTCTATGGAAAGACAGATCACTTATATAACTTCTCATATTACATAGCAAGATTCTGCAGTCCCTGCTTATATTATCACGAGCACGACAAAAGGAAACATTCTGCATTATACACCTGGGATAACAGGGAATGAGTATACCAGCCAATCACAATTCTGCAGGATGCAAATGAAGGCCTGGGAGGCAAAATTTATCATTTAAGAAATAAAAATTATCAGCAACAGTTTCATGACTCAAAAAGGCTTCTTTATAATATTGAAGTAAAGCTGTATATTAAAAAAACAAAAGAGATTATGATGACATACATACTCATGACTGAGAAA
Organism: Serilophus lunatus; assembly: GCA_013399895.1. Taxonomy (NCBI): domain Eukaryota; kingdom Metazoa; phylum Chordata; class Aves; order Passeriformes; family Eurylaimidae; genus Serilophus; species Serilophus lunatus. Next base: position 792,161 of record VXBA01004918.1, read on the forward strand.
TAGGCAGAATTTTATTTTCCCCTTCAACCATTTTAAATTTGGCATTTCTGGTTTGCAGTTAAAAACTCAAACTATGAAATATACATTCTAAATATATTACTTGTGATCTTGGGCTTAAGAAGAAAGTATATAGAAGTCTATATGCAAATACTCATGTGTGGTTTGTATGTCTGCCTTTTTCATTCACTTTTAAGGCTGTTGAATACTTATCACTTTTGAAGATCAGGTACCCAAATTGCAGTGGGGAAACTCCATGTAGGCTCTTTTGTTTTTTCCTTTTTCTTTTTCTTTCTTTTCTTTTTTTTTTTTTTTTGAGAAGGAATGTGTTTTTTTTTCAACTCTGATTTTAATATTAAAATGCATGATTGAAATTTGAAAATCTCATGGTGGTATGTTTTGCAATCAACTTTCACACCCTAAACAATTTATTTTCCTTTCTTTTTGTGATATCGGGAAGAGTTTCATCAATTTAGCCTCATAGTTACACATCTTGAAAGAATATTTTTAAGAATGCAGTATAAAAAATGTGCAAGCTAGTTGTGGACAAATCCTGTTTAATACCTTTCAATTTCAATTAACTGTGTGACTGTTTTGAATTTTTTTCCTTCCATTTGCTGTGGCAGTACCACAATTTGTTTTTGGTAGATTATTGCTCACTTACCCCATGAAAAAGCTGTTTTCTAAGTTATTTTCTCTGCTGCCAGTCAATGTGAGGATGAAGTATCTTCTCAAAACTACCACAAAAGCTTTGGTATTTTTTTTATTTGTAAAAGACAAATTATAAATTTTAAGGTGAGAACAGGTTGGTACAAAGGTATATCACAGAGGAGACAATCTGACTGTTGGGGTTTTTCTATTTGGTTTTTCTTTTTCTTTTGCTTCAGAGTTCATAGCCAGAGTTCAGAACAACAATAGAGGTATTATCCAAGTTTGCCACGATGGAGAAGTAATATTCTCCCACTAAAATCTATTTGTTACATGATAAGATTAGCTTTAAGGTTATTGTAATATTTGAGTTTCTGATTGGAGCCCTCTGCAAATAATGACCTGGGGGGCTATGTCATCATGTAGACAAGCTACATGACCATTCAGCTATGATTATCCTAACTTCAATGCCAGTAATGTACAGTGCCTCAGAACTGTGGAGCTAGGTATCATGTCCTGCAAATGGAATTATTCAGTTAATCACGGAAGAGCCCGGGGACTGAGCTGATGGAGACACATAATAGCAAGGTTATGCCTATCAAGGATATGCAGCCTAAATCTCTCAACTGCGAGGCACAGCAGAGACAAGTGTTATGTGACAGCCCTCCCTTGTGGATCATCATCATATCCCTTCCCTAGACAGCACCTGATTACTAGCCAAGCCAGTATACCAGACTGTCATCATCTACCCTGGCATCTGAAATGCACACAACCAAGGGTATTTTTCATTATCCTGAACATTACAGTCAGTCTTGTCTGGCCTTGACTGAATTCACACTTCTGTTAGAGGTACTGTAAGCCTAAGGATCTTTGTAGAACTTTCTTACAGGCCAACAGTTACCTACATGTCCTTGGGAACATGAGACAGGAAACTGTGGTCATCTGCAAGCAGATAAACTGGCTTTCCCTAACCATTACTTTCCAGGGCCCAGCCAATAGATTTAGCCACTAACTTCATGATATTTCTAAGCATGTTTGACTCTGATTTTTAAAAAGACTAATCTAACTGACCCTAACCTGCTAGGGGATTCCACTGATGTCGTTCATTGTAAGATCCATCAGGCAAATCAGCTGCTCCTTTTGTCTGCTGAAATACCATTTTTTACTGCTAGATCACCAGTGATTTCTGAAGGTCTGGCAGGAAAAGGACGCTGCCGGTTACTGTGAGCCACGCCTGGCACCTCCTGGAGTCATTCTGAGCATTGACTGATGGACGAACTGCAGCTTTCTGCTTCTCCACCAGTATTCTTTTCTAGTATGCCTGCATGTATTATTTACTGCCACTGCACTGTTCTGTCTTTCCAAATTATTTTTATTGTTATGCATTTCTGATTCTTTATAGCTAAATGTTGGAGCTACTTGATCTCACTTGTGTTGCAATTGAATCAGTCTGCTTCTTACAAAACCAAAGAATTTCTCCAATATGGATACTAAACCTAAAGCTGAGGTGATTAATTAATCAAATCTAGCAGGCAGAATAGAGCTCAAAGGGTTATTTTTTACAAACATAAAATAGTGCTGCAATTATTTTCTTCTAAAAGTTAATCTTAGTTTGCACACACAGGAAGCATACTAAAATTCTGAATACCTGCTCCTAGTTGAAATAGAAATTAAAAATTGCATTTCATTTATGAGTAAAATGTATAAAACAATATCATTTGTACCCCTTTTTACTATTTTGGAAATAATAGATTTTGTTTCCTCTATTTTTTTTCTTATAGACTGGTGTATACAGATGATAATACATAAAAAAATACTCAAATAATAAAAGAATTGTTTGAAAAATTAAAAAGCAAATATTAAAAAACTAGACTAACAAATGTTAAGAAAGTAAAATGAATGTATTTGTAGAAAGCTACAAATATAGATATTTTTATTTTGTAGGCATTTGTATAACAATTTTTTATTTTGATTAAATGTTTTTTACTTAAAGATCTCAAATTGTCATTGGTTCTGTTCTTGCTAGATATCATCAAGTCCTGCCTAAAAAGAAGCCAGCCCTCTACACACCCCCTTCTGCCTTAGAGTTTTTTTTTCCTATTTTTTTGGGAACTAAATTTATCTGTGTAGTTTGAATTACAGGCTCTCTTGTGAGGCCTGTTCCTGAGTGTTTACATTTTTTCCTATAGATAAGGAGGCAGCAAGATGAAACATAAGCCTACTACTGGACATGCTTTGAAAGTGGAGCAGATCCTGGGAGGGCACAAGGAATGAGAGAGACTCTTGCTGGGTACTTTAGGGACACAGGTGTTAAACAGACTTTACTTAGATGTCTTGGTGGGTGGTAGCTTTGAAGGTTATAGATGTAAGGAGGTTGCTGTTCTTATCCTCATTGGATCGTGAGACTTCGCCAGTAAAATCTGCTCTTTCCATTTGCTTCTATGAATCTGTATTGTGTTTTTGGTCTTCATTCTGCTTTCAGGCAACAATACAACCCTCCTAAGTTTGCTTTCTTTCTTCACTAATGCTAGGGAATTGAGTCATTGAATAACATGAAAGGGGAGACTAAAAACTAGTTGGAATCAGTTGTTTCTCTGTATTGAGGTCTCATAGACAGAACTTGATAAATTTCTTTAGCCAAGCCCGGTAAACAGCCCAACAACTTATTTTAAAATATGTTCTTGTGGTAGTCTTCAGTGCCAGGAAAAATACTTTTGCCTATGTTTGACAGCCCCAAATGTGAACCTCAGAATACAACTTCTACATGTGACTGAGACCAACATGGCCAACAATTGCCTCAGTGTGGGATTATTTCATTTGATCCTCTCACTGCTCCGAATGTTTTTCTTCTGCCTGTTAGTTATATTTCCATTCCACCAGCTAATACTGTGATCAGTAAGGATGAGAGACTAATTCATCCTTTGCACAGGTTTTATATCTTTCTTCCATCTACCTACGTATTTTCCCTAAATCCTGCGATTGCCCTGGAACTAGCAAGAGAGACAGATGGAGGTAGTCACACCTACATACAAATGATGAAGAAATGATGGCTGCTGGCCATTGACTTGCAGTGACAGACGCATCTTTAACTTGTCGATCAAAGGAACCCTTTCTAAGGGTAGTGCCGCTATCACCAGTTGCTGAAAATGAGAAAGCAGATCTTCAGCTGTCATCTACTCTTCCATTGATTCACCTTTACAACACCACGCCACTTACATAGCAAAACTATTGCATGAAACAAGGTAAACCAAGAAAAATGTGAGAGACTAGGGAGGTGCTTAGTGACTTTTGAAAGTGTCTTGTAACATATTATATTAATACAGAAATCTGAAATGAAACAAATCTCTCAAATGAGATAAATTTTGAGGCAATCATTGCTATATATTGAATTACCAGAAATCTGACTTTGAGAATAACTGACTACCAAAAGTTTCCTTAGCTGAAGCTGATTCTTTGTAACATTACTGACAAATTTTGTGAGGATCTAGATAGCTCGGTGAAGATGTCTTCACAAATGATAGGTTAAACTTGCAGATAAAGACCTAGTCACGTCTGTGTAACATAACAAAAAGGGTAACTGATCAGATTGCTGTGGGAACTGACAGATCAAAGCATTGATGAAAGCTGCAGCATTGACTGCTTGTATTTAAGTAACGTCTTCATAAGTTAAGTGTTACTTCCATTTAAAATAATAACTGTATTATGTATTCCATTTATTAATGTAAAAAAAAAAAAAAGAGGTGCATTTGGGGCAAACAGGAAGGAAGGCACTATCTAAGACTTCGATGAATCAACTTCATTAATCAATTAATCAACTTCATTATAGAAAAATGCTGGATGAACTAGCATGCAAAATAAGATTTGTGTGTTTCTTTGTGAAATAAATGTACATGTATTAAAAGACTGATTAATGCTAAGTTCCCAGAGGTTAATACTCCTCTCTCTTTTCAGTAGTCTGATATTTCAGTTTATAGAGCATACATTCTCTTCCTTTTGACTACTCTGTAGTCATTTCTGTTAATTATCATCTGGAAGACTATGTAGTGCACTTCTTAGTGACATAAAAATACAGTAACTCTCAGAAATTGTCTCACTGACGCCTATGAAGTCTATTATCAAGAGAAAGTGCTGGCCAGAGTAAGCAGGGGCTCCATTAAAGGGTTTAAATGGAAGATAAAGTTAAATTTATATTTATTTAATACAGTCTCATTCTCTAACATCCATTTTGTTTAAATCCTTATTTCTTCTTCTACTTATATTTCTAACTCCTTCTAACTCTTTCTCTGTTTCTTCTTCCTTTTTTTTTTGTTTAATTTTTCTCTTTCCTCCTCCTAATATTCCGTTTTAACGAGATTTTGTGAGTCACACTGATTCCAGGCAAACAAGCTGCTGTTCTGTAAAATAAATAGCCTTGAAATGCTACAAAGTAAATCACTTGCCTTCAAGATTAAGCTTAAATGTTTGCTTCAGCTTCGTGTCAGAACATCCTTCCACTTAACCAGATGATAGCAGACTTTTTGCCAACAAAACATATCTTTACTAAACCAGGGCCATCTTTCAATAAGAACAGAGCAGTATGATGCCCTCTGCCATCAAAACATGCCTCTAGCCCTATTTATTTATGAGGAGCTTTGTACTGGATACAAACTGATCATGAATGTTATCCAGCTTTATATAAGACATCACATGGTATTGGTAATCTGATACAGGGTTTTAAATGGATAGCTACACAGCCAGTTTTAAGTGCCAGCATTTTTTTTCCCATTTGCTATCAAATGGCATAGCATGTACTGCTAAGAAATAGTCAAACCTTGACTGAGTTTATGTTTCCTGCAGAAGAGTGTCTACATCCTTATTTTGTCTTTTATTCTTCTGAACAAAATATACTATTCAGTATTCTCTGTAGACCATCCTGGAAATAGATTGCTTTAGGAAGAAGAATAATCCATGTTTTATTCCTTGCACCATTTTTTTTTTTCCACAAGCTTGCATTTCAAAATCTGTTTACTGTATGTTTATTAAAATAGTTGTGCTTTGCTGTTACAGGTCTGGAGAGCCTAAATAAACATACATGGTTTCAGACAAGAAACACTGACTTTTGGTGGTGGTTTTTCTCATAGAATTTTACTTGATCACACATACTTGTTATCGCAAATCCAGAGAATCACCTTTATATATGGATTAGGTATATAATTGACATTGACTCCATGCAGGCATGGAAAAATCTAACCTGGTGTGAGAAACCTGAAGTGTGACTAACCTCCTAAATTTTTGCTCTGCGACATAATCTAGAGAATGGATGAGCATTAACATGGAAAATCTAAGCTCTTTTTCCCAGAGGGCACCTTTGCATTATTGTAGCTGAAATGCTTTGTGTACTGTATCACTTTGATCTGAAAGCAAAAAAATCACTTCTAAGAGTTTTTTAAAGGTAAATTTAGTTGCTTTGATCAGTCTCTTGAATCCCTAGTTTAAATCATTTTAAGACAAGTTAAAGTAAGATTATGGAGCTGTGAGTGCTTAAGGGAAGGAAAATTGGCTAATTTTTGCTTGACTTCATAGAAAACAGATATTGGAAAGAATTTAGCAGAGGAAACATTTAATAAAGTGAAGAGAATCTACTGAAAATTTCGTAAGCAATTAGATGGTAGTATAGATAAAGGTGTCTCGAGCTGTCATTTCAGTATCCAATTATTTAACAAACATTCATTTGCAACTGAAATAGCTTAAGTAGAGATGTGACTGGGGGTGGGGAATGGAACTGGCACGGAGAATTGCATGCTTAATATTTGTATATATGTTTCTTCTACCATGAGAGAAAGACCTGTAGTTTTGTATGCTTCCTTAAGTTTGCACATTAGAGAAACTGAATAGCATGACTGAGTTTAAAAGGGGTGACATTAATGTGAAGTCTAAGGATTCTTTATGTGCATAAAACCATGATGGTTCATTCCATGAACAGCTGCTAGCCAATAAGCCTTTTAAAAAGCCTTTTGCAGACGACACTAAAAATCAAGAGCCCACACTCTTGTTGCAGGATTTGTACACTGAATTTTCAAAAGTAGGGCACTTCCAAATACATGCTAAAGGGTAATCTAAATGCCTCTTTGGGACCCAATAGGATATTAATTTTGCTTCCAACTGATGTAGTTTAACCCTAGCTGGCGACTAAGCCCCGCACTGCCACTTACTCACTCCCTTCAACTGGTACTGAGGAGAGAATTAGAACAGTAAAAGTGAGAAAAATCATTAGTTGAGCTAAAGACAGTGTAAAAAATAAAGTAAAAGCCACACATACAAGCAAAACAAAACAAAGAATTAATTCACCACTTCCCATTGGCAGGCAGGTGTTCAGCAATCTCCAGGAAAGCTGGGCTCAATCATATGTAACAGTGACTTGGGGAGACAAATGCTAACATTTTTATGTCCCCTCCCTTACTTCTTCTCACAGCTCTGTAAGCTGAGCATGACATCACATAGTATGGAATATCCATTTGGTCAGTTGAGGTCATCTGTCCCAGCTGTGTCCCCTCTCATTACTTGCAGATCCCCTAGCCTGCTCACTGGTGGAGAAGATTGAGAAGCAGAATAGGCCTTATCAACACCATTTTCAGGATAAATCCAAAACATAGCCACATACCAGCTTCTGTAAAGAAAATTGCTCCCAGCCAAAACCAGTGCACCAACATACCACTGAAATTACTAAATCTTTACTTAGTACCTTATATAGTTTTAAACTTATTTAAACATAATTAGATATCTTTGAAACAGCTTTGAGTGGATGACTTAATTGTCCAAATTGACACCAAAGAGAATCTGACTATTCACTCTAGGCTTTGTGCAGGCTGCACAGCTCTCAGTTTCAGTGAGCACAGAATGATGTATGTAATAGTTGAAACCCACTAGTGGAACCATGTTAAAGCTTCTACTAAAAAACATTCTACTGATTTATTTATATTGGGGATTTTTATATTTATATTGCTGCAAATTTCTGGGGGGAGACTTTCATTTACACTCTATCTGCATAGTGGTTCTTATTACTGATTAATACTATGCTACAGGAGTTAAGTAATACATTTTACCTATTTGCTTAATATTGCATAGTAGGATTTCTTTTCTGCACTGAGAGAACCTTAGATATTAAAAATACAGTCCTGATAATCCAGAGAAAAACAGAAACAGACTGTTTTTAATGGAGGTAACTGAAGAAATACAGAATAGAAGAATGAAAGTAAAATGTTAAAAAGACTTTTCTTCTCTCTTTCTTTAACACAAAATTTTCTAGGAGCTAAAGGATGGGACTGCTAGTTCCAAACCACCACAAATGTTGAACAGTGTTAGAACCGTCCACGGAAAGAAGCATCACACTTGAGGGTTTCTATCATTGTACATTTAGCACTACGGATTAAGGAGAGCATATATTAATTAAGAGTTTAATTACGGAGAGATGAGTGAAAATTGGCAGAGGTACTACTGCCACATGACCACTGTACAAATATTGACACAATCGACATTTACCTAAGCAAGATATTTTAAAATGTGCTTAATTTTCATTCAGTTAAAGCTATTTAAATTGTAAGGGTTTGTGGGACTTGTGTCCTACATGTCCTGACCAATACATAGGAAGAAAAACTATATTCCATTTTAATGAAATTACAAAACATTTCCCTGAGATCTGATCCTGTTGCTTAATAGAATTTTCTCATCTTATGGACAACTTAGCTAATGCTGGTGTAATTGGAGATGGCTGTTGTAGCATGAGTTGGAAATATGTCATTAAGAATGTAACAACTACAACTTCCTCTTAAAATTTGTTATTGTATCTTGAAGTAAAAATGCTCAACATATGGTTCAAAAGAGAATAAAACTTCAGCTAAGTGACTTTCACCACTGAAATGGAATTAACAAGAAAAATTACATACGTATACAACTTCGATTGAACTCACAGACTCTGTTGTAACAGCTTTGTGCTGTGCATTAGAAATTTGTCTCGCGGTATCTGATGACTGCAATTATCAGGGCAAGAGAGGAGATCTGTCATCACAGTCTTGACATATATTTTTGTGCTTCCTTTGGTATACTTGTTTTGCTTCCTGTATGCAAATATATTTGCTCCATATTTGAAAAGTGCGTCCTATTAATTTGCACCAACCTTTTTCTTTTTGTCAGACTGGCTAACTTTCATTGTGTAAGTTATACTGTAAGGACAACTTTAATAGTTGAATTAGATGGCCTGCTCACTTTTCACAGTACATTTTGTCAGGCTAAATGAATGGTAGCCAGGCTTAAAACCAATACCTACAGGTATCTTTTCAGCACAGTGCTCAGGAAATTAACCATGGAGCTCTCATTAGCATTAATGGGTGCTTAGTGCTTAATTTACTGTGCACCACACTAAAACATACCCCCCAGAGTGCTCACTAGGCTATGTGGGAGATTTCTCCATGCCGATGCTACTGTAATTGTATTTTATTAGATCAAGTTGCAAACGAAAGATTTTGATTTCCATTACATCTACGGCTGATTGATNAAAGATGCAGTATTCACAGAATTCACACTCCAGTCCAAGACAAAACACACTTGGGAATTCGCTAAATAATGAATTTTAAAAGTTCACTAACCTTAAGCAGAAAACTATGAGAAAGTGAGGAAAGAGGAAAAAAAGAATGAATCCTGTGCTTTGGTGAATAGAAACTAGTGGGATAAAGCAAGACTTAAAATCAACCTGTGTCTTTGCTTTAGGAAGAAAATTCTTCATTTCTTAACAGAACACAAATAAGGCAAATGTTTGCCATGCTTAAAAACATTATCTTTTATCCAGAACAGATTCAAAATTATATCTGTTTCACTTATTAATGGGACCAATGCTGAGTACAAAAACAAATGCAGGCTTGCTAAAGCAAAACTCACTGAGTTTAAAGTATGTGCATGCAGGAGATGGGGAGAGAAAAAGAATACATTCCTCCCAAAATATTGGAATACAAAATCTCAATCAGACAAAAATTGTTAAGAAATATGAGTGGCACCATAAAATTGTGGAGTAATCTAAATGTTAACTACATTTAAGACAAGAAAGAAAATAGGGAACAGACTAATATAGATTCATAAGTGTGACTCAATCAGGAGAAAAGTTAGAAAATATTGAGAACACAAAAGAGGTGGAAACAGTATAAAACAAAGGGCTCATAAATCATGTAGATCAATCTCAGGTAATATTTTTTTGTTGTTGTTAATAAAAGTAAAAGGTTTAATTTGTCTGGAGTTCAGACAAGTATGGTTACATTGAGAAAAACAGCAATTAGTAGGGAACTCTAGAGTGAATGAGGAAGTAAGTAGAAGAGAGATTAATAGATTTTGCTTTATTTGAAATATATTGCTTGTGTGTTGCTGCCTATGTGATAATATAGATTCCAAAATGTTATTTATCTAACAACTGGTTGGCCACTAGTCTTTTTGAGGGTCTTTTTCTTTACTATTGCCTATAATGCTGAGTTAAAGAGCACATGCTGCAGTGTTTGCCACTTAAACTTATTTCATGAGTGTCACAGATTCTCATAACTTGTAATTGTAGTATCATTCTTGTACCTTACAGCCTATAGTATCACTCATCTGCGGTATGCAACTATTACTATTAACTCTCTTCTGTGTTATTGCACAGACACATGCTGAAGTGTTTGCTACTGTTAAGTGACCTTATACCCTGGGTCAGCCTCACATCAAAAAAGGTATGCCAAAAGTGTTTAGGAGAATGCTTTGCATTCCATTATCTTCTAGGAAAGTTTTGAGCAAAAGTAAGCTTGGATAGCCTTTTTTAAGGCAAAGAAAGTGGTTGCCTCCAGAAAAAGGCCTTTAATCTATTTCGGATACACTTACAGAATAGCTGTGTAAAATCTGGAAGCATATTTAATGTTGATAGCTGCCCAAGGATAACAAATAGATATATTACAATCTCCAATTGTGGGTGAACTGTAACATAAAGAAGGGAGTGGTGCAGGAAAAGCACAGGATAAGATATATCACAGCTGGAAGACTAATATGTTTCTTTTCAGAGATATACAGATTGACTGCAAGTAGTACTTCACAGGAAGTAAAGAAAGGTAAATGTGGTTTCACTCAAAAGGAGTGATTCCAAAACAGCTTTTTTGGGCTGGGAGTAAAGCAATTCTAGTGCTACACACAGGGGAAAACTGCAAGTCTTCCTATCTTTCCCTCCCCAATGTCACAGTTGTTGCTGTGATGTAGGTGGTCACAGTTATCTGTTTCAAAATTTTTCAAAAGAGACACAGTGTAGCTGTCCACAGTACTTTATGCTTGTTATAAAAATGCTGAGAGACTTCTCCCACTCATTCTCATAAGTGTCTGTTATTTAAACACTGTCAACCTATCAATTAATGTTCTTTTGCCAAACTGAGCCAAATTTTTGCACTAAAATCTTATGAAAAATTATTGACAAAATATATTAGCTGTCTTAGAAGGTTTGTACTTGTTCTCCTCAATCCAGAATTTAGCTTCCATCACTGCCTTCTTCAGTATTAGCAGTTTTGTTAAATTATTTCTTCTCAGCTTGGGGGAAGACTGACAGTCTTCTTGAGTGAGTGAGACATTAAGCAAACAGCACTTGAAGGAAGGGGTAGCAGGCAACAGCCTCTTCCTAAACAGCACAGGAGGAAATAAAAAGTGCTGCATTCATCACTATTATGAAGACACCTAAAAAGAACAGACTATCAAGAGAGGCTCCTAAAGTTGCAAAATAGTTTCATTATATCCGAAAAGATGGCAAGATGACTCTTTTCCAGGATGGTGGCAGTTCTGGAGTAGACTGTGCATAAGGAGGCACCTCTAGGTCATGGAATTTGTTCTCCCTTGTTCCCACTAGATGGACAGGTTATGTCCTCTGCCAGATGTAAAAATCAATTTCTACCAAAGCCCACAGGAAGGCTTAGATGCTTCTGGGAAAAGTAATAATTCCAAAAGTTCAAATGAAAAATCCTGATCCCAATGAAGGATATGAAAACCCAGCCACTGCCAGCTTTAGAGTGTGATTTTTCTCTCTCAGCAAAATGTCAACTGAAAACACAGATAGGACTTGACGCACTTCTTAGCAAAGACCAGGTTCATCTTCAGCTTTTAAAGAAAGTGAGGACTGAATACACTGTTATAAAAATCAATCCTTAACTGTGCAAGGAGATGGAAATGAGATGATACAACTAATGACGAACAGGAGGATGTAGCATGAGTCAGCATAGCTTGTACATTTACTTTGATGAAGAAGAACACTAAGGATCAAAAAAAAAAAAAAGAGTTTAATGAACGTAACATTGCTTTACTTAACAATTGCAAATACAACTCTCTGTGATATACTTCCATCTTTCATCAATATAAAATAGTTTTGGTGAGTTCAAAATCTGTTAAAAAAATTCAAATGTTTTTCCAGCAGAAGTTGCTCATCTAGTGAAATTGAAAAATATTATGAGGATGGACAGATATACCAGCTAAATTTATCTAATTCAAGACATTGATCTGCACCTACACATTATTTTTTTTTCTAAATTGCTAGATAGTACTTCACAAAAATGAAACCAAAATAATTCATCGTCATTAAAAAGACTTTTAATATCTTTGTGTTTTTCAGATATTAGTTTTTACTCTGCCTCTTCTTTCCCTTTAAATGGATTTTTGTTGCTCTTTGCTGCATGGACTTAAAAGGAAACTACAATTTTTCTCATAAATCAGTTTCTCAGTTGTAAGAGTGCTCATAATCTCAGAATATTTTTATTGAAGTCACATTCAATGGATGCAGGCATATATCTGTTTTTCTTAGTGGACCTTCAGCTAGAACATATGATTGGGTAACCTATACAGTTTTGACACAGGACGTACACTTGTAGTACAACTGCTACAAACTGTTTACCAGTTTCCTAATAATTGCATTTTTTTTCTTTAATGATAATAAAAAGGAATTTTTATCTGGTCCCACCACTGCCTGATATATCTGGAACACAGAGGTTGTTTGTTGGGAAAAATGCATGAAAATGGACCAGCTTCTGTACTAGAAACACCCATAAATGTTCAGTGAGTACTCACTCAGTTCTTTTTAACAACACCTGCATGGCATGCTACTGTTTTTCATGGAACTGCCAAAACTTTCTAGTCCTAGAATCTGGACTGAGTATGAGCTGCCTTATAGTAGTGATGACAGCTGATAGCTTGTTTATGTTTTTCATTGTACCTGCTGGTCACATTCTCATTTACAATTTCCATATCTAACTGAGGCACATGAGTGCACTGTGTGATATGTGTAAGTCCATATCGCAGCACACAGAAATACACGTTTCCAGCACACAGATACCTACATCTTAAATACTGCACCTTGAAACACCTTGGCTCAGGTGATACTCTTTAGATGTTCACAAAAAGTCTCCATAACTTAAAGACTGTTGCAGTCAGGCAACATAAACCTAAATAAAATGGAGCCTTTCTTCTTGCCTTCTCTGCACCACAAAATGAATGGTAAGTACTGTCTCATAGCACTCAGAAAAAAAGACAGGCAATACCATGTCCATAAGGCTTATGCATAGTATCTGGGCAATATAGTATCTTAAAATTTTCTGCTCTCATACTGCATAAAACTGTGTATCTTTTACACATAACTAAAGATCTCTGGTGTTCTTTCCAGTGAACGCCTGCATAGTGGTTTTCTACTTACATAATCTAAGTGATGCTATGGCTGCATGGTATGACATAAATATATCTCTTGTATATTCAGAGGGAGCAGAAAACAGTCTAGTTTAATTATGCGAAAGTATTTATCTCTCCTTATTACCATATCTGAAAAGTGTATTTCCCACTCCCACAGTTAAATGTATCCTCATATCAATTTCTCATATGTAGTACTCAACACAGTGCTTTACATTTTCAAAGTGCTTTAGAAACATTAACTAATTAACTAATGCATGTCATTATGGGCTTGTGAATCTTGGATGTCAAAAGGCAAAAGACAAGGCAACCAGAGTGAATTAAATAAAAGACAGATTAAATTGCCAGGATAACATCCCCCAATGTGACAAATTTTCTACCCCATATAAAACTCTCTGACCTGTTGCTTGCTTCTTTCTTCCGGTATCAGGTAGCACTCCTTGTGACAATCCTTCCCTTCAATTTAGATCCCGTGGGGCTATTCCCAAACAAACGACACTTCTCTATGCTTTAATACATACGACCATAAGATTATACTGTCCTTGAGATGTGGTTTTTTCCAAGACATAATCACTGCACAGTCTTAGAATAGGAATTAATAGAAATCCATCAATCTTGACTTCTGATTCATAAAAAAAATCCTGTTTTTCAATTTTGATCAGAGTCACAATCTGAAAGTAAAATCTAAGACAATGATAGGAGATATTTCTACCTTTTGATACAGTCCTGATATCTAAAGGATTATCTGTATGAAAATTCTGTTTCCTGTGAGAATGCCCCTTATATACTAGATACAGATCACTAGAAAAAAAAGTCATTTGACTCGCAGTTTATTCATCAACATCCTCTTTCCTTGGATCTCTTCAGATAGGGACAGTGAATTGTCCAGGTGAATTTTTATGGCTGTTTGCTCCTGGCATCCTTTTCCCAAAGTTCTTTATGCCTTCTTCTACATGTGAATTAAAAGTGTGTTCCTCATATGACCCAGTTACATGCTCTTCATTCAAAGGGTTCCTGACATATGATGGTGTTATGGCTGGAGCTATATTCTTTCATATGTAACTGAATGCAACCTTTATTTGACCAAAATACAGGCCCCTTTTTACAGTGTCACTGGACACATTCTCTTTCAGTAACACTAAGTAACCATGTTTTATGCAGACTGATTTATTCATATTCGTGTGACAGGTAACAAGCTTGAGCATCCAGTGCCTTCATAGGAGCTGGTGAAGACATTCTGCTTCAGGAGATAGGTGGATTGTACAGCAGAATTCCACAGAGTAGTGTTCCTCATCTACAAGAAGCATAAAACATCAGGTCTTTCATGGTAAACTAATTCATCAAGAAAATCAGTTTGCATGTTGCTCATTAGATTCCATTTACCAGAAAAAAAAATGTCCTAAGAGGTCTAGTAAAGGCAAAATCTGCAATGTGAGAAGAATAGCAGAACAGAGCAGAGCATAGGTGCAGTTATCAGAACAATCACAGCAGTTCATTTTGTCTTTGGTAATGACTAGACGAGCAGGTTTGCTGAACTGATGTGAGTTTGTAACACAAAAGGGTTGGAAATAACTTGCTTTAGGTTATTCTTAAATTTTCTGAAAAAAATTAGAATCTACTTCCCTGATTTTACCATCTTTCATTCTATATCCTCAAGCCCAACTCTTCAGTATTCCTAAGGGGCAAATACAATCTGTAGGTAAAAGGTATCTTAATAACTGCTGGATAATAACAAAAGTTCTGACAATTTAAATTGATTTTGTACCTCAGTATTAATGACGGCACAGCTATTATATAGCTATTAATGATGATACAGCTATTATAATTACAGCCATTGCAATAAATGAGGAAATGATTTCACTGGCTTAAGCAGAAGCATTATAGTATAATCTATATGAAATGGCAGTTTTCTCCCTCCTGAAGATACTTCATTAGCACAATCATACTTCTCTGGTAGCAGCACCTAAGAGTCCCTCATTGGTATGAAAGAAATCCTGACAGCACTGCCAAGTTGCCTTGCAGTTAATGTGAAGAGGCCTGAACTATAAATATTTTCATGACCTTTATGTATGCAATCAGATTGCTAATTTTAAATTATAAGTATTTAAGCAGGTTGGAAAAGCTGGACTGTACTGCTGAAAATTTGCTATTAACGTTTTTCTCCCAGAAATGTGTGTTCAGGTGATTAATTTCTTCAAGTTCAAATTATACTTGTCATCTCCCTGGTGCACAGTGCTCCCTCGTCTATCTGTCTCATCACCACAATCTCTCTTGCTCTTCGTGTAAGTGTAGTTCCTTCTTCCTCAGATATGTCTTTAGATAGGCACCCAGAAAGACTTCACAGAAAGTGGAGGGCAAAGCTCCATCAGACTACAATGTCCTGGCAATGGGGTTGTGACACAACAAGCTTTAAGACCCACGCATTTTCTTTTCATGCTGTGCGTAGTGCCTCATTAAATGGGCTTCTCCAATGCTCACCACCCACTGTGAGTTCTCTGATCTCTATCACAGTCCAAAAGATAACTGTATTCAGATATGTTCCTGGTTTTAATATATCCTTAATAATAATTGGTGGATCAAATCTCCCCTTTATGTTTTGGTTAAGAAATAGTGTCCTAGTGCAGAATTTCCAAATAAGTTATTTTGGCTACTAAGCAGATATGCTTTCTCCAGAGCTAATGAAACTTTTATAAAGCTAGATTGGTCCCTGTCTATCAGGTCTTGGGGGAGAATTTTATAATCAAGTCTTAATGATATAAATGTCTATGGTTGGTACATTCAAGGACATCTTTTGCAGTTTTGTGAATAAAAGATATTATCACCTCGTATAAAGTAGGAAAGAGAGATGAGGTGCATGGACCTGAACTGTGCATCTGGGGCTACTTTAAGGCACAGTGCTTTGTAAAATGTGATAGTAAAACTAGACTTCCTTGAAGCTTTATTTTGCATTTAAAAAAAAATAAAAGCCCATTTTACGTCTTCATATAATATATCCATATCTAATATTTATCTCTAGGCCAACACTAGATGGACTTAATTGAAAACAGTTTGAGAGTCTTACAATAACTTTTATCTTAGAAGCATGTGGGTAAGTGTACAATCAAGCAGATACCTACTTAATTAAAAAAAAGCACCATCTCTTACTCCTGTTGCATGCAAGTACTGCCTTCACATTGCCCTAAGCTTTTAAATTCATAGCTAAGCAGTGTTTTTGTCATTTTGGTCTTGTACAGATAAGCAAAACTGGATCTTCTATTTAAACTACTGCATGTTTGAGTATATAAACACTTCCTGGAAACTGCTTGAGAATGAGGGATTTTTCTTGTGGTTAATGTCTTGGCTATAATTCTTCAGTGCCCACTATTTTTCCGTTCCTCTTTCTGAAAAAACACCAAAAATACACACACAGGAGAAAGCCCCAACCAAACAACAAACACCCGAATGAACAAACTAACAAAACTCAGAAAAAAAAAATCTGTCATACAGTCAGAAGAGGGAAGTCATTTGCAATAATGACAACATACACACAAAGATCTGTTTCCCACATCATATTTCGACCTTATTCCAGTTAAGTGAGCATGAAACATATATTTTTTTACCATTTTCTCCATAGAAATATTCATTCTTATTAACTATACAGTACATATTCAAATGGAGTACATGTAAATAAGTTTTAATGAAAGTCCTGGTCATAAAAAGATTAAAATGGGACACCGAATGTTTAGTCAATTGTTAGTCTCTTTGATTAGATTCAACAGATCAATAGGGTGTTATTTTCATGAATTAGTATAATTCTGACAGTTTCCTGTTTGCTTATAGCATATGTTTATATTGTAATTTGTCTTGTAATTTGCAATATAATTTTAAGGAAACATCAAATGTTTCCTTGATATATAAAGTCCCCTACAGTTAGATTTTCAGAAGTCAAGCTCAAATAAACCATTTGGATTCAAACAGAAGAAAGGAAATTAATAAGAAGATACTAATAGGAATTTTTTAAGGAACTTCAGAATTTTGAGAATATAATGTTTGAAATGTGTCTATTCATTGCATACACCCACAGCTCAATATGACATTCCTCATAATTATAGTCTTGAAAACTGACTGTGTAACATTTAAAACAGGAGGAATCTTGTCGTTGACTATATTGGGGTAATATCAACAGCTAACTACACTGGGTCTTCACGTGAACCACAATCTCTCACCACAAAGTTCATTGAACATTATCAGGACCACGCCTAGAGACATCAGGACTTCTCAAGAATGCATTAACTGGAAAACAGGGTCTTGATGTTACCAAAATTTCTGCTGTGAGCAAAATTCATAAATATATTTTTTAGGAATGCAAAGTGGAGATCCAGCACATCCTCCACCCGAAATACCTAACAGCCCTGAATTTAGGGATTTCCTTATGAATGTGTAGTACCAGGTTTAGGCTGCCCTTCTGGCTGATTTTGACTGGGGACTGGAACCTGGGTAGCTCTGTGGTTCAAGCATGTTATTAACAGGGAATTATAGTGTATCTATGTGAAAATGTATATAATAGATGAGAGCTTCTCTGCCTGTTTTCTAGTGTATGAAAGAAGGTATAATCATTCTAGTTCCATAGAGTGCTATGGTAGCACTGAAATTCCCAAGAGAGAATTTTGTCTGCATACACTGATGTAGCAATATCCTGTCTCCCTGTTTCAGAGGCATCCACCCTGCCACCCATCATCACCACACTAGAGTTATAAACGTGGTATAAATAGTTAAATATACAGTGAGAGAGAAGCTTTCTAGGAAGTGTGTTTAATGCCTGGCATGTAAAAGACATAGTTTCAACTTGTTAGCATAAATCAAATAGACATTTTGGGTTTCCCAAAATATTTTCTTCTCATTTGATGCTTTGTCTGCTTGAAAGTAATAACATTATATCTTTAGATACCAAAGAGAATTTCGATTTTCCAGGTAGGCAATACTAAATATAGTCTTTATATTGCATCACGCAAGGCATATGACTTGCTCCAAGTCACCTTCTGGAGTCCCATCACTCTTCAGTATTTGCCTGGGGAAGGGTAACTCTATTTTGAAGTTCAGAGCACTTGATGAATCTAAGTTAAATATGAACACCTTCTACCACAGAGCTGAGAGCTCCTACGGGACAACAGAACGGCCTACAATGTAGGCTGAGATAAAGTAGGACATGAAAACAGAAGAAAGGAAGGTCCCACTGTATGTGGAGCACCATGGTTTTACAGAGGGTTGAGCAAAGCACAGGAAGCATCTAAGAACAGGATTTTAATAGGAAAAAATTTAAAAGGCAAAATAAAGAGCTGGATCTCTTGGGATATTTCCATGTACATTTACTGTTTGAGGAGCTTCTGCTTTTAGAATTTTACAAATTATTAAATGCATTACCTTTGCTTTACGATTTCCATTGTAGGAGCATATGTTGGATATCTGCCTACTTGTAGCTTCTTTCAAACAGCCATTTCCCTCCTATTTACCATCTTTTTATCACTTTAATTACATGACAAATGCTACAGATTACAGATTTTTTTTCCTGATTAATGTTGCTACTGCGGCATTCACTCTTGGAATAGAGTTACAAGAAAAATATGTATTTATTTAATTTTTAGGATTGCTTAAATAATAATAAAAAAATTGTCACTTTGTAAATGTCCTCAAAAAAACATTTTTGTTTTGCCAGATCTTATGTTTCATACAGACGGCATGCACCATGCTAACAGTCAAAATACAGTATTACTGTAATATCAATATTTTATACACAACCATTTCATAAGCAATAACCTTGCAACTTAAAACAAAGATTCTCTGTCATAATAAAGATAATTAGGGATAAGCATCCCCTTTCTGTTCATTTTTGATCTCCTCTTAATCTCTGTAAGTAAGAATATTAAACTCCAGTAATCCATAGATAATATGGTAGGAGTGACTCACCACAGTTGTGTGCTGTGATTAAATTAGTTACCTCAGAGGCATTTCTTTTCCTACAAATAAGAAAAACAATCCTGAAAAGGAAAATAAAATAATTGATTTGTTTCTCCTCTGGGCCCCGCAGTCTTTCTGAAGAACTGCTGTTTGTAACACAAAATTAAGTGCAATTCTGAATTTTATTTGGGGATTTAAATTAATTCCATCACAAAGGAGAAATCAATAGATTATAGAATTTTGATGAGATAAAAGCAAAATCAAAACCGATTTTGGCACTTTGTTCTCTCTATGGAGTACTTAAGTGGGATTTTTGAGGGGGATCTCATACATATAAAATATATAGGCAACTGTTAGAAGACATGACATATAACCTTGTAGCTGTGAACATATGCATCAATGACCTGTACTGAAGTTCTGAGGGTATTTTCTCACATAATGCCTGTAAAGCTCCACCAAACAACCTACATTCTCTGAAATTTCTCACTTGTCAAGACAAGCAAACTCAGTTTCTTCAGTCTTTATTTTTAAATCTTGATTTCTAAACCTAATTCATTACTGTTGCTTTCCTCTGGACTGTTTCCAGTTGATCCACATCTCCCTGCCAAAAACTCCATGTGATACAGCCAGAACCAAGTAGAGTGGAAGGATGACTTCACGAATCTAATATGACACTCCTATTTGTACACTGTCTCTCCATCGTTGTATTTATGTATCGCAGTTTGATGTTTGCTTTTTTCTTCACACTGCTGAGGTGCTTTTAAAAACCTGTTCATCTCTTCTCCTTTAAACACTTACTCACATCCTTAAATTGACTTGAATTTTAAGGGGGTAATTAAGGTGTGTAAAGCAACGCATATATTTAAGCATTTTAAGGGTCAAGGCCAAATATTCCTGTCGAGGGGTAATTATAAACCAAATTGAAGAGCCAACTTAAGTCAAACACACACTAAGCCAATAGCAGAGTTCTTTAATGTAATTAAATCTTTTCTAATCTGCACTTAGATGGGATCCAAGTGTACCGTTACTTCCAAAACTGTAATAATAGTATTCTGCATCCCAGGTCACCTGTTAATTCATAGAAAGGGGTGGGAGGGTAGGGGGGAAATAATCTTATTTCTAATCCAATTTCAGTTTGCTCTTTAAGTAATTGGAGTATATTTTGATTCAGTGGCTTGCAAGATTTATTAAGATACTAGCCAGAGAGAATGCAGTCTACTATTTAAAAAATTTACAGAAATGCTTCTCATATTCATTAGTAGATTAAGCAACAATGGATTACTTAAACAAAATGTGCTTATTTCAAATATGTTTCAGAAAAAAATATCAAAATAATATCTGGTGCCGAATTTATTTTGATTTTTGTCATAATGTAATTCAATAGTTAATCGCTATTTTGGTACTAATTGTTTATTCCATCATTTGAGCTACCTCAGGTTTGTAAACCTGGTTGCTTTTTTTTTTCTTTGTAAATATCTTGTTACCATTTTTATAAACACTGTCAAGAAGATATTCATCTCTGATTTTCTGAATATTTAATTCAAAATGTCTTTTAAAATTAAATTGATATTTTAAAAGAAATTATTTGTACATATTTACCTATGGGATTATGTAAATAAACATCTAGTTAAAGGTACTATTATTGAACTGCTCTTAAGGATGTTTGGTACACAACAGCTGACCCATCATGATGTGATAACTCATGTTGCCTTCATTTTCATTTCAACCAGAATGCAGGGTTTTCTTGGTCCTATTGTAAGAGCAGAAAAACAATTATTTTATGCATGACTGATGATAGTGATGGAGACTCTATATGGGACACAGCAGGAAGCTGAGAACTGCTTGATGCTTCAAAATACCGTGTACTTACAGCACATTCAAATGTTGTAAACCCTAAGTATCCAGCTTAATTTTATTTTTAACTTTAGAATTATTAATCAGCTGTAGTATAAGGTTTTTTTTAATTCCAATGGTGTGCTGAAAAAATAATACTTCTCAAAAAAATGTATAATGCATCAGTTTTAAGCACAAATGAATTCTGACTAAGTGGATGCTTTACTAGGCAAACTGGTGTTAGAAGTTAATTGGGTTTGACTAGCAAGTCCAGTTATTGGCACAATTTATAAGCTTTTGGAGAATTGTGACCATTCTGCTATCATACAGTAATATGCACAATGTGAGACCTGACAGTAAGTGCTTGCTGTCTGACAGTAAATCATGAATGCAAGTAAAAATATCCTTATAAAATAGAACCTCTTTTTGAAATGAAATGTAGTACAAGACTATTTTTCAGGATGCTTGAACATTTATTACATTGGCATATAATTAACTTTTCATTGTCTTTGTGTTCTATGCCAAATCCGTTACAGGAATGGTCAGCTGTTGCTTCTTGGTGGAAATGATTTTTTAGAAAACATTATTATATAACTATAATATATATTCTGTAACTGAGGAGACTTTGTTCTTTCTGAAACACAGTTCCCTAGCTTTAAATCCTATAGTAGTATATCATAAATCCTACTGGTCTCTTGCAATATAATATTTTTTTATTCATGTGCTGAAAATTCTGCAAATGTTTATACATGAAACTGATTTAATCACTTCAGTAGTTCCTTTAGCATCTAGCATAAATTTGAAATCACTGAAGAAAATCATGCATATGCGAAGTGCTGTGTGAATCATTTTAGTTTTATTTAGTATTGAGTTAATCTGAAGAAGAATTTTACCCCTGTAGATGTAAACATTACTGTGAAGTGCATAAAGTTTTGCAATTAAATGCAGTTTCATCTAGGAGAAAAACCGATTAATTTGCCACGACCTGTGTAACAATGATGTTTTTAATTTTATCTGGGCATTGTAACTATTAGAGGTTGATAATACATCTATCCCCCACTATTTATCCTTCAATTATCTGAAGCCTGGAAAAACCTACCCCCATTGAGTGTAACTATTGTTAAAAATCCCTGTTTTCCTGCAGGATAACCAACTCCTGGCAATTGCCCTGGAGCCCGGAGTTTGCCTTTGCAGGCTCATGCGTGCACATCACACCACCCGTCTCTTTCCCTGACTGCCAATTCCATCCCAATGAGCTGGCAGGGTGCTCAAATTCACATCAATTCTGTTCCATGATATTTTCATCAAATTGCCAAGCTTTAATTGCATAAGTGGGCTACATGGGTTTTTTTGTCCTTGCACACCATTGTAAATAGGGCTAGCTACATGGAGCTGTCGGTAGGATATTTTACATTTCAATGTTCTCTTTTTTTTTCTGGGTGATTACTTTCTGTTCATCCCTCCATAGGATGGTTTTCTAGGATTCTCCATCATATTTCACCATGAAGTTTAGTTTGTGCTTGACTTTACACCTCACAGAGAAATGACTTTTTTCACTTTATCAGGGAATTCAGATGATTCTCAGGAAAACTGAGGAAGTTCTAGTCCTTTATTGTGTTGTTTCATTGGCACTTGGTGGATTATATTAGTTGACCAAATGCTCTTCTAGAATGAGGCTGATTCACTATCCACAGCTGGAACTGTGGTCTGATTTCTCCTTCACTATGTGTACTCAAGCCTAAAATCAGCTGCTGAGGTGATGCCAGTAGTGGTTTTGGTACCACTTCAATACAAACCTGAAGGGTTTGAGAAGGGGCAAGGTGGTGGGGCATGTGTGTGTGTGTGTGCTAACTGCTGAATGAAAGAGACTTGAGAACTAGGAATATATATTTTCTTTTTGGCCATTTAGTTCCAACACTGATTTTGCAAAGTGTGTTGATGTGATTTTTCTCCGGCTTAGTATTTCTAAAGTGAAGAAAAAAGTAGACCTGCAAACTCTGATGTTGAAGATGAATTCAGAGTCTGCATTTGCTTTTAACATTTTTTTTAGCATTTACTAGATCCTCAATATAAAGTCCTGAAGTATAATTATTTCTAGCCATATTTAGAAAAGTATAGGCAGAGGTGACAATTTCCATGTTACACACAACTGTAATAAAATGGTGGGGGATTTATTTGAAAGTTGATCTAATAGCAAAAATTCAAGAAAGTAGCTTATATAAAGCTTAAACACAAGGCTTATTTATTCAAAAGTTTTCTTTTTCCGTTACATCTCTACAGGCCTTTACAAGTGACCCTGGTATCAGGGAAGGTCATGGAGCAGATTTTCTTGAGTGCCACCCCCCAGTATGTGCAGGACCACCAGGGAATCAAGCCCAGCCAGTGTGGGTTTATGAGTCCTGATTAACCAACCTGATCTCCTTCTATTACAAGGTGACCTGCCTAGTGAATGAGAGAAAGGCTGTGGATGTTGTCTAGTTGGCCTTAGTAAATCTTTTGACACCACTTCCCACAGCATTCTCCTGGAGAAACTGACTGATGATGGCTTGGACAGGTACAACAGGTACACTCTTTGCTGGATAAAAAAACTGGCTGGATGACTGGGCTCAGAAAGTGGTAGTGAATGGAGTTATATCTGACTGGCAGCCAGATGACAAGTGGAACATTGTTCCTCAGGGTTTGGTATAGGAGCCAACCCTGTTCGACATCTTTATTGACAGTATGGATGAAAGTGTCAAGTGCACCCTCAATCAGTTCACAGTTGACACCAAGTTGGGTGG
Source organism: Serilophus lunatus (assembly GCA_013399895.1). Taxonomy (NCBI): domain Eukaryota; kingdom Metazoa; phylum Chordata; class Aves; order Passeriformes; family Eurylaimidae; genus Serilophus; species Serilophus lunatus. The sequence goes on from VXBA01004918.1 coordinate 816,049, forward strand.
GAGTGTTGAACTGCTGGAGAGCAGGAAAGCTCTACAGAGGGATCTGACAGGCTGGATCGACAGGCTGAAGTCAGTTGTATGAGATTCAACAAGACCAAGTGACGAGTTCTGCACTTCGAGCACAGTAATCCCACGCAGTGCTACAGCCTTGGAGGTGAGTGGCTGGAAAATTGCCCAGCAGAAAAGAGCCTGGAGATAATGGTCAATAGTCAACTGAATATGACTCATCAGTGTGCCCAGGTGGCCAAGAAAGTGAATGGCATCCTGGCCTGTGTCAGAAATAGGGTGGCCAGCAGGACTGGGGCAGTGATTGTCTCCCAGTACTCAGCATTGGTAAGGCCGCATCTCGAATCCTGTGTTCAGGCCACTCACTTCAAGAAAAACATTGAGGTCTGGAAGTGTGTACAGAGATGGTCAATGAAGCTGGTGAAGGGTCTGCTGCACAATTGTTGTTAGGAGTAGCTGCAGGAGCTGGGGTTGTTTAGCCTGGAGCAAACAAGTATCAGGGAGGACCTTATTGCTCTTTACAACTACCTCAAAGAAGGTTGTAGTCTGGTGAGGATCAGTCTTTTCTCCCAAGTAACAAACAATAGGACAAGAGAAAATGGCCTCAAGTTGTGCCACAGGAGGCTTAGATTAGATATGAGAAACAATTTCTTCATGGAAAGGGTTGTGCAGTATTTGAACAGACCACCCAGGGTCTGATAGAGTCACTATCCCTGAAAGTATTTAAAAGATCCATGGATGTGGCATTTGGGGACATGATTTCCGTGGACTTGGCAGCGCTAGGTTAACGGTTGAACTTGACAACCTTAAGGATTTTTTCCAACTCAAACAATTCCATGATTCTATGATACTGAATAGCCAAAATGTAGCTGGCTGCAGCTGGCTGTAGGTGAAGAAGCTACTGCTGCCCTGATACCTCTGGTTGCATATCACCAGCCTGATAGGTGCATATTATTACACCACCTCAAATGAAATATTTATTTATTTGACATAGGAAGTTGAATGGAATGAATTCTTGAGCTGAAACATATGCTCTTATGCTGGGTATTGATTTTTAACTGCAAGTAATTGTTAATTAGTCTGTTTCCACAGCAATGTGCAATAGCAACCAATAACCTTCAATGTTTAGTAACTGTTTTCCTTTGTATTTCTAAATTTCCCTGAAAATGTAACTGTTGCACACAGTTCAGGTGGTTTCGAAGTCATCACCAGGTAGTTTAGAAGTCCAAAGACCAGTCAACTGGCCAGTTTAGACACAGGTGCTAACCATCTCATGAGAAGAGCCTCCTTCCCAGATACTCCAAGACAGTAAAGAAGCATTCATTGACTTCAAGAGGTCTTATAAAGTACCATTCATCTCATTTTCTGTATTCATTCACTGCTTAAGAAATTCTTTTTGGAAAAAATTCACCACAATTTTTTATCTTAAAAAAATTAAAAAATACCAAATCTAGATCTCATAAATATATGGACCGTTTATTTTCTTATAATTCCCATCTTTGCTCTTGGAGAAGTATCTTGCAGATTTGCTATATGGAAATTTTCAGCATTATATTCTTAGTCCTACACAGAGAACTCAATGCCTCTGGAAATCTGAATGTGTTCAAAAAAGCAAGTGTGTTAAAAGGACAAGACAAAGAAATGAGACTGAAGGACTTGACAGGGTGATTCTTTGGTCTTTTGCAGTCACTGAGAAAACAAGGTGTTATGCAAACCAGGAAGTGTTCTCTTCACTCAGTCACATTTTAAAATAATTATTGGCTTTTGTCCTCACTAATGTTTAGATGGGGACTGCATTTTCTGTACTGTGTGGCACTGTATTTCAAAGGTGCATAACTTGTTTTCATGAAAAATCATTGTTAAAATCTTCAGAGCTGTGAGGAAGCCCAACCTAGCTGTGGCAACAGCTTCGAACAAATAGTTCATTCATTTGGATGGAATATCAAAATGTACAGTAACCTATACATCCACCTGCATCAGTGGAATACATTTCACATGCCCATTGGGTACATCACATAGATTTGAAGTGATTGGAGTGACTACCACTGACTTTATCACCTGTACTACTGTCACATGAATGCATTTAGACTACTCAATAATTTGTTTTGGTGCTTCAGATAACATATAATAGTATATACTTATGCTATAGAAGGCATATACTAAAAGGTACTACTGTGCCCCTTTGAGGTAGTATTGTTGTTAGTGTAATGAACTATAAGTCTGAGTCAAGTAGAGATGTCAACATCAGCCCACAGCTCAAGCCTTAAGTAAACTATGTGTTGTCTCAGTGTTTTATAATGAATTTCATGGGTGCCAGCAGTACTAAAGGTTTATATGGTTCTTGCATAACTAGTCAGGGAGCAGCATTCGGGATTTTTGCAGGAGCGAAGTCCTGGCTGGCTGCCCAGCCTTCTCTCTCTTTTCCTGGGGGTTGGAACTGTCAGGGGATTCCCCAATAACAATCAATGACCTGCTGGCTCTTCTGGCAGCATGCCACCAAGTTGTGAAACTGCTGAGAATTACATGTCCTGATTCACCCTCACATATGCCAGGGAGCTTCCAGCCAGGAGAATATTCTAACCTGTTAAACAAAGATAATGCACATATTTTACCTCTAGTCAACCATTTTTCCCCCCTTTTAACACATGACAAAATACATGTTTTGTCTGTTGGGCTCTTGTGTAAGCACATCCTGAGATCTCTTTTTGCACTAAGATTTAGTGATTCAGTAGGAGATTTATGTAATATTTTTCACACTGTTTTTTTCTTTAATTTTCATGTGAATACCAAGAAAATCTAACTTCATGCTCCAAGTTTTTATCTTTGTTAACACTAAACAGTCATTAGATTTTAATCAAAGGTGATCGTAAAGATAGCACAAATATCGCCTCATCCAACATTTCTCATTTTACTTATTACCTTTAACTGTCTTCAGGCTAAAAATGTCAGATTGCTCCGCTCTGTATGCAGCACTTCCTTTCTCTTATTTTCTAGGCTACTTTTTGCAGTGGAATATTGGGCCAAATAATTACTATCTTGCCTTTTTCTGAAGAGATTCAATTTATGTAAGGATTGTGGGATTAGCCTTTATGGAAATGAGATTGTAATGACATATTTTCAGGAATCTGGAAATTTGAGGAACAGGGGAACCCACCTGATCAACACGTGGCTTAAAGGCTGGTGTCATTGGTGCAGAAAACCATATGAGGAGCAGCTGAGGTCCCTTGGTCGGTTTAGCCTGGAGAAGAGGAGACTGAGGGGAGACCTCATGGCAGGATACAACTTCCTCACAAGAGGAAGTGGAGAAGCAGACACTGATCTCTGTGGTGACCAGTAACAGAACCAGATGGACTGGTATGAAGCTGCATCAGAGGAGGTTTAAGTTGGATAACAGGAGAAGGTTTTTCACCTAGAGGGTGGCTGAGCACTGGAACAGGCTCCACACAGGAGCGGTCAGAGCACCAAACCTGAGAGAGTTCAGGAAGTGTTTGGGCAGTGCTCTTAGGCACACGGTGGGATCCTTAGGGCTGTCCTGCGCAGGCCAGGAGTTAGACTTTGATGATCCTTGTGGGTCCCTTCCAACTCAGGTTATTCTATGATTCTATGAACTAGCAACAGGACAAGAGGAAATGACTTCATGTTGCACCAGGGGAGGTTCTGGGTAGATATCAGAGAGAATTTTTTCACTGAAAGGGTGGTTAAGCATTGGAACATGCTGCTTAGGGAGATGGTGAAGTCACCATCCCTGGAAGTGCTCAAGAAATGATTGGACATGGCACTTTGTTTTCTGGTTTAGCTGGCATAGTAGTATTCAGTCAAAGATTGGACTCTGGGAGGTCTTTTCCAACCTTAATGATTCTATTTTTTTTATGATTCTATGGTTTTACTTTGACCAGGACTAAGATTCCTCCAAAGCCTGGTATGAAACCCCTTATGGCATACGTTCTGTGAAAGTGGTCTAAGAGAATACTGAGCTATAGGAGTTCACAGAGATGTAATGACACTTTTTGCTGTGGAAGTTAGTATAATGGCTTGGAGTTAATAGTTTCTTATCCTTTAGGGCCTTTTTAGGTACTTTATTAGGGTTCTGAATGATTTTCCTTGATTATATATTTTACAGTTTCCAGGGGAAAAAAAAAAATAAATCTTTGAGTCCTTTTAGGTGCAGTAGCTATAGGTCGTGGATAAAGCAAAGTATCATATAATGGTGGATCAATACTGTCTTCTCATACAATCAGTCACAAATATCTTGTGCTATTTTCAATTTTTAGAAGAAATGATTCTGAAAATAATTGCATTTAACTCTGACAAATAATTCTTTGTAAAATCCCTTAGAATGCAAATTTTCCAAAGATTTCTAGCACATATATTATTATAGCTTCATTTCTGGTACAATTTTGGGTTTTAAAGCACAGGCTAAAATTTTTATGGCTTTTTAAATTAATGTCAACTGGGAACAAACCTTCAAAAATCACATCTAAAGCAGTTACTGCCTGCTTAAAAGTAATTTTACCACACTTTATAACATACATTTTAAAACTCATCTAACAGCAAGCAACAAGTGATCTTGCACTTTTGGTGTAAAAAAGATGGTTCATTATGAAATAATTTTGAGCCTCTTCAAGATGAATCTACCTACAAGTGGATGAACAAGACATGTATGTGTAATCATGTTTCCTTTTTTCTAAACAGCACAATGATTATTTTCCCCTCTAAAAAGAGACAAGAAATTAAAGGAAGTATTTGTTAAAAGTTATTCAAAAGCTTTCCAGCCATCTAAATTATTTCACTAATCTTTCAGTGTTTGTTGCTTTGCTTTGTTTTGGCTTGTTGGACTTTTTGGTTTGTTTTTGTTGTTCTGTTGTGTTTTTTTTAAATATATCTGTATTTAATAAATGTGTATTTTGCATTTTTATGACTGAAGAACATACTGCAGTTCATGTTTTTAATGAAATTGAGGTAGCTCTAGTCAAAGTGACCGCTTTTATGATTCTAATCTATGCACAAATCTTGATGAAAAAGCTACAAAACCCACAAATTTAAATGTCAAAACCCCACAAGCTATGTTTCTAAAGAGTGATAAGATATGTGGAAGTGACCTCTGCAAGGAATTTCCTTCCAACCCTTCCAGTCTCATTATACCAGATTTTGGCCAGCCATGTAGTGAAAGTGTAGGTTTGTAATATTCAAAGCTCTTCTAACTTCCCGATTCATGTTGCAGATGTCAGACTATGTCTTGAACACAGGAGAAAGAGCAAATAGTGTTCTCTGCACCATATGTTTTCCCAGTGGCCTACACCTTGTTCCACCCAGAGGTGTTTACCTGTGAGTACATAAGTCTGTGACTGCATTCTCCTCCATATGGCAGAACTGATCAGAATTGTACAGTAGCAGGCCTTTATGAGTTGCCAGCCCTTTTTCTTCCCATACATGCATGGCTGGACAGGAAATTGTGACTCTTTTGGGTCATAGCTCCTTTCTGGTACTGTTCCTCACATCCAAATTTACCTTAGGTGATCTCACACTGGAAGATTCACTGGAGAACTGTTTTTAAAGATACTACCAGTTAAAGCAGGAAAGCGAGTGGCATCTACCTTTTAAAATTTCATTATTATTTTGGCAAACACACAAATGTGATTCACATTTCAATTGAGATTTCCTGTATCTGCTTTGAGAACAAAGCAAATGATTGACATCACCTTGCAACACACTGAAAAGAGAAACCTTAATGAAAATTCCTAACTACTCTAATGTACTGTGACACACACTACACTGGAATAATTGGGTGTGTGAACAAACTGAATGCAACTCTATCGCTGTTTTGCTGTCACTAACAGAGATGGCATTAAATACCTCAGCAGCTTTACACATTGTATCTCTGCTACTAATACTGATGATATCTAGATGGCAATCCAGAAGCATAATTACTTTGCCATCACCACTCCTATTATAGTATATGAAAGAGAAATGAACCCCTAGCTTTTCTATATTCCAGGCATCACAATACCACAAACATGAAGCTTAACTGTGGAACTGAGAAAACACATTGAACTGAATACAAATCAAGAGCTCAATGACATAAGCACAGCTTCTTCATGTGCCAACAAGGATGTCCTCTATAATGACTTGCACATGATCTGATCAGAATGCGCTTTTATTTTCAAATGCACTTTGCCCAGCAACACAGACATGAACGAGACTGACCGTGATAATCTGAAGGTATGTGGTATTTAGTGATGTATCTTGGATATTGCCCATCTACCCTGGAAAAAAAATTTAACATTTTTAAAATACCTACCCTAGTACATATACTAACTGCAAGCTATATTACTCTCAAAATATGCTATTACCTATTCCAAAAGCACACCTAGCAACTAACATCCAAGTCACACAGCAAGGCTGCCTAGCAGTTATAATTCTAGGGTGCATACTTTGCTGTTTACAATCAGACGTGTAATTTCTCTTGACCTCACTGCGCACTCTGTATGTATGACACTTGATGTAACTTTTTCTGCTGTGGTAAAAGATCATATTTGCTGCTCAGTAATAATACCTTTGCACTTTGTGTTTGTATATGTGAGTGTAACACACAATCTGTCTCAAAAAACAACTAAGAGTTTTCTTTTCTGCACAGGAGATAGTAGAAATACAGTACAACATAATACAGCATATAGCCTAGCATACTGATCATAGTAGAATTTACTATCAGACATGTTAGAGCTCAATGCAAATTAAGCAAATTGATCATATCTGTTGCTAACTACTCTAAATGCTCAAAAAAAAAAAAAAACCAAAACAAGAAATCATTTTATTTCCTCTTTCTCCTTTTTTTTTTTTTTTTTAAGAAAGAATAAATGATATTTCTGGTCCAGATAATGCTATGACAAGGACTGTCAAGCTGCATTTCTTCAGTTATCATGAGCCCAGGTGTTAAACATGGCACATGACACCAGTACGCACCGTGCAGTGAGGCAGGGGTACTGTATGCTGACAGAGAATCAATAATGAAGTGGAAAAGACAATGACACTCTATGGCATTGTCTCTCTTCCTGACAGATCTGTTCAGCCCCAAAAGTATTAATTCAATTGCTTCAGTAGCATCAGACTCTTTGATTTCATTCAGAAGTCAGTACTCATGGGGAGACTGACAGCGGCCTCTATCATGCATACATTTTTGTAAATATTTAGTTATCTAAATTACCATTACAACTGATGAAGCCATAGAGTGTTCCAATATTTTCTTCTCAATTAAAACCTATATTGCAGCAGAAATCCAGTTTTAAGTCAGAGCACCCCTTGGCTTGACTCCATATTTGAGTATTTTAGGGAGAATCTAGTGACAAACTTAGTTAAAAGTTAATAAATTTAGTTTAGACAAAATAACTATGTTACTAGTAGCTATAGAATAAAGTAAAGCTATATAATAAAGTAAGTTGTGTTTGTTCATTTTTCTCTTTACTCTGTCTATTCACTGTAATAACCACTGGGAATGTATGATGCTTTCTATTTTTTGTTTTCCATTGCAACTACAGTTTTACTCAATATTAGTTTACTACTACCATGTCCCTATTTCTCCCAAAATAACAGCATCTATTTGTTGAGAAGTCTCAATCATCAAATCCAAACCAACAAAGATCTCAGTAATATGTTAGTAAAACAAATCTGAAGCATATAGGCTGGAAAACTTTAAGGATCTTCTGAAATCTATGGATAAATAGACAATTTGACTCCACTTTTTCACTTGTGCAACTTTTGTATATTAAAGTTAATTACTTAAGTTTAAGATCAAAGTACCTAAACTACATTTAATTTTCATTCATTGAATTCATTCGTTGCAATGGGCATCACATGCTTACAGCATTTTTTTTTTCAAATTAAGCTACTTGCACCAATTACTTATTCTTTATTTGTGTGTCTGGCATTTAAGGATCATTCTCTGAACACTTAGGCCTCTATTTTTATGTGGGTATGGACATAGAAATATGAATGGTGAATTTAGACTACTTCAATGTCATCAGATCTGGTAGTACCCATGTATTCACAGTGGGCTTTAGCTGAACCGTCCATTCTTATGGTTCACGATCTTTAGAATGCCATATCAGAGTCAGATAACATTGCTTCAACATTGGGCAGTAAAATATATAAATACTGGAATTGTTTTTTAGGATGTATACTCACACAGAAACTTTTAGAATTCATCTGGAATGCAAACACAATTTGTGGTAGCAATCATGCAGGACATTCATGTTTTTCACTTGAGGTTTTGTTTTACATTTATCTAAATTTCAAAGGCCAAGGTTGATTAAAAAGTATATAAAACCAGTATATGGCAATCAGTACAAAATAAATCTGAAAAATGTGTTTGAATCAACACCTGCTGGAAAATTCAGGGAGGAAATGTGAGATCCAGCCAGTCATAGAAACTTTATTTAAAGTTAAAAGGACACCCTGAGGTTCTGAAAGCAAGTTGAGATTCTGTCTAATTGCTGTTTTCATTTTAGTTGAGTACACTTATTTTTTGTATTGAAAATATATTCTAACATGGAAGGGAAAAGTCCGCAGAGAGACCTGGTTGGAAATTGTATTTCCATTAAAGTTATTATTGGATGCTTCACTGAGTGAAACTGCCTTAATGAAGACTTATTCTGTAAGAATTCAGAGTTGTTAAAACCTATAATTCTTTCTCATGCTAAATCAGCAACCCTGCAAGATTTGCCAAAGTAAGATACCAATTTGAAACATGAGTGAGTATGAGAGGTGGATGTTTGCACAATTTTGTGAACGTGACTCTATTTAATGGAGGAAAACCAGATCACTTTTCACATCAGTAACTCCTTTTTTAAAAATCATTTTGCCTTCATTTGCTTTAAAAGGAGTCTCTAAAAAAATGCCTGCAGCATGACCCACTGATAGGAAGAATTAAGATCACACTGGAGACAGGGAAAGAGAGAGAAAGGAAGCAAGGAAGAAGTGTGAGCTACTATAATTTTCCTCTTGAATAGACCTTTTTTCAATCTATATTCATATCTTTAACATGTAAATTATTGAAAATTTGAAGACACCCCAGGAGAATGCACATACAATTTTAATTATTCTAATAAAGAAATAAATATTGCTTATAGCATCTGAAGGCTGAGTGTATTATGTAGAGCCTCATGTTGCTCTGACAAGGGTCTCATGTCAAAGTGGGGAAATTACATTGTCCCAAATTTTCTCCAACAAGACATCACAGTAGATTATCTGGCTGCCACCATTCATCAGGCTGCAGCTGCTACCCTGCTCTGCTTTTCTGAACCAGCTCCCTGTATCTCTGCTAAAGTCAGAGGGAACGCAGACCATGCTCGGAAGCAGGTTGGATTAGCAATAACAAGGAGGCAGACTGCGCTGCCACTAAAAAGTCAAACATGACTGGTGGTGCAAAGCCAGACTTTTGTTTGGTGCTTTGGTACAATGGTTGGTGGGGTTTATCCACCACAGCATAAAAAAAATTTTAAAAAGTACATCAATGATCTTGACCTTAACATTATCCCTTTGGTTTAACTTTGTCCTCCTAATTTTGCACCCAAGGGATGAGGTACTGCTGAAGCATGCCAGGAACCGAGAATACAGAGGGCACTGACAAGAATTTTGTGGCAATATGTAGAAGCAGTGTATTGCCAGAGACTCTCTCTGTCTGCTTCAAAAGGTTTCATAATTCTACTGCTGTATACAAATGATCCATTTTGTTAATCTGAATTCCTGGGGTCATTAAAATTTTTTTCTCTCCTCTCTGAAGTAGTTTATTACTTCAAGAGAAAAAAATCAGTTTAAAGCCAGGTAAGGGAGGAAAGCTGACAAAAACATAAATTAGAGGAAGAACTTAATTTAAAAAGTGTCAAAAAGGATAGATAGTCTTAGTTCAATAATAAAGCCTGGTTCAAGAGCCTTCTATCTTTAAATAAAGCACTCAAGCACTCTATTACCTGTATACAACCAATCTTTGATTTCCAATCTAAGCCTATTTTTGCTTCTTATGTGATTAGCATACAAATGTGACAGAAAAAAATGTGGCTACCCTGATGACACTTAGAGGATGAGTTTTTGACTTTCATGTCAGTGTTAGTGAGAGATTCTGTATGATTTTGAAGCTAAGTCTTTAATTAAAAACTCTTGTTTCTCTTGAATCAAAATATCATCACCACTGAGTCAGGTTATGCCTATACTTTCTGAAATATTTCATGCTGCACCTTGCGCTGCTCTACGGAAAGAATTTTTAGGGATTTTAACTTTTCTGGGCTACCATATTGTGGGTATTGTGGTTGTGAATAGTTATTAAGGTCACACGTATGCAAACAAGGGAATCATTACTTGGAGAATAGAAGCACGGACCAGAATTGCACAAGCAACTCTTGTTTTTGATGGGATTTAATGCTTCCTGGAGTTCTCCCTAGTAGAATATCCCTCAAAGTAGCACCTATAAGCTACAGTTCAGTATGGTACTCTTATTTCAAGATATTATATGTAAGTATAATCAAAGCAACATGCTGCAAACTTGAGAGAGAGCTGTACTTTGCATTATTTTCTGATAAGCCTTTTGTTGCTTCTGATATTTAAGGCTAAGCCTGAATTTGCCTTCCTAGCCAAAGATCATCTACAGCCTGTACAGCCACCGATCCTAACTATTATGCCAAGACAAATCTTGGGTAATTCTATCAGAGTCAGTTGATTTCCTTAGAATATATATTGATTTGCAGTGAGACTAGTATGTTACTCAGTAAAATCATCATATTGAAAATAAGAAAAGTAATCCTTTTTGTAACTCCACAACTTGTTGTAGAGAGACTACTGACAAACACAGAAAATAAATCAGTGCAAATAGTGAGAACTGCTAATTCCTTCTTCTCGATCTATGCCGTCAGCTTGCTTTTCACATAGTGAGACCAATTGTAAGGAGGAGAGGTGCATAATTACATCTCTGTGGATTCCTTCTGCTTTTTTGCTAAGATTAGGAACAAAGATGACTGTTACGATGGTGAGATTTATGAAGTCTGTCATACTTTGAAACTGAGCTAAGACAGCAAATATATTTCACATAGATCATGAATTGAAATTATTTCTTTCTCAGTGCTGAGAACACTGGGGTCTGAGGAGTTTGCAAATAACTCTAATCTTCAATTCTCTCAAAAAAAATCCTAAAATTAAAGCTGTTGGCTATTTGGTTATTTAATTATCTTTATAGCAACAGCTGCATCATTTGCAAACACTCAAATCTGATTAAAATTAAAGATACTGAATTTACTAGCCAAATATTTCAGACTAATGATCACTGAAATGGCAGTGAGCCAAAATATTTAACAGTTTAATTTCTGGTAGTGCATACTGTTTGAGTTCTCTAGGATTCACTGCTTCATTAATGTGTCATTTGTGATGAGTTTCTGACATTCTTTGTAGCTAAGTTACAACACCATGAACCTAGTTACTCTGCATTTTTTCTCATGAAGGAAATTGTCTCTTGGGAGATGATAATCGATACTTGGGTTGGTGTCTGAGGATGTTGAAGGTCTTCTAGGCTCTTTATAACTGCCATTTTTGTCTGTAATTTTTACAGTTCTAAGATGAGTGAACCTGTGCTCTTACAATGCCCAGCTGCAGTGAGGTGACAGCCCTCTTGAGAGAAAGCTGAAAGCCCCTCTTCAGAAATACAACTTTTGGTAGAGGGATACTTGTCCACTTTGTCACTTTGTGATCTCATTAAGAAATGTAACTGAGAACATGATTGCCTTCTACAAATACCTAAGTCAAAATAGCTTGCAAATGTTCCATCAATGGGTTTTTTTTGGTGGCTATATTACTGTCTGCCACAGTCTTGTTCTTTCTTTTACTTTGACTATCTTAGTTCCTTAGATCAGGAAATTTGTGTGTTTTTCTGTATGGTGCAAACAAATTTACTGACATTATAAGATGCTTTCGTATAGAGACAAATAGATGTTATTAATGGAGAAGTCTAAATAATGAATAATGACCTACCTAATTTCTCTCCTCAGTCCTCTTTCTTTTCATTATTTCATATATTATTTTACTTTTCACATAGTTGCATTTTCAAGTATTATGATTTTTTGACATTGGTTTTTTTTTCACTTGTGCTACAGTGCACCATGATAATTTTGTTCAAAGGAAATGATGCTGACAGATGCTCAACTATAAGAAAATATTCTGTATTTGCAATGGCAATATATCAAACACATATGTGGTGTTCAATAGGCAAAGATGCGCTTATGCCTTGAAAGCACTTTATTACATGTACTGAAATTAAGATCTTACAGGATTATCCAGTTCTGACACGATATATATTTTCTGGCTGCAGGATGATTACCTTGACTTTCCTGTATGTGCTCATTTCTGTTTTAATTTTTCTTATATTTTAAAAGTCTTTGTAAACTCTCCATGTGAGTAAGAAGAAAGAGAAATGAAAAGAAGAATAAAGAGTACCTATAAAACCAGTAAAAGAAAGAACTATTTTAATGTGGTGGGTTTTTTTCTGTTGTTTTTTGTCTAGTGTTTTTGTTTTTTGTTTGTTTGTTTTTTATTTCCCAATATACTGGTTATGGTGGTAAAACAAAACACTATCACTTACCTGGAAGTTGTTTGTAAAGGATGAGAGATAGTTTACTTACAATGTACTTGGGTGGAGACAATACCTTTGGTCTGTTCTATTCTTATCCAGTTTACAATGAGCTTTATGTTTGCTCTTTGCAATTGCACCAGTTGTTGTTTGGGCCTGGGAAGAAATATTTCCCTTAGTGCTGAACTTGTAGATGTAGATGGGTTTCCTCTTTTCTATAAGGCTTAACTGTGTGAATGATGAAATTAGGTTCAGAATAGTAGATGACAACGACTAGCAGAGATGCTTCTTCCTCTTTGTATTGTGCCATTAAAAAAACCCAAAAAACAAAACCATAAGCAAACTTTCTCCGTAGCACTACCTCAGGAGGCATTACCTGATACAGCAGCTACCTAATTGTGTACTTCATGCATTCCACCTAATCATACCAACCTGCATCTAACTAGGAAATTTCCCTCCCTCCAATACCTTATAATCCAAATGTAAAAGCCAAATGGACCCTGAGAGGACTGTTTAAGGAAATAATGTCTTAGAGGGTACGGATGACATCTGGATGGCCTTCCTAGATGCATTACTAAATGTGTGACTTCAGTAAGCCAAATTCTTGAAATCTAAACATGGTCAAGTTTCCAGTTGCTAGTATCTTGTAGGATCCTGTGTTGTTTGTAGAGACACCACTACTTTTTACTACACAATAGATTCATATCTATATTAATTTAAAATTAAAAATAAATATGTCCAGGTGACAGTGAAATATTTTTATCAGAAAAAGAGCCTACTTTAAGTCTGAACAGCTAAGTTTTATATTGAATGCAGAGTTAATAATATTAATTTCTATATTTGAAGTAATTAAGGAAGTTTGTACATATAATAACACAGTGTATTAATACAATACTGCCATGAATAAAATGTAAAACAGAAAAGAGGGTTAATAAGGGAGACATTATAATAAGTATATTTTTATGTGTAAATCAAAAGATGTAAAATGTGAAATATTACCATGCACAAGAATGGCTGTAGAAACAACAGAGCTTTATTCTAAAGTACACTAATGCAACACAAGTATAATTAGGGTTGAGTAAATATTCATCACCTGTACTATATTTTACTGTACTCTGAAGAGGAAGATAGAGAAAAAAGTACAGGTACATATTAAAATTCAGGTTTTGGCTTTGCAAGCTTGTTCAAGTCATTAATTTATATGCAGCTTCATAGCTAAGGGCTGACTAATATTGCTGCTCAGAGAATGTGCAGTTCTGTCAAAGTCAAAATGTTTCACTGAAGTGGGCACTTTTGCATGAATTCTACCTGAAAGGAAAGGTGTGTAGGGAAATTCCATTTCTGTCAGAACCAAAAAGGTTAAAACATTAACTTCAAGCTGATTTCTCTTGTTGACATTTGGTATTGTGCCCCAATACAAAATAACACAGTTGCTACTGAGTTCTGAATAATCAGAAATAAGCATTTGAATTTTTGGTTGTGTTAGTCTTTGCTTTGGTTTGATGAAGAGCTATACTTAGTTTTAAACTTGTTTACATAGTTATATAGTCCTTTTCATATTATCAAACAGATATCTGACCTTACAAGAATAAAATTGGATTCTTTCTCAAGGCCTGAGAAACAATTTCTTAAACTTTTATTACTTTACAACATTGCTTTTTCTTAATTCTGGTTAATTCCTGCTGAGATTCCAGTATCCTGTTTCTGATGAGTTTCTGCATCTTTTAAGACTGCTTTCTGCTCAGGAGCAGAGAACACAAACAGTAGAACTGAGGTTGCTGAAGTGAATCAGGCAAAGATCCTTTATAAAATCCACCTGGTACTGTGCCTTGGAAAGTCTTTCACAAGCAGGACAATAATAACTAGAGATGAAGCCCAGAAGAAAGAGCTGATGTTACTCATCCAGGGTGAAGTTGCCCACTGCCCTCCAAGACCCTTAAAATACTGTAATGAAAGCACACTATATCTTCCAAAGATTAGTGTTTTTCTCACGGATAAGGACATTGGGGACTTGACACTTTTGATAAACTGAGGTTCCTCAGAAAAGGGATTTCTTCATCACCTCAGTCCCTGAGCTGGTTAAGTGAACTTAAAATTGTTTTCACAGTTTTACATTTGTGCTTCCAAATGCTTTGGTTTCATGTGTTTCAGGCAAATTATTCTTAAAATTGTTAAGCAACATCAACAACGATAAGATTTTTCACACTTAATTATTGATATCATTCACTGGTGAAAGATCTCCTTCCAGAAAACCTTGAGGAAATTGCAATGAGACATGGTGTAAGAATATTGTTTCTTTCAAACATTCCACTCTTCTGAGACTCAGTTAATGATGCCCATGTTACTAGAGTTGTCCTAACTCAGATGTAGTTAAGGATTCTTAGTTATTCACTGGTCTGTGAATAAAGCTCATAGTTTTGCCTCAGGTGAAAGTAATTAGCTCAGAAGACAAGTAATTTCCAGCTAGAGAGGTAAAAATCCTGTGAAAATAATTGATGAGAGGACTAGGAATAGAAACCAGGTCATCTAGTTCTTGGTCCTGGACCTAAAATATGAGTTTATTCTTCTTCCTGTGCTTTGAAAGGCCATCCCATTCACCAAGTTAAATATACAGTAGATTAATGATACCAGTGTGTTGTAGCCAAGTTATTTCCCTTTTGAGGTTTTGCCATTGTAAATAACAATATTATTTCAGTAAGCTTTCATATTATTTGTAACAATGACAAAAATTTTGGACAATATTACAGATATTCATCAGATTCTTTTAATGTAGGTCTGATTTGCAAATTGTTTGTTTCCTTTCTTCTTTACTAGATGAATGTACTGGTGAATCCTTACTGGTGAATAAATGCTTCCATCAATCAATTAGTTGCATAGATAGTCAAATAATGTTTAATTATGTGACCTATTCACATTTTCCTATCAATTGATACTAAAATACTCAAAAATAATTATCTTCATTATTCAACCAGCTTTATAAATGATCAAATAATGTTGTTAAATTCAATTATTATCAGAAAATAAAGCAATGATTATTATTGTTTTTCATTATTTGCTTCAATGCAAATAATGCTTTACCTATAAATAATGCTTTATCTATACTATGAGCTTGCTTCGAGATGTTTTCTGTAAAAGTAAAATCTTTTCTACATTCACACATACGATTAATCTAAACTCAGACGGAATAGTAAATATAATGGACTGGAGAAATACTGCAGTCTTCACTTCTCCAGTGTTGGTATGGGGGTTGATCATTTCCCCTGAATCATGATTCTGTCAGTGGTTTAGCCTTTTCTTTCTCCTATGTGAAGAACTATTGACAACAATTTCAATAAATAGGCTCCCAATATTTGAGTTTTAGTGATGTTAATGTTGTTAGTTGAAATTCATTGTTCATCCTGAAGGCAGGTTCATTTGCAAGTTACAGGCTTTTTTCTTTCCAAGCTAGTTTTAGATTTTTACACTACTATTTTTGTTTGGTATATTTTGAATTCAGTATGACATGGTGTTCGAAAACACTGCTATAAATATGAAAGAGTATTAGGGTAGGCACAAGAACACTGCAGTGCACTTGACAGATGGAAAAGGTTTACGGTGAATCTATCATTGCCCTATGGTGGAGAACAACACTGTTCATAGATTAATGTTCATTTTATTACAGTCATATCTTACCCTCAATCGGTGTATAGAAATCTCTCTGAAGTCATTGTGATCTGTGTGCATCAATCAAGGATAGTATATGACACTTAGGACTGTATTTTCAAATGTCAGCACTTGGCATCTGGTAAGCCTGTATCTTGTATTGTTGGTTAGCTGGAAGTTTTTGTGAGTAAGATTACTATTCTGATGGGTTTGAAAAATTCACTAAATAACTACTTCAGTTAAATTGAGGCACAGGTTTAAACTGGGTGAGCTGATTTAAATCTGTTCCACAACTTTTCCATTCACAAGTACACTGGTAGCAATTTCCACCTGGCTGTATCATTTTACTAAGGCTGTACAATCCCCTAGCTGTGTAGTTCAGGACAATACCTATTAAACTAATTAAATTATTTTGTGTGGTTATATATAAACCCAGTTAGCAACACCAGAGTCTTTGGGCCCTATGAATGCTATTGCAAACAATTATTCCTAAAGAGTTTTGCAAAATTTGCATTGTTTTGATGACGTTTATCACCATTGCTGGTATCTCAGATCTAAGATAATATCAGTAGAAAAGCGGTCCCTGAAACCAGTCTGAAATAATCTCATACTGTATAACATACAGTCAAATGGAAAAACAGTTTTGTCCACACTAGCTCAGTATGACCTCTGCACTTTGATAAATCAGCAGTGACATAGAATTGTATTCTTCTGAATTGATATCATTAGAAAAGTCCTCTAACTGTTGAGATTGGAGAGAAATAATTTACCGTCAATATAATTTCCCATGTCTCCCTTTGTGATGTTGTAATGAAGTTATTATAGTTTGGCCCTTCAGCCTATGACAGATTGAATTTTCCATGACTTGATGATGTGACAAAGTCATTGCTTAAAGGCAAATATACTTTGTAACTGATAAACTAATGCAAATTAATTTACACTTCAAGTGAACTTTATAAAAAGGCATCTTAGTTTATTTTTAAACTCAAAAGTCAGGCACTATCATAATTTAGTGGTCTCAACAACGCAATAAGTACAGTCTGCGATGTGAAAAGAAGTATTGCTACAGGATTAGGGAAGTTTCGGAATTTTAATCTTTTCTGCTGGAAATATACACTGCTGGACTATGATGATGACCAATGTCCTTTTAAAAAACTTAAGTTATATCACAGGCTGATTTAGGACAGAAGAAAGAAATGGATGTAAAAGTAATTTTTACTTGTCATGTTCATACAAAGAATATGTGAATTATTACTCTCAACAACAAAGCTTTACTGAGATTGTCAATTCACTTATTTCATTGCCTTTAGGCCAGAACTCTGGACAAGGGTTTGGTGCTGTCACATATTCTTTTCCATCTCATTTAAGTGATCTGGCCTCTGTTTTGGGAATGCATTTTTATTGTGCTGTTAAACCCTGTATCCCACACATGAATATTTCATATATCTACTAAGTGCTTTCACTGAATATATTAGTCCCTGGTTTTATTTCTCGCTGTCTTTTTTTTTTTTTTTTTTGTCATGTCTGTTGCCACAAATAAAGTGGTAAGTGTGGCCTAAATATACATGAATAATCCTTTATGGGATGTGAATTTACAGATGCCAATAATAGCTACTTTTTCAGGTTTTGGCTAGGCCATTGAAAATGTTTAAACAAAATCTGTCCATCATATTACGTAAGCATTTTTCTATTTATATCTGCCTTTAGCAGTCCACAACAAACATAATGAGCAATAAATGAAGCAGTGGCCAAAAGACACGTTTATGACTCATAAAGATGCCAAGGGACCATCCTAATATGGGCACTGCTTGGCATCCCTGCTAGCAACAGATCAGAGTATAACTTGTATTTGACCGTATTTTTTAAGTTTACAGTGAAAGACTTTACTCATCTTAATGTAAAGTAATGTTTAAGTTGCAACTGTCTTATTCCACTTAACACATGGGGCAGGCAATACTCGCACAGTATTGCAAACAAGAGCAAAACATTTCCTGTAGTGTGGTAAAAGGAAAATATCAAAGTGTGCCCATTTGCCACTGTTAAGACAGACCTAAACTAAATGAACACTGGAATTTAGTCGTTCCTGTTTCCTAAGAAATAAGCTTGTCTTCGGTAATGGCAAAGATTCATAGTATTCTTTTGATAGCTAGAATATTCGCCATCACTGTATCTGCTGATAGTTCATGCAGATTGCATCTGTAGAACTGAAATACATGTGCACCTCCCATGAGTGATCTTGAGACAGAAATGGAGCAAATAAGGAGCTACTAAAAGGGCAAGAAGGATACCTTATGTCATGTTAGAGAGGGATCTATGTTTTGGGCCCTGGTATTTTAAACAAAAGTTTAAAGTTTAAGTTCTTCCTTCAGGAAGAATTTACTTGAAGCTGTGCCCTGGGATGTGACCTTTAGTCAGACAGGGAGTCAAAGAGGTAGTGCTGTTTTCCAAAGAAGGAGAGCCCATTTTTTATCACCTTGCATGTTTGGATTTTTTTTGACATCTCTGCTTCAGACTGGAGTCTTGCCACTCATTTAAAAAAAAGCTCAAAGCATGCTGAGTTCAGTGGAAGCCCTTTTCATTAAAACCTAAAGTGTTGTGTCTCGAGATCTAGGTCTCTGTTTTTTCACTTTTCAGAAATAAATATGTTAAAAACCCATTTTTAGGATGAGAAACAGATCCATATCACCAAATTAAATTTTTATCTATATGTTTTATTTTGCATTTATTTTTTAATCATCTGCATATTAACATCTGATTAGCAACCGCTTGTTTAAGAGAGCATATCAGGTTATCTGGCTGGAGATAACAAAGCATGTTTTCCATAGAGGCTTCCAGACAAGAGGCTACACAGATGTGGCTGAGTTAAAAGCATCTCACTGTCTACTTTGAGAAGTGTAGATGGCTTCTGTATTTAGAGTAAACTCATCTGAAGCATCATAAAATAAAATGTACGGAAAATATAATATTCCATAATTAAGATTTCTAATGAATTGCCTTGTTAATCCATACAGTGTATGCATGTTGCAAAATTTTCCTGGCTTAATTAGTGCACTTGCTGATTATGTTTATTTCCTGATATACACACTGATTAAGCATTGTCCATACACTGAGGCTTGAAGCGGGATCAGTCTGCAAAATAGTACCTAGTCATTTAACTGGAGACTCAGAATGCAAATAGATCAAGTTATGTAAAATTAAATTAGTTCTAATAGAACCCATTTTGACTGAGCAGCTGGTGACACATTATAAACAGAATTCTCTTGTTATGTGAAATAAAGGGCTTCTGCTAACAGATGCTTATATACTTTTAAGCCACAAAAAATGTCATATTATGTGTAAGGTCTAAAGTTAATGAAAAAAGATAAATTCTGAGCTTGTTAGGTAACAGCTCTGCATTGGGTCTCAGCATTGCTGTCTGAATAGTGCATAAGGTCAGGTAGCCCTTTGCAATGCTCCATGTAGGAACTTAAAAGTGAAGAACCACTAAATAATAAGTCTCACTAAACCTGTTCTCTTTAACAAGCACTGGCTATCAACTGATTTTTGAAAAATACTATTAAGATTTGGTACTGTCCTTTAAATCTTAATTATTTTGTTATTTTAATAGAAATGTCTACTTCTTGCTTATTATTCTTCAGAAACATAATTTCAGACTGGTTATAACAGCGTATAACTAGCCATTAAGAACTAGCAGTGTGCTGTTCCTAGTCAATATCTGACAATGAATTGCACTTTTTCTAGAAATGCTGTCAGACATGCTTAAATTTGGAAAGTCCCAGTGACAGGCCTTTTCTTAGTGACAGAAGGTTTGGTGGTTTGTATGACTGAGTCTGGTGTGTTTTAAACTCCTGAATGTATTGTTTATTTTTGGAAAGTTTGAGCCTCCAAGACAAAAAACAGAATAACTTCAACATAAATACATAATTAAGCAAGTGACTAATACATTAAAGGCCTGAATTTCTATTTTCTGGCTTTAATGGATTTACCTCCAATCATGGAGAATCATGAATCTTATACTACATTTGCTACTTCTTTTTGACAACTTGGAAGATAAATTAGCTTCATATTTGAATAAAGTCATCTGAATGCACATTTCTTCAGTTACCCATTTTGTGTATTTTGTTTAAAAAGGGAAAATTACATTTTTATTTAAGGGGCTTAAATTTTTACTCTTATAATTTAGGTCACTGTTTTTATGTGGAAATAGGAATTCAATGTTGTACATGTACAATCAGACATTGTTTTTAGATTTGCTACATAAAATTATGGTTTAAACTGAAATATTTTGTATTTGGAACTGATCTGTAAAACAAAAAAAGTTATAATGTGGTCCATGTGAGGTTTGTTTTATGACTAGTAAAATGGCCTTTCACATGTTTATTCACACACAGACTTGAAAAGAAGAAAAAAGTGCTACTGATTCTTCAAGACTTGATAATTAATTTTTTTCCACTTTGAGTATCTAAACTAAAAAGAAAATATTCTTCCTGGATACCCAAAAAACCATGACTATAGTTTTCTCTGCTAGTAATGTAATAGCACTCTTCTCAAGTGTGAAATTCCACATTCTTGTTTTCTGAACAATACTTTTGGAAAAAACAATATTACTGTTTTCACTAATATTTGGAAAAAATAACTTTAACATGAAAGACTACCCATAAATACACAGTAACAAAATACACATTATATGCTTAGGCAGTCACGTTAGGAGACTTTTTTGCAAATGTGAAATGTAAATTTTGTCTTTAGATACAGTTCTTTATTTCATCATTTCTATTAACAAGTGTGTGTGAGAATTAAATTTTTAAACTAATTTCCTCCATAGTCACTTAAGGTTTTAATGCTGCATAAAAGAATTAAAATGCATGAATCTTTTAGCAATGCTCATTGGTACATGATAGTTCTGCTCAAAAGAGTTCTCAATCTATAAAGAAAAAAACCCTCTTTTATATCAGTTAAGTTTTTTGCCTACTGTCTCTAAAAATGTGAGACCCTTTATAACCAGGAAATATGGTTGGTAAGTGTTGTAAACTCTTAAATTGCATGGCTTATGCCTTAATGCAAGGCTTTTTAATTTAGAAGAATGCTTTGACATATCACTAAAATGAAAATGTTAAAAAGTGTTAGGTTCACTAATCATAGACATAATATAAATGCTATCTTAATGGCTTTTTGCAGATATTAGTAGCAATGGAGCAACAGAAAAGAACAGAGTTGAAACTATATCAAAGTTTTGGAGACTAGGCCATGTGTCTGGATTTATATGCACTTAAATCTTTCCTCCAAGGAAGTCCTCTTTGGTGCTTCCTTGAAGACGTTGGATAAAGCACACCCCAATCTGACTTCTAATTGTCTATAAACAATCCAAATTTATGTTTGCTTGCTTTTGGTTGTTTTGCAGCAGTCTTTGGTGTTGGTGAAGCATCCAGGTGACTGCAAAATTTAATTCTAGTCAAACCTTTGTGCAATAGAAACTGAGGCTAATAATCTCATACCTGGGCACTTGTTATTATGATCACAGTTTACATTACTGACACTGTCTCTGTGGTGTACCCCATTTTATGCCCAGAAAAAAAAAATCTGCCAGCACACATTCCAGGCTGAAATTTAAACAGCCAAAAATCATTTTACTATTAAGCAAGAAGACAACACAAAGCAAGGAAACTAAGTCCAAATATGTTCAAATTGCTGCTTACACCTCCATGGACTTTTCACATGATTCATAAAAAAAAACCCCAAAAAACAAAATAACAATAACAACAAAAAAACAAATCCCAAAACTAAATTGGGGTCACAGTTCTGACAAAATGCAAAGCTTCATATTTTTCCCTATTTCTAAAATGTACGGACTGCAAAATGCCAGTGTGCTAGATCAAAATTAAAACCACATGAAGTGAAATACCAAACTTCATGCTCAAAGGAACTATGAAAGTTCTTGAGGCACCACCTTAATTTAAAGAAGCAAAATTACAAGAAGTCATGTGGAGCAGTATTCTCCTCTCCTCCTGGAAACGTGCAGTTCTTTATTATGGAAAGGCAGTACTCCCTCTATAGTTAGGGTTGCAATCAACTTCCATTATAAAGCCCTATTTTAGCCCCCTGTAACTTTGGCTTGAAAAATTGGAATATAAATTGCCATATTTTCTGCAAAAGAGAAGAAGAATAGCTGACGATTTTTTTGTTTATTTGGTGAGGTGGGAGGATTAGGAGTTTTTTGGCTTTTGTTTGTTTGTTTGTTTTGAGAGGAGGTTTTTTGAGAAATTGAGGAAAAATAGTTTAACTGTTACAAAGTTTAAGTCAGCAAGTAAAATTAATCTGTTTAAATGTTTAGCTTTTTTGTGTGTGTGTGTCCATGTCTTATCTGCTCTTATTAGTTGAAATTATTTTGAATTAATTTAATAAAACAGACACATTGCTTTTTCTCTGTTAGGAGGGATGGCATCATTTTTCTGCTTATGATAACAGTAAGACTACTATGCTGGTGACTTGTATGGATGTAGGATTAGGCAATCTGATCAACATTATCCAAAGCAACTCACATCTGTGAGTGTGGAGTGTATGTCAAAGGGAAGTTTAAGGCAGGTACTGATCTGCCTGAAATTTTTGACAAGTGATTAGTTTCTGGAGTCCTCCCCGTTCTTGGTTCTGGGTTAACATTTCCAACATAGAGGGAATGACTGAGCGTTAAATTAAAACGATGTTTTTAGAAATACCAGAAGAAAACATACCTTTAATTACTGAGGGCTAGTGACTTCAATCTAGAGATCGCCTAATGACACTGTGGTTTACACTAGCCACTCCCAGCATTCAGCCTTACTTGTCACGCTTGGTTCATTTCCTAGGATTAGGTCCAGAATAGCCTCTGGCCATATAGGCTGTTCACCAAACTGTGTAAGAAAAGAAAGCCAGCCTAGTCCAGGAAGCATAGTTCCATCCTTCTTCGGGTAGTTGTTATCCTGTTCCGTATCTAGGCATTTTAGTCTTTATTATTAAAGATCTGGAATTCTTGTAGATCACATTGATTCACTGAGGGGGGAAAAAAAAAAAAAGACAAAAAGCCCTTCTTATGGCTCTTCTTTGCACCTGCGTAAACTATTTAGAAGAGGTTTTTAGTAGTATTTCCACTCTATTAAAATTATCTCTCCAATATTAGAAAGATTTTTCTGCCCTGAAGGATTAATTATGTTTAAAAACTTGCATATACGTGTTTACATGTTTATTTAAAATATGCATTTGTATATAGATACTTGAAACCAGAGATTATTTTATATATACCTATTTATCAGGGTTTGGACAGCCAAAGTTTGTCATACACTCTGCTATAACATTAAGTATAGTAATCGTTTATTATATTAGTATGGCTTTTTAAAGTCCTGACAACATGCATCAGAATGTAAATTTAGTTGCTATTGTGATTGCATACACACCATATTGCATACACGGATGAAAGTGACTTTGGATTCTTTTCATGAAATGCTTAACATGTCCTTGTGGGACTACTGTGTCTTACAGCATAAGTTAACTTGTTGAATCTATTAAAGTTATTCAAAGCTTAGCAACATTATTGTAATGTTATTAAAAAAAAACACTATAGAGACTTTGACAAATTTTAATCTGAAAGGTTTAAAAATATAATAGAAACCACTGTATTAGGAATATGGTTCTACTCAACAAATTAGACTGTTATATCTATAAAACAAATCCTAAGAATTTAGAAGCAGAAGGAAGGAAAACTATTAATCCGGTGCCAAAGTACTGGAGAGTGAAAGAAGGAAAAAGTTGCCAATATTTTTTCTCCTTATAGTCACAAAAGATATTTTTAAAAAATTCTTCTTTTAATTGGCTGTTTTCAATGTGACAATTAAAGTTGAGACCCATTTGAATTTTCCTTTGCCATTCAGAATTATTAAAACCCAGGAACACTAAGATCACTGTTTATACAATCAGAATTTTCTTTGGATAATAAGTATGTTCTTCACATAAGCAGCAAGGAGAAAAGAAACTTATGTGCATGATTTCCCGGAAGGAAGAAGCTGTCAGGGATCAGGTAAGACATTCCTGGCAATAGCTGTTGGAGTTGCTGAGAGAACAGCAGAAAAGGTTGCCTAGGCACTTTCTCAAGAAATGGCTACCAACCAAAGAATACTAAAGAGCCACAGCTAGAAGCCTAGAGGGAGCTGAGGACAAGAATTTAGGCTGAAAGACAGGTGTTCAGCAGATGAGTTTGTACCTGTTGGATCCTCTAATCTGGAAAACTGTGAAGTGTGAGCAACAGAAACAAAAGCGGACGCTTGCCTGCAGGCAAGTACAAATCAGAGAAAGAATGTTTCCCAAAGAGAAAGTGGAATTCTTCTAAATGCTTCTCCTGGAGGGCCACAGACAGGCTTCATAAAAAAGTACATAAGGAAAAATATGAAAGGAATTGAGGGAAAGACACATTAGTCGGACCTCAGGATACTTAAAAAACTACATTTAGTTTTGTACTTCTCAGGATTATGTGAACAGTGAGAGTAGGTAAATTTTGTGTGAATATTTTCAGGGCTCATTTGTTCTGTTGGAAATAATTAGTTTCCCAAAGAAGATTTAGTCTGATGCTGCAAATACTCACGATGAAGTTTTCAGAGGCTAATGCTGGAAGTATCAGAGGTGTCATCCCTACTTCTTACATTTAAGATGGTCTGTGAATAGTAGGAATGTCACATACAGAGGCAAACACTTGAAGCAGGCAGCAAACAGATCAATAATTTAGAAGTCAAAAGTTCTCTAAACTTGACAGGGAATAATTTGCCTTTTTGAATCAAGACTTGAAAATTACTAATTCATTACATGATCCAACACTGTGACTCAAAACAATTTTTTCATCTCATCAGCTATCTAAATTACAAATGAAAATCTGGTGATTTCTGTGATAGAAAGTTAAAGATTATTGATTTTTTATTTATGTATTTAATAATAAAATGATTAGTAGAGAGATGTGTTGAGGGCTTTTTTAATTAGAAGCAAGAGCTGAGAAAATTTGTTACTCAATGTTTAGTTTTTGAAAGGCTTAATCTATATTCGACATCACCTACACATAATTTTCTGTGCTTATTAAATAAGTGCTTTCAGATACTTATTAAGGCTATATATTAAAATAAAAAAACTGCAAAGAGACAAATATCTTTTTCCCAGTTTTAGATCAGCCTAAATTTCATAAAACCGCAACTCAAACCAGCAATATTCTACTTCCAGCAAAAAGCCCCATTAAGGATTACTTTTTTTACATTTTTTGTTTGGAGAGTTTTCCACAGTCTTTTGAGTATTTTTATAGAAAGACTGAGAGAATTGGGTGCTTGCACTAAGAGGCTTCAAGAAAACTCACCTGAAATGTCTGTTTCCAGCTTTTAGTGATAGAATTTATTGGCAGGAAAGGAGTACTTCAAGATTTGCTGGCTTTTTCTAAGATACTGTTGAGTAAACATTTAAGAAAGAAATTGGCTAGAGAGAAGATGAAATCTTCCTGTTATTTCAATGAATGGAGCATTTCATAGAGAACATGCTGAAAACCTTGATATTCTCATGAGCCAATATATAATTTTAATTGGATAATCATTCCCTTGTTAATATTAGTTCAGGTGTCCTTTCTTCTTCCTACTTTTTTATTCCTCTAAACTGACATTTCTGACGTAATATGTTGTACAAACATGGTTAGTACATTTTCTAAATGTCATTTCTAAGTCGAATGCTTAATGATTTGTAGTTTTTTCTACTATGTATATATCTGGCAGCTTTCCTCAGCATGAGCCTGCTAACATAACTCACTCCAGGCTGATTTATTATTTTTATTCAACCAGGTGCTTCATGGGTTTGGCAACTTTGGCAATGTTATTGTCTATAATGACTCTGCACTTGGTGCTTGATGATGCCAATGCGTGCAATGAATTTACTGGCACCAGCAGAGAATATTTCATTCCCTTATCTCTTCGTGAAGAATCAAGCTTCATCTCCCATATTGCTCACTATTCAAAATATCCCATGTGATTGCTCCGATTTCCTTGATACCTCTTCATTTCCAGAATGAAGCTAAAGGCTGTTCACAAAAGTAGAAATATGTCTTTTATGTTGAAGTTTCTTTATTATTATTGTCACTGTTTATTTTTTCTCTCATGATGTCTCTTAGGCATCTCTGTTTTGTTCAGGAGGTTGTATCACAAACAAGTTTTGTCTTTTCAAAGTAGATCTGGAATATCATTTGGTAAGATGCAGGAATAGAGAAAGTACTTCTATTTCTGCAGGGGAAGGAAAACTTTTTTAATTTATTTTTTTTTACTGCAACATAATTGGAAAAAATTAACTAAATTCAGATGAAAACATTGAAAATTTTAGTACCATCTATACAATTTCATAGTACTTGTTTAAAATACAGTTTTTTAAATTTTCCTTGAACTTGAATATAAGTCAGGTAATTGCTGTACGGTCTACAGGGAAGCTTTCAATGTCAGTCTGGTTTATCAGATGTATTACCGCCACAAATTTATAATTTTGTCTATAGTCTTTGAAGAGTATTTTATTTATCAACTGGAGATTATAAAGTCCTGTACCTGAGAATTCATATTAGATCTGCACAACTTCTTAAGAAAAGTCTGAATGTAATTGCTGAGTATTGGAGGTGCATTCATTTTGTTTGTGTTTCTTCAAAAAGACATCCTTCTCATCAGATACCACTTTTTCCTAAGTAGTAGGTTTTTTTATTGCTATTCTCATCAATTTGGAACCTTCTATTGCCTGGAGGATTAAAATAGGGTAACTGTTGCAACATAATGTTTTGCTAACTTTTAAGCACTTACGACCTAATTACATATTTTTGATTTTTAATGGATTCTCAAGACAATTCAATCTTTGCCAGTTTTTCATTACTTACAGGTTCACAAACCATGTAAAATACAAAGTTGTGTTAAATCTGAATCTAGGATTGATATAATGGCAAAGATTTTTGTTTTCTTACTTATGTGTCCCAGTGGAATGTAAGAAATACCTTCCAAATTCGTTTTAAAGCAAGCAGGTTTCATTATGCCTGGCACTATAACTATATAGAGAGTAATCATACAGGAAATAATAATAATAATAATAATCTGTATCTACAAATTGTAAGTATCCTGTCATCCCATGTTCTTCCCATGATTGAGAGGATCTAAACAGCCTTGTTAAACAAGATGCATCTTTAAGACAAATGAGATAGTTTGCAACCCAGGACTATACTTAACACTGAAAAAAAAAAAAAAGGCAGTGACCTAAATACCTATCTCACTTTATGGTCAATTAAGGCCGTACACAGTAGATTAAAAAAAAAAAGGGAAAAAAAAAGAAAGAGGGAGGGGGGGAGGGGGAAGGACTTAGAAAAAAGCTCCATCTGGTTCAGAAGACAGTGGCCAGTCCCATAAATAACACAAGCTGTCAGGAAAATATAATTCCTATAGTACTCTGTGTATTGGCTTTTTGTCCAGCTACAGATCCATCACAAGGAGCTTCAGAGCTTTGAGTAGGTTTGGACCAAACTCATCTCCATATCTCACCATAAGTGCCCTATTCATAAGTTATTCTCAAATTAGCAATGTGGAGAATGAAGTGTACAGAAGTACGTGGACATGGACAAAGAACATGGAGATATACAATTCTAGAATCTCATTGCACACACAGAGATACACAGAGGCACACAGAAACACAGAAAGACTCCATCTCACACACAAAAAAAAAAAAAAAAAAGAAGAAAATAAAAAAGAAAGAAAAATCTGGAGTCTCATTTCAGATGAACTTTTCTGGAACAGGAAAACAGCAATATTACATTTGGAAAATGTAATTACAAACCCCATGTCACAGTGTGAGGTAAAGATGAACAATTAGCTTCACTTTACAATTTTTTGTATTTTAAATAATTCTTTTAGGAGGTAGTAAGTAGTTGGCAACACTAAAGACAGAAAAGAAACACTTTCTGCTTTTGCTACACTAATACGTTTTTTTACATTCAGTAGATGTTTTCCATAGCTGAAAACGAGAGATCACTCAGTACTGAGCATTTGTACTCTGGTAGCATCTGTTACTATGTCAGAAGGTGAGAGTACTGAGTGCTGTACAGTATGACAGATAGATAGATGGATGGATGGATGGATGGATAGATAGATAGATAGATAGATAGATAGATAGATAGATAGATAGATAGATAGATAGATAGATAGATAGATAGATAGATAGATAGATAGATGAATATTCTGGAAGTTTATGACATTGGTGCTCAACAGAAATGTGCTCATGGATTTTTTAGACGGAAGAAAAATTTCATAAAAGTTGATGATTGGAAATACTAATACAGACCAACAAACAATGCCGAGGTGATCTTGAGCCCTGGCAAAACAGGAGAAGAATCCACAGGCCCAGCACTGCCTCCGGAGTTTTCTATTACTTGCTTTGAGGAAACACCTTGAATCCCACTTCTCTAAGTAGTAATGCCATTTGATGTCTCCTCTGCTTTTAAATTTAAGGCTCAGGCTATGTGGTCTCCAAGGAGAGGAAAACTACTTTTAGTAATATTACTGGTTTTGGGGACTTATTTCATTTGAGGAGTTGCATGTCTCCTTGGTCCAATCCTGCGCATGATGGAGCCACTAATTTCCCAGAGTGTTTTGTTAGTTTTACTTAAACACTCTCCCCTCTACTGCAGATTCTTCTCCATTTTTCTAGGATCTCCCCTGGGAAAAAGAACAAAACACGTACAGTTTGTATACTTTCTTAGTTAAACATACAGTTCATAGCTGAATTTAATTTCTGAGGAATCAAATGGTTACTCCCAGACTCAAAATATTAAAACATGTGAAAGTTATGGCATCAACGAGGTGAAGAGAGACTTTTTACTTGCTCAGGGGTACAATGGTGATCCCCACTCCTGCCTTTTAATATATTGAAGATAAACAGCAAACTGCCGTATTTATTTCTTTTCTCTGGTTTGCAATCAGAAGATAACACGTAGGAAATTCACTCTGAAACATTTCCTTAAAAGTGCGCGATCAATCCCTAGGGAGAAATTCACAGCCTGAAGAGAGCCTTGCGGTTGGGTTTGATAGTGACAGATAGCAATGGAATACGGTACTTAGTGCTCCGAACTAGGAGACCATTATGTGTGCAACTCACAGTGAGATCACGGCAGAATAAAGCTTTCCACAGCCCCACCCAGAAGTGTGGCTGCCTTTGTAATTTTAATTGGTCTGTGTTTGTGGAGTGGGGCCTCTATTTACTTATGGCTTGGGGCTTGTGTTTACCAAGCCTGGTGGAGGCCAAGTGTCATATCACTGAAGCTTAGTTTCTGCAAGCTCTCCTGCTATATCTTGAGGCACTTTTCTTTTCAGTATCTGTGCCTGTCTAATTCACGAGCTTCTGTGAAACAAGCACAGGAGGGTACAAGGCCTACAGGGAGGAATTACACCTAATTACTCAAATAATTGCTAGGCTGTTGCCTTCTTAGTCACTGAAAATAATTTCCAGGTCCCTGGCTTTTATAGATAGTCTTCTAGAGGCAGGAGGACACAGCCCCCTTTTTAACTCAGCCCATTCACTCACAAAATCAGAACACTCGAGCCTGCAAAATTAATAAGCACCACTTCCATTACATATATTTTAGGTTGTTGTTGCCGTGGCGATAAAGTCAGGGACATTGAATCTCCTCTGTTGAGCCATTGTTATCATCCCTGGCCATCTGCTGCAGAGGAGTGATATTCCATCTCATTTGCATGATGACTGATATATGGGAGGTTTGGAAGGACATATGCCACAGCAATCATGTGATGAAAATTAAAGTGAAAGTTTTGGGCCCAGAGCCGAAAAAATCTGTGTATGCGCATGAGGCTGTTGATGTGCAAATGTGAATCATATTGAGAAGGTTTGAATAGGGAGGTGTGACGTAAAGAGGGGACACAAACGCAGGTGCTTATCTCTAGGCAGTCAAAGGCGCTGGATGTCATATCATGGGAACTACCTTTCAAAGACACAGCTTTAGTGCACAGTTCAGCACACAAGGGAGGAGAAATATATAAGTTTTGGAAACAAAAATAAAGTAAGTTTAACAACTTTTTCACACTACTCTGAACCCATTGATGTTTAAGCAACTTGTACTATTAGTAACTTTCTGTCTTTTTTCTTGTTTGTGCTCTTATTTGCAAAAAGTGAAAAATCCTGTCCATATATTGATGTTGAAAGCTTGAGAGATTTGTATTAAGAAGTTTGAGGGGTTTTAATCCAGGTTTAAAATGCTCTCTGCAAACTTTTATTTTTGTTTAAATGACACTAATGCTGTTTCTTCCTCAATGCATGCTTGATCATTATCTTAAATGCTATTTTGGGCCTCAATTAAAAAATAGCTACTTGTAACTGCTTTGAGAAAGCTTTCTGAATAAAATGTCATGGTGTAATTGCATTTATACTGCCTCAGTAAAGCCTTTGTTCATATACATTTTACAATTGTGCAAATTTGCAGCTCTAGCTATTTGATTTGAGGAAATGATCACAAGGACACTTTTCCTCTCCTTTTGAAAAGTTACTGAACTTAAATACTAGCTGTAAAAAAAAGAGAGAGAGAAAATAATGAGGCAGGAGAGGGAGAGAGTGGGACCAGTGTATTTGTAGGAGCTGTTCGGTAGATGCAGGTTCACTTGCAGTTATGTATTACAGACCAAAGAGCTTTCTTATGATGTTTTAGAATGGCTTAAAATCATATATAATGTTTTTAAGATTAAGATTGTTGATTAATATTAGTTTTACTCTAAGAGGAAAAGGGTCTTTCAAATCATGGCGTTTCAGTCCCTTATATTATTTGGGATTCAGAAAGTGAATCGAGAGCTTCTGATTAAAAAGAAGCAAATACTGTACTTCAGAATGAATGTAGGTGTCAGGATAATCTTTAGAAAGTTAAATGACAGCAATATCAGGCAAGGTTGAAGAATGAAATGGACCTTCTGGGACAACATTTTGCAGGAAGATAATTTTTATGAAATAGCATTTGATGCTAGAGAAAGTCTGTTTAACACTCTGATCAGCAATAGCTCTCTCTCTCTCTCACTGACTTTCTTTTGTCTTTAACAAAGCACTTAGTTCAGATGTTTGTCTTCATATGTAAATAACAAGACAATCTTGTGCAAGGTGATGTGAGTTTTTCATTTAATAGATTATAAAAGCACAACTCCCAGATTTTTTCCTTAAACTGCAAAACTGTATGGAGTGAACTTTGTCAATTAAGGATCTTTGTAGGATTCAAAATGACCATTTATTACCTCTTTGTCAATCAAATTAGTTAACTTAATTGCGTAGATGTGTCTTCTTTGGTTTGGCTATGCAATGGTTTTGTAATTCTTGGGGAAAATTACAGCATTTGTGATGAGAGCTTTCTATGAGACAATAAAATATTTCTGCTACAAGGTGGCTAACAAATAATACGGATTTGAAATGAAGAATTTCTAAATAGAGGCTTTGCTTTTTAACTTCCTAGTTTTGAGCATTTTATTTTTACTTGTAAATATCATCTGGGTATTAAAGTACTTTCATGCCTGCAGGCTAAGATTATCAGTCTTCTTTTTTCCCTCCTCCTTCTAAATATTCAATTACTCAATGGTAATTATTATTATGTGGCCTTCTTGGCTTACTGCATTATTAGATTAATATAGATTTCTTGTGCCAAATTAACGGAAATCACTGTTATACAAAACTACGAATCGTTTTTTTTTTTTAAGTTTTTGTTGAATAACAGGAAGACTTTGACATCATGAGGTTTTATTCTTAAGACTTTTAATATATCTTTGAAAGCTGAGCGGGAGAGGGTGTCGTTTTGTTCTGTTTTTTCTTATGTAGGTTTCTAGTAAATAGAAGCTTTTGTTAAATTATAACTTAATTCTTTCAGAGATCTATGAATAGGACCTTTGTGAACGAAATTGTATTTCAAGCCCCCCTGATCTCTGGTTATCGTGACAGAGGTGTCTAGCAGAGGTGAGAAAACTGAAAATGAAAGAAGAGGAGCTGTCCAGGGTCCTGCAGCTAACTAATATTTGCTATTATTGCACTGAAAAAATTTTTCCTGAAGTGTTCGCAAAACTGTCGCCATTTGTTGTTACTTTTTGTTTTCCCCCTTAAAACCAGAAAAAAACCCCCCAACAATATTATAATGAAGTTAACTATAAAAATCATGTGCATGAGAAACTTGAGGAGCATATCCTCTTTCTGTGGATAGCAAATACACCCTCAGATCACAGTAACTTTCAAAAATTGCTTATTAAGATTAAATTTTTATTCAATGGTTTTTGTCAAAGTTACAGACAATAAAACTTTTCTGGTCTAAATTAATCTATGAGCGTAACACAAGTGGTTTCTATGGTACTGTTGTAATGTAAACAAAACAAGGGGAAAAAAAATCTCAATCTTACATTACTTGATTGCTTTTGAAATGAATTCTTGTCCTTATGTGACCTGAAATGTGTGGTTGTAAAGCTATAGAAATCCAAACGATCATATTTGTTTGATATGAAATGAAAAAAATAGTTAAATTGAAAGTTTAACATCATGAAATTCAAAATCCCAAGCGGTATATAAACATTAAAAGAAACTTTGGACTGCTAATCCTAGGAAATGAGTTTTATGGATTGAATTCAACAAGGCTTCAGAAATGGTTCCATCTGCTGCCTAGCAGCTGGTGAAAGGATAAATTTAATTCATTAATTCATTTGGAAAAAAGGATCCAAGTAGTAAAGACTTCATTGCTCGTAATGCACATAGGTGAAAATCAAAACTGAAATTAGGTCCAGTTGATCATCTTTGATAATGAGGAACATTTTCTTTGCAATTGTTATAATTAATTTGATCAGGCAGTTGACAGAATATTGGTGGTATACGCTGTTAACCAGTATTTTTATGTCTTAAAAAGTTGAGAACAGTTCTGCAAGCATAATTCTTTTTCTGGGAAGAACATCTCTACTTCAGTAATTACAGGCTGTGTAGGTTTAAAAAGCCAGGTTGTTTAGCTGAAACAATATTGCTGTCTTTCTGTTGATATTTGGAACTTCTTTCCTATTAAATCAGTTTAAAAATACAAAATAAAGGACCACTGAAATTAGAAAATAGACCTATGCACAGTTAAGTCACCGTAATAATCCATATCCAGAACATCAACTGTTAAGAGTTAATTACTTTACTTTTATATGAGTCACAAGCTTCATCTTTTCTTTCCTGTCTTCATCCATTTTCTTTTCATGGTAAGTGCTAAAAACTTAGAATATGAGTGAAAAATCTAAGTTAAGAACTGAGAAAGGGTGATTTTTAAAATTCCAAAGTTTTAAATGTGAAATTAATTGGACAAATTCTTCCATAATAAATTGACATTTAAATTCCAGCTATGAAGTTATCCAAATGATCACAACCACCAGCTATTCATTTTCTTTACGTGTTTGTATCTACTTATTTTAATCAGAACCACAAGCAGTGAGTGTGAAGTCAGCTAAGGCTTTTGAACAGTGAGATGAGCAGGTGGCAAAGGCTCCTCTTCAGCCTATACCAGGCACATAGGTATACCTGTGCCCCATTACTTGCTGAGGATTACACAAAACTGATGAACCTGTTATGCTGAAACCAGCTAAGTATCTGCCAGTGCCTATTTTCAATGTTTCTGCTTGAGATGGTGATTTCATGAATGATATTTGGCTTTTCCTGTTTCCTCTGTAGCCCATAGCTCACTGTGGTGGGTTTCTTGGATTTACTATAAAGGTTCTGTTCGCACCCTGTGGGTTGGGTTAAGAATTAGGATTTATGCATTTACTTCTACTGTTGCTTTGTTTAGACAGCTTTGGTTTAGTTTTGATCCCTTTTTTTTTTGCCTTTGAGGCTCTTCCACAGTGTCAGCTGCTGACTGATAGTAGGAGAACGGCCTCGTGGTGTGAATGAAAGGGACCTAGCGGTTGGTAAACAGAGATAAGGAATAAATAGAGCACAGGCAAAAGGAGATAGTTCTGTGGGAGCCCAGATTGCCGCCAGTCTGTTCAAGTGAGATGCAGTGCCTGTCCTTTTCCCAGATTAAATTAGTGTGCGAAATCTCCAGTGACCTCCTCCCCTTCTCCCCATACTCTTTAGCCAAGCTGAACAGCCTCTGCTGTAAAGTATTCATTTTATCCAGGGACAAGTTGGACAATAGAACTCTCCCTGTTACTTATGGACAGCTGTCGTGATTCATAAGGCTTTTCAGCATTTCATTTTTCATAAGAGTTAAAAGGGTTTTACCTTGTAACTGACGAGAGGTTAGAAATGCAAAGATGCCAGCCCTGAGGTTGGCTGTAGTAAGGAAGTTAATAAATAAGTATCACACACACACACACACATGCACACACACACACACGCGCACACACACACACACACACACACACACACACACACACACGCAGAAACACATCCCCTCCCCAATGTGCGAAAGGCTGTGGTTTTTGTTAGTGCTGCTCTTCTTATTTAAAGGGGTTTAATTGTGATAATATGATTACACTGAAGCATGAACTGCATGGAGAAATTAACAAGCAGAGATATAGCAATATGCTGGGCCCCCAAGGTTCCCTAAATTAAAAGTGACCAGTGCAAACCCAGTGAGTGCCCTTTTCCATTCTTTGCCCTTGCTTTTGCCTACAACTCCTATCACTTTATTACCTGCAAATAACTCCCAGGAAAGAGTAAGCACTCATGAGATACCTCTGTGGTCCCGTATTTTTTTTTAGTGATTTACTGCAAATATATTCAGCATTTTGACTGATTAAATAGACCTTCGTCAACCTTGAGGGTCACTGTGTAGAGTATGTACATAGAAAATGCATCAGCCCATTGTACCCTGGCAGCTAATGAGATTGGTCGTTAAGTAAATGACACAAAGCCTACAAAAAAAGCTTAGCAGCTCACTAGAGTATCACAGAGTGTCCCTGCACACCACACAACGACACAAACAGTGGACTAACCTAGCCCACCCCTGCTTTATTCTACATCACTGCTTCCCTGATGTCAGCGTGAGAGGCAGAACAAAGGCTAAAAGGCACACGGTAAGTCAGTCTGACAATTATGCCCTAGGGAGAAAGTAGAGCAAATCTTAGCCTAACCATGGGGTTGAAAGTCCGTTTCTAGACAAGTAGGTCATAATGAAGGGATTTTTTTCCTCCCCATCACTTCATGAAGGGGAGAAAAAATGTCTCTGGAATCAAGGTTGGGTTTGTTTCTTGTTTGTTTGTTTCCTTTTCTCTCCATCTGATTTGCCAGCTTACAAAAGTTTCTGGAATTCCGAAAGTAAGGTGAAACAGTATGTTTTGTGAACTGGATATTCTAGCAAAATAAATATTCTTTGTAGGAACTGCCACACAGTAAGCATTGCCTCAGATGTACATTACATCTGATGAACTTTACAGACAGAAAGTTTCTCTTTCACTTCTCTGTAAAAATCTGCTGAAAATGTGTTATATATCTGAATACACATTTTAATCCACTAGCCAGCTACTTACAGCCCTAAATGCCTAATACAGTTTTTACAAGTATGCAGATATAAATGAAGTTGCTATTATAATTTTGGGTTATTTTTTAAAACAGATTTTTACATCATATCTTTCTAGTGTTGTCTTTTACACAAGCTAAAATTAAAGAGTTGAAGATTGCTGTTAAACAGTTGCACAGTCATTACTTATTTTATTTGCACAGCAGCAAAATATTCAGCTGATATCTTAGAATAGCAGGTGCCTGCCTGTGTAACCAATGATAAAATCTTTTCTAGCTGCGTTTCAGTTTAGTACCTCAGGACCCTTTATTTTGCTGAAAAATGGCAACAGGAAGTTGTCGGAAAGTCTTGTTTGCATTGCTAAAATGTTTCTGTCTGCTTTGCACTTTGGAGGCTCAGGGAATGTTAGGTTCAAAACAACAAGATATTATTGCAAGATGTCTGTGAGAATTAAGTAATGCTTCTCCTCTGCTCCATGAAGAACCACTGAAAAACATATGTATTAAAAAGATTTTCTCAAATAAAGACAATTAAAGAAATGGAGTTTAGATATTAGTCTGAGTTACTGTTTATCTTTTGGTGGCTCTTTCAGTTGTTTTTTGTTGTTACTGTTTATTTGTTTGTTTTTCTTTGGGACAGTTATTTAATTTAGGAAAAACCTTCTCAATGTATGTATACTTAGACATACTAGGATAACCTGTTCACTTAATTAAAACTCTTCACAGGTTACAGAAGTCAAGTCATTATAATATGTCTCTTACCAGGGACATCCTTTTTACAGCCGGGGCAGAATTGTCACCACAGGTTACAGAAAGATAAAATGAGACATTTGAACATATACATTTGATGTACCTTGCAAAGGGGTATGTGCTTATGCATGTATAAAAATCTGTGTATGCATATATATATATATAAAAAAAATTGTACATATGCAAAAAACTATGTTTGCCTATATACTATCACGGTTTTCTGAAACTCAGTATATATTAGCATATCTGCAGTTATATGTGCTTTTCCACTTCCCAATAATTCCAGTTTAGGAACTGTAATGAGGAAATGTTGTATTTTATTTTGTTTTCCATATTTTTAAAGTTGTGTGCATCTCACAAACATTTTCCCTATGTTACCTCAACAAATATGAGATATGCAGGCATCAGAAAACAAGATTTCTTTCTAAGTTCAGTCTTATAATCCAAACCTAAATGCTGTATCAGCAGAGATTTAATAAGCTACAGCATTACAACACAGTCTTGCTTTGTAATTTGCTAATTGATATAAAGTTTTCAGTTATTTTAGCAGGAAAGATAAAAAGGTATTTGATGTTCAGGTGCATCTCCACAGCTTTTAAAAATTAGCATATCCCTATCAGACAGTCATCATGCTTTCTACATACCTATATGAATAAAATTAAAGGGTATGTGATATTTCAGCATTCACATTAATATGTTCAGCTGTTGTTTATACTATTAAAAGTAAAGAGTGGTTTCATAGGGGTAATGCACATGCAGCAGGGTTACAAAAATCATACTGTTACTGTAATCCGACAGGTTGAGCCTCAGCAAGTTTTAGAAGTTTCTCACAGCTTCATTTTTTTTGTCTGTCATTTCCTTTGTACACCTAATAGAAGAGGCAAAGAAAACTTAATTTCTGATGATTAATGTAATTTATCTCATCTGCCTGATAAACTAGGTAACACATTAGATTTTTAGAAACCACTTTTCAATTGACTCCTTCAACTTTACAGTCCAATATGAGGCCTTTACACTTATCTTTCTGCACAGTTCCAGTGGATAGTAGTGTGAGCTGTGCATGAAGATCTGAAAAACTTTATGGCATTACACTGTTGATTTGAATAATTCTAATTCAGGTTTTTTGCATGTTTATAGTTTTTCAGGCCAGTAATGCCAAAATATCTGATATTCCCGAAAAAACAAGTATGTCCACAATCACTGACAATCATTACAAAAACCTGCCTCTGTCGCTCCAAAATAAAATATAGCAGATAACATGTAGAGTAAACTTGATAATCTACTATATCTGTATGCATATAAAGCATCTAGACCTGATTGAGAGCTGATTAATTTTGGAAGTATACATAAATACTTGAGACCGAATCACTTCTTTGTAGTCATTGTGCGTATACTTGTGAACTTCTGAAAGCAACATAAGCAGAATCAGTGTTTCTGGATTTCAATTTTCTTGAATCACTTCAGTCTGAAGATACTGCTTAATTAGTAATAAAAAAGGTTGTCTCCCTATTAACTTTTTTTAATACTTACATAAAATCTCTTTGGAGGAGAATTGCTTTCTTTTAGGTTCAAGGAAGAGTTTTAATGATATCGCATCTTTTGCCTTTCTAGATGACAGATTTCTCATTCAAAAAAAGGTGATAACCTAACAGCAAAACTTATTTTAGAATGAAAACAGGGTTTACCTTCTTGGGTAGGTGAGCACTGACAAAAGTGTTTGCACACCTGACTGATTCCACTGAGCTGAGGTCAATGGCTCCCTTTAATACAGTAAAGCAGGTGTGTAAGTGTTTTGAAGGTGAGGGGTTTATTGATTTGCTTAAGAGATTCAAGTAACATTTGCTAGCACATTTGTAAGGTTTGGCTTCATATATGAACTTTTCCCTCCACTAAGGAACTTGGATTAAAAACAACTAGTATTTTCATTTAAAGGCATGTATTTACATTCTGCTCCATGAGAAATTAGATTAAAAAAGTGCTTTAGAACTTTTCCAAAATATCATTTCAAGTGTGGACCAGAGTTCCCAATTTCTTCCTAACAGTGTTTTTCAAGTGGTAGAGTCACTAGGTCAGTTCCCTAAATCTCAAGAGAAAATTCGACACTTTCAGCACTCTTCCTGCCTCCAAGTTAGAGCAAATGTGCAGCATCTGGATTGGCACAACAAAGTAGTAATGGCTCCAAAGGCACCGTTATGGACTATCAGGTCAATAATCCTTATGCTAAGAAGGATCTACATGATACAGAGTAATGGCTCTGTCATTTCTGAAGTTAAAATACCCTTTTTAATGAGCATCAGAATATTTTTTTGCACTCTTTACATCAGAGATCTTAAGGTAGTTAAAAACACCAACATACATAACTTCCCCAAAATAAAAGTTCTCATTTAAATGTTTGAATAAAATAAATGTTCAAATACTATAGGTAGGCAGCTACAGTTTGCCAAACTGAGACTTTTTTGTACTTATGTGTACTTAAACGTACTTATTATTCTCAAATTTTTTCTTCCTTCTACATTAGAAGAGTTTTGGGATATGTAATGTACATTCTGCCTTCAAATAATGTTTTTATGATGTAGCCCAGAAATAGATTTGGCTTAGGAACCCTTTTCTTTGTTTTGTTTAATTTTTCTACTCTGTGATTTTCTCCTACTTCAGGCAGAAGTTCAACACAATCTAACAGACATGATCTTGTTAAAAAAGCAAGTTTGAAAGTAAGATCGGCGGTCACAGAATTCCACAGTTGTTTGTTTTTTTTAATTTCTATTTTTTTTTTTTCTTATGATAAAGAAAAATACCAACAAATCCTTTCTTAAATTTACCAATGTAAGGAAAAATATTTTGTTCCCTAAGAATGTGGTTAACTCAGCCTTCATACAAACTACAGAAAGTCACCAAATACAAAAGAGAAAGAACGAGCACGATAACAAAAATGAAGAGACTGAGTACACATGACATTTTCATTTTATCTCTAACATTTTACAAAATTAAAGACCATTTTGAGGTATGGCTCTGATGGGAATCATCTTATATATAAGCATTCAACATTTAGTGAACTGAGTGCAACTGAACAAATGAATCACTCTAAACAGCACTGACACTTGGTCAAAAGAAACATATATTTACGGCTCAAGTGTAAGTTCAAGCTACTCTATGGAGAACCTTCCCATTATTTTTACGAGAAACAGTACTGTCTACAAAAAGGGTTAAAGAAAATGCATTCTGTTGCATCTGCTTACTAAATCCCTTACTTTAGTAGAAATTCAAATTTTGTAAAGATTATTCGTTT
Organism: Serilophus lunatus; assembly: GCA_013399895.1. Taxonomy (NCBI): domain Eukaryota; kingdom Metazoa; phylum Chordata; class Aves; order Passeriformes; family Eurylaimidae; genus Serilophus; species Serilophus lunatus. The sequence continues at coordinate 855,852 of VXBA01004918.1, forward strand.
TATTGATGCATATAATTATAATCACAAGCCATCTGCTGATTTGGCAGGCATGGTTAAAATTCTCTAACTCTCATAACCTTTCAAGTACAGTGCCCTTGGGACTCTATTTCACTTTTATATTTTGGAAAACATGTAGGGACAAACAAGAGAGGTCATCTGCCGAAAGTCAGACCTGTAAAACATTAAAAAAATAAAGATCATAATGACTGCTCTGGTTTTAATAGGAGAAAAAAAAAAAAAAAGTATTTTCTATTTTATTTCTCACTTCAGGAAGGATTATACTGGTTTTCATCACACACTTTGGGAATTTGAATTTTTTTCCAGGGATTAAAGCTCTCTCCTAGCGCCTCTGGGATCTGGGTTCCAAGTCTAAACTAAAAGAACAAATATTGTTCAGTTTGGTTGCCACAGGTGAATTAAACATATTTAACCTTGGTCTTAATTTTTCTTTTTATATCATTCTCACTGCATTTCTATTTGAAATGCTTTAACAAATGTTATTCTCTCTCTTTTTTTTTGGTGTTTTTTAGATTGTTTACTGAGTTTCACTGAGAGACACCTATCACATATTTCGCTTTTTCCTGTGAAGCTCAAAAGAGCATTTCAATTTAGAGGGCTACATCCAATAAGGCATAAAATGAATAGCTAACATCCATTGCTATAGTCCTTTAGAAACAAATGCCTCTATTTATATATAATTTTGCATACAATTGACTGTGCTCAGCCACAGCTGCAAATGTTTGGGTTTTCGGTCCATGAGAAGTTTACTTCTCAATTTTCTTGTGTCCTTCACCATGTGCAGCCAAGCTATTTTACAATTGACAGTTCTTTCTTTTTTAAGAGTCTTTGATGTTGTTGCTGTCATTGTATTACATGTGATAATACTCTGCTGCTTCTAGCAGAAAAACAAGGACAAAAAAAATCCTCAACAAACTAGAGGATTCTCTCTGTCAATAATATAAAAATGATCCCATTTCAACAAATTGTATGATATTGTAAATGCTGTGATTTAAGGACAAAGGGTGTTTTTCAGAAAAAATGCATGAAGGTAGAAAAACTTAGTTCAGAATGGGATAGTCCTGTGACTTCCTGATACTAGCAGAAGGCAATAGCAGTTATCCTTCAGCAGAGCTGTCTTGGCTAATGCTGTATTGATGTGTATCTCGTAGGAACAAAAGATGCAGCTCTCAGTTCTGTGTAATTAGTGTATCTTAAGGCCTCTATGCACCATGCATGGTGCTTTACTCCTTTTGGAGGTTTGATTCTCACCCCACACCCTCATTATGACAAGCAGGAGGGAAATGCACATGTTTGAAAGTGTCTTCACAGCTGAAACTAGGGAAACAGGCCGAGAGTAGCTCTGGTTTATTTCACAACCAATTAAGTATGACATCTGTTGAAACTCAGGAAATAAGTCTCCCTTCCCCCTGTTCATATACTTACTTAAGCTGCCAGTCTTTTGTTTGGATATGATGAATTTTACTAACAAGACTTTTTTTCTTTGGAGTGAATACAAAAAATGATAATACAAAGAGACATAAAATCATTTTTGTGTTGTTTTGTTGTCGTTGGTATTTATTTAGTTTTTTAAATGCTTAAGCATTTCACTGTGTGCATGGGACACAGCTTTGTCTGACACTCACAAATCAAGAAAAGAATTGTGTTAATAATTCTTTGCCTAAACATTCATCTTTTCCCGCTGAAAAAAGACAACTTTTATTCCTTCATAAAATATTGTCCTACGCAAATACTAAAAAGATGGTATTTCAATCCATAACAAATCTTAGAGTTCAGTTTCCCTCTCTTGTGTTTAGAACTTCTTTCTGCTATATCTAGATAAGAAATACTTACCATTTGTTGCTTTACTTTTTTCTTTTTCTCTGAGCACTGGATTCTCCGGTGTCTCTGAAGCCACGCTGCTCATGTCAGAGCTATGGCTAACTCTCCTTTTCTGTAAGTTACACCATCCACTCGTGCTCACTTTTATTTGTTCATCAGCTCCATTTTGTTTGCCAGTTCTTTCCTATAACGACCTGCCTTCATTCCTGGAGGATGGTTCCCTACTCTATTTCTCTTTCCTTTTCAACCTTATTTTACAATACAGCTCAAAGTCACATAGCATACATGTTATTTAAGCTATAAGATGCTGTGCCATGCCATGACTTAGATTCTATTGTTAGAAATCCTTTGGTGAAATGTCATTGTGCATGGTAGAAGTGTCCAGACCTGAGCCAGTCATTCAGATTTGCCTTGGAGTCAGTGGAAAGAGACGTTTCTTCGGTGTCATTCATCTCACCCTGAAGTAGAGTATGAAATGGGTAAGATGTATCATACATCTACACAGCAACAGAAATACTCCAGGTTGTCTACAGGCTACCAAGAAACTACAGGAATCCAGCAGTTACTACCTCAGAAATATAGATTTGCATTTCAGGAATGTAAACTTATGAAGATGAATCCTGTCTTTCCCATCCAGCCTACAAATTGAATGTGATTTCTTATATCTTCTCTACACAGAAACATACTATTCTCACTTTTTCATACAAGACAGTGATATGAATAATATGATACGCCTTAGATCAAAAGTCTCCTGTTTCACGTATGTAACATCGATGAAATTCTGTAACTGCTCAGATATTAAAGGAGAGATGAGTAACAAAACTGAATACTGCTGTACATCACAAAGGACCAAATTTTACCCCTGAAATGTGATGTTTACAAAAGGAAAGGTGTCAGTTCTCCATTTGCTTCTTAGGTGTCTCAATATTTTCTTTAAGAAAAGTGTTTCTTTTCTCAAAATTAGTTCTTAAAAAAAAAAAAAGCATTTTTAAGATTTAACAATATCCATTATTTTCAAAATACAGTAGATATTTCTACCTTAAATCAGCTGGCTTTTTTCAACACTGCTGATAGAAGCATTTTCCAGTATTTTCTTTTCCCTGTTGGTCACTACTCAGTCCACTCAGGCACTTCTAGAAGTGGTTTCTCTCTTTCCTCAGGCTTCCAAGACTCTTTCTCAAGCTTCAAGCTTAAGAAAGCTTGAGTTTTCTTAAAGCAACATTTCAGGATGGTTTTGCACTGCTTCGGTGGGTGATTCAATATTACCCATGCTATCAAAAAATTATAAGCAGATTTTAGATAAAAATATCAGTTGTGCATACTTTGCGTAGATTTCAAGTATTTTCTTCCATTTTTAAAGAGATTTAATGATGAATTTTGAGTTTTATCAGAATTATTGATCATCCCCATGATTTTAGCACATAGCTGTGTGGTTTTTAAACAAATCTTCATCTTTTAAATCTCTGGGGACAGGTTCTCAAAGTTTCTTCAGGTCAAAGCAAAGTTCTGAAATTCTAAGTGGGCAACTCTACATTCCTTCGAGGTTCAGAGCACCGCAAATCTATGCTAACCCTTACGTAGTGGATGGTCCCTATGAAACAGCATGTGGCTATACAGTATCTTAATCTATACCATGGAATGCACAGGTTGGCCTAGGAAGCAGGGAGCCATAGCTTGGTTTCTGACAGTGTTTTGCCTTTTCAGACTCTTCCCTTAAGGGCAGGATAGCACAGTAGTAAATTCTGCTGTAAGATAATGCTCAGCTTGATCTAGTTTTGAAATAATGAGTTTCACAAAGGGTTAGTAATTACGTATAGTCTCCAGTAGCACTTCCACAACAGAGATTCAAAGTCAATGAAAATCATGTGCAAAATTGTGAGTGTGCAAAGTTCATGGTGGTATAAATTGACAGCGGTCCAATACATATAACACTTTACAATGTAACATCCTGAAAAGTTTAACCAGCTCGCATATAATATTCTCAGAGTTTTCTCTTCCAAAGTCAACACTGTGGTGGCTACCATTAAAAAATGTCTTCTTATATATCTCTAACTCCTAAATAGTGTGAGAGAATAAAGAGCTTTAGCCCTGAATGTTTTTCCCCACTGTTATTTATAGCAACAACATTAGCAATGTTCCTTATTTTTACTGTTATTAATGTGAGTCGTGTGTTACTATCTTGTGATCTCTCTAATATTGAAGAACTGTAAACTGCTTTCAATCAAGCTACCTTCAAACAGCAAGTTCAGTATTGCAGACACCCTCCTGATCACGCAGCTTGCTTCCTTATTTATTTGGGGTGAAGTGTGTGGTATTTATTTATTAGTTGAAATTTAGATAAAACTTTAGAAGTGAAGAAGTCAAGTTTATAAGAGGGCACAGTGTGGAAGACATAATAATTTTTCACACTACATTTTTCTCCTTCTTTCTCCTCAGTCTCCAAAAGAGATTCCCACAGTAGGACTATCATCAGCTCAACAGGCTCTTTAGAAAAGCTGCCTTATAGTATCCCTGTTGCTTCTGTGTACAACAAAAGTCTACTTCAAGTAGAGAGTAATAAGCCTGGGTACTGACTGAGTTCAAGTTAAGCAGACCAAACTTCAGGAAAGGGTGAAACTCATTCCAAGTGGTTAGGTTTTTCTATTCACTAAGTGGAAAGGACTTTATCCCTATTTCCTGTCTGTGGATAAAGAAGGAATAATGTTCTTTAGAACTCAGGAAACCTAAGACAAGCCAGTAACATTCTCCGCCTTTCACTAGGTGGAGAATGGCCATGTTATCCCTGAGGACTTATTTTTTAACATTAACAGTGAGTGAGACACAGTGTGCTGGAAGAAACAATAATCTGATCAGGGGAAGAATCTGAGATAAAATGGACATTACATAATAGTTTTCTCTGGCCTGACCTGCTTGATCAGGGGGTTCTGTGAATCATTAAGCCTATTTAATGCACCTTTAGGAAATTCACTTTCACTTAAAATTCCAAAACCAAGCAGGAGAATTGTTTTTAATAGAGTAATAAATAAATATGTGCCTATTAAAAGGGCACAATCACACAGCTCACATTTTCTCTCTGTTTAGAGTGTTTGAACAGTCAATACAGCTTGCACAACCTAAGGTGCCTGATAGAAAGAGGTGGGTCATTACAGTAATGTTTAAAGCAACATAAACTACTAATTTTCCACATGACCATTCAAGTGATCCCTTGGAATGCCATGGTACTTTGCTTTGGTATTTTCAAAACGAAATTTATCATATTTAGAGCTGCCAGTCCTGCAAGTTTAACCTGGATTGGGAATCTTAGGTGTCTTCCTCCATCATCATACTAAGATGGCTATACTCCTGTCTTAAATTCGTCAGTTATCATTATCTCATGTGACAGCTAGCAAGGAATTCAGCCTGAAATATTACCTTCATGAACAGGTCGATTGCAGATAAAGCTGCATGTAGCTGAGCTCATTCTCACATGACATCTGCTGTGTGTTGTCTGTGGTATTTGGTGAAAATTTCCTTTCCCTGCTAACATCTGTAGATCTTACACCAAGGAAATCTGCTCAGATCAGGGCAACCTCTGTATAGATATTTTCAGCATAAAATCGTGTTATGGAGATGGTTCCAAGTTAGTCCAGGTTAGTCCTGCCCACAGTCATATGAAAAACAAACAATTTCTCGTTGTTGACTCAGACAGAACTTGAGCTTTGGAAGAGTTCTCACTATGCCTGTCTTTACAAACAAGAAAAAGGAAAAAAGCTAGATATGAGTCACTTCCTTCCCTGTTACCCCTAAAGTTTCATATAGTCCTTAAAGAGGATGGATGGACAGATGAAAATGGTGTATGAGGATCACTTTTGATCTTACATAGCTACAAAGAATACATCCTGTTCACCCCAGCTAGAAAATGATGTGTTTTATTCCCACACTATTGAATTACCTGTTAGAATTAAATAAAAACATTAGCAGGTTACTGAAAGTCTTAAATCGTTGCTTCATTAGAGTTCACCATAAAAACCAATACAAACTCTTTCCCTAAGTTCATTAATTTTTCTGTTATTACACTGTTTACAACAATATTTTATGAAGAAGTTTTATAGGTCCGAGAATAGCAAGCTATAAATAAACATCCTCACTTAACAATCAGGCAAGATAAGCTAGATGGCTATAGGGATCTAATCTTCCTTGTATAAACTATTATGCAATATTGCAAAAAAACCCCACTATCTGTAGCTTAGATTTCTACTCATGTCGATTTATTTAGTAACCTGGAGAACACGGTGTTGGCCTTAAAAATATTGCTGTTTCCATGAAAAGAGACATGGGAATGGAAGGAGTTTAAAGTATTTTTTTTTAAACTGCTTTGCAAATTCTTTGCACAACAAACATCGCCAATATGTAAACAGGGCTCTAGCTACTGTGTTTGTCCACAGCTAGAGCTACAGATGAACACAGTGTAGTAGTGTGATGACAGGAACAGCTGACTCATTAGTAGGGAGCAGTGAAAGGTAATTAACCCTGGGAAAAGTACAGCTGCCATGCGAGCTGTTCCTTTCTGTAGGATCTGATTAGAAATTAGTGTTAAACCACTGATTCTTTTAAAAAAATGTCATCGATAATTCACTTTCTCACTCAGGTGTAGACCCTGAAAGAGGCCTAAGATAGAACTAGCGCACAAAAGGTCTTCTATCCAAAAAGGTCTTTTCTGAGAGAAGTGCCCACCTGTTTGGCTACTTCTGAACTCTTCTTAACCATGAATATTGTCCCAGCTTTCAGTGTTTTGAGGACACCTTCCAAATCTATAGGCAGTGCAGAAAATGTACTGGCAAAATGATTTAAGGTAGAACATAGTTGTTTACCATAATGGAGTTTTTAGTAAGTCTGATTATTTAAAAGTCACTGTTATTATTATAGGTGAGCACGGTGTATGAAACAAACAAACAAAAAAAGTATTTAGTCCTGTGCACATCAGCCCACCTCTTTTTCTGTACATATTTTGGTGTCAGAGATTCCAACATGAGAGGCAGAACCCATGATTTAATATGACATCCAAATAACAAGCCAGACTATTACATAGGTATTCAGACACCTGACAGAGGTCTACTTATCAAGAATGACATCATTATCACCTAAAATGGCAAAATTTCATTAATGTGATATTGGAATTTCTAAACCGCTGTTTATTATTTACATCTTCCACACGCGAAATTGGTTTTGATCACCTTACTTTGTAAGATCTTCTGACCAGGACTGTGTCTTTGTATACCTGTGTAATTAACTAAGTGTCTGTAAGTGCTTTCACACACAAATACATGTATTATCAAGGTCCACAAGAGTGTTCTGGTTGTTTTCAATGCAGTCAGGATCACAATAGGGAGTCTGAAGGGTAATTGTCTTTAAAGTGACAAAGTTTGTAAGACATCTCCCTATGGGATGATTTTTTTCATTTTGTTCTAGTCAAATTTGTTGCAATTTGACAATTAGTATTATTTTATCAACATAAAGTAATATTACAAAGATATGTTTCTGTAGTGTTGTTTTCTTCTCAGTATTGTTCAGTGGTATCTTGGGCCATTTCCTTACCATACATTTAAGATGTTGACATTGAAAGAAACTTTTTCAGTTACTTTTAAACTAAACACAGTGATTGCTGTGTGCAATATTTGAACTTGATGTTACCACAAATACATCTACATCTATCTATATCTATATAATCTATATCTATCTCTATCTCTCTCATCATCTATATCTGTATCTATCTATATATTCATGCGTGCATAAATATACTTTATCGATATTTTCAACAGTGAGAGAAAAAAATGCAAAGGAAAATGGTTGAAGATATTTACTCAGATAATGTTTCTCTATCTAGAAAAACAAGGGAAACAGAGTTCCAAGATAAGGGCCAGACATGTCAAGAGTAAAGTTACCTCCAGACTACCTAATATATTGAGAGAGAATGGAAACATGTTTTATGTTATTTTGCCATTCAGCATATATTGGTCAGTGGCCATCCTTCTCAGTATTGTCTTTTTTTTTTTTTTTTTAATTTGTTCAGGGGTTTTTTTTGTGTTTTTTTTTTGTTGTTTGTTTTTTGTTTGTTTGTTTTTTGGTTTTGGTTTTTTTTTTAATTTAAAAACCTTGCAAATAAAGAGGAAACATTTTTTCTTGGAAATATCAAGTCATCCTCTTGAAGCATCAGAGTCAGTTTTAGAGGAAATGAAAGCATGACCAAGCTACTAAACTGATGAATACATGATGATAAAAATAATATTTGCTACCTTAAAGTATGGTCAGAAAACCACAAAAGCACTCTGTGGTGTTATGCCAATTTAGCTGAAAGGTGAAGAGACTTGCTGAAGAGCACAGTATAGATTAGCAGCAGATGCAGGAAGAGAGTTCCAGAATCTGTTTTTTGCTGTTATTTGCTCAGTCATGGCACCTTCTATTTAGGTCTATGTCAGAATACAGGTGTCATTTTAGGAAATGATCTTTGCCCCACTTTAGAATCAAAAAAGCCTCTGAAATGAGATTTTAAACCATTCCTGGTGCTGCTTAACATAACTTTGAACAAATTGAGCATGTTTTTCCTTGCTCTACTTACCTGATCCAAACATATGATGAGTGAAACATTTCAGACAAGAAGTCTGTCCTGAGGAACATTTTACAGTCATATTTTGGTATCTTACAATTACTAGTCAATTTTTTAGGTACTCTTTACTACTTTGATTTTCAAGGTGGTATTTTTAGTCTGGATTTGGTTTTTTCCTGTGCTCTTCAGTATGTTCCTAAGATCTTTAGGGCAGTGCAATACTGCAAGCAAGCCCCATTATCTCTAGCAGTTAGGGTCATTACAAGTCTTTTAAATGGTGGCAGACTGTACTTCACATGGCACTCTTGAAGTTAATGAACATATGTGATTTGCATGTTGAGGGAAGGCACACTTCTTCCCTTTGTGTGACTTTCCCTTTCTTGGGACATGCCTGTCATGCTTAATGAAGAGAGCTTGTTGTTCAGGAAGGGCAAGATGAATGCATAGGATAGCAGAATGGTAGTTATATTTCTTTTCATAAAAACAGTTTGTATTTTTAGGTTTATTGTTCCTTTTGACTCCATGTCAGAAAATGTTCAATGAGTTAATTAGCCACGGGTTTTGTCCAGCATGTCCTAATTCTGACTATTAAATCATTCCCCAAAAATATATGGCTGTAACAGTCAGAAATTGTCGAGAAGGAATACAGTAACCTAGATTAAGCCTGCAAGTGTTTGAGAGGTGACCACTTTTACTGAACCTAATCAGCTTCTGTACTTCTGTAAAGATTCAATGCAACCATAAAACCACACCCATAAAATTGCCCTTCGAACCCATCAATTCCTAATTATGTTGCTGTAAGTCAAGTACAGTATAAAGACTGTACTAAACAGCAGGTGTGTAACAACATCAGAGCTAGATCAGGATCTTTCTAATACTGAAGGAGGCTGTAACAGAGCAATTAGCACAACTCATTTTCACTGTTCGTAGTTATACCTATCTGTGTGCTCCAGCATCTCCTGCTGGTCTCAACCCTGCAACTACTGATCAGCCCTTCAAAGAGCAGAGCACGACGATCTCTTCCAGAGGTCAGTGGTGTTCCTCACCCACAGTACCTCACAACAGACATGACTCCATGCAGGAAAAGTCATCCTGGCTTTCTGAGTAGACATGTTTTAAAATAAAACAAACTCCGTGTTCCAGAGTCAATGATGCATGCTCTTTGAACTTTATTTTAAAATGGCTCTAAAATCATAAGGTTGTTAGACTATGGTTTTACTCAAAATAATGCATATCATTGTAACACGAGCCTTGAAGTTAAGTGGCTACTTTAATGAAATATAGTTACCATAGTTACCAAAGAAGAACAGAGAATAACTTTTAGTTCTTTTTGAAGCTATGAATTAGTTTAAAAAGAGGAAAAGGAATAAACAAGCATGCAGAAGTTTATTATTCAGTGTTTCATGCCTGATCAACTCTAAAAAAGAAAAACTCTCCCTAGATTAGGGCATTAACATTTTCCAGCCAAAATCTATAATTGCCCATCAGCAAACACAAAATTACTTTTCAACTCTCTACTATGTCTGTTTTCATGTATTCCTCCATTTTTTTCCTGAAGAAACAGATTTTTCCAAAGTTCTGATTTCAGCATTTTGTTAATGACTGCCATTTTACTGCATCTACGTTGCTATATTAGGCAATAATATATTGCCTAAAACAACTCAGGAAATCTGTGGCCTAACTCTACTATTCGTTATAAACACTATCTTAAAGCTGATGAGAGGGAAATGAGAATTTATCATAGTGAAGATGTCTCTTAGAACCAGATTCGTTTTTCAGTTTAGCACTGAGATGTGCTCTATTCCTGAAGTGTTAATGGAGGTCACTGCTGTTGCTCTACTTTGCGGTGTCAAAGCAAAAGAGTTCCTACATAGTTGACTACTGAGAAACAAAATGTTCTTTCCAGTATATCACCTTCAGCTTGTGAGCCTCTAGAGCAGCAGTGATTAACAGGACTTTTACAAAGTTTCTGTGTAGTTACAAGGACAGCTTCAATCTTCTGTCATTTTTTTGCATTAGCTATGATTATGCTTTTACCACCAAAATGCATTTATTTTAAAGGTAACAATACAGACTCAGAGAATAGCTTATGTTTCATCTATATTTATCAGCACTCACTGTACATTTGTGTCTTCATTACCAGGAAATATTAAGGGACATTGTGCCATCTATTCCTGTTTACAGTTTATTATGCAGAGATAGGAAACACTTAGCATGTAAAATGAATGTAGAAATTATTCCTGGATAGAAACACGGACATTTCCCACTCGTTGGCTCTTTCTCCTCCATCACCGGATCAGAGTGTAATTGTCAGTAATCAGGCCTGCTTGCTGCTGATAAAACCACTCTGAATGCTAGCAGCCTTCTTTGTGTGATGACTCAATTATTCCAGAAGTGCCTCATCAAATCTGCCCCATCAGCTGGGCTAATAAATAAGGAGAAGAAACTGGCCCCCCAAAGCAAATTATAAATCCATTTGCATTAACCATTTCGCTGGTCCATGATCTAGGCAGAAATAAGCATGGCAGATTGTGTTAAGCTTATTTGAATATGTTTATAATGTTTACAGCTTGCAACCTTTTTTTTTTTTTTTTTTTTTTTTTTCCACAAGGTGTTGGAATTATCGGTCATGAATAGCATCTAAATGCAGTTATGTTAATTACAGCAAAGCCTCCGGCACCTTTGAGGGATAGTTTGTGGCTTAAATCAGGTGAAAGCTAAACTCTTCTGCTAGATGAAATACGATCTTGCACATGACACTGGAATTACTGCCTTGTTTAAAAGGGAAGATGAGTGCAAGCAAAGTTTTTCTACAGGTTCTAGAAGGACAACTGTCTGTGTTACCCATCTGTTTGCACTGTTAATGTGTCCTCCTATTCACCTCAGGATAGAACTAAATAAGATAAAGTTTAGCATTAGAGTTGAGAAACAAGATGCAATAGTTGAATTAATAATTCAACTCTTTCAATAATTCTGTTTCCTGTGTACTCTGCATGGAATTAAAAAAGTGCAAAGATGAGTATTCTGCCCCAAGGAAACTCCTTTCTGAAGCTCAAATTACAAAAATAAAATAATATAAAATAAAAACAAACCAAACAAAAAAAAAAGTATGTTTCCAAGTGGAGTTTTTCAGATTTCCAAGACTGTCTATTCATACTTCACTGAGGCTATAGGACAAATGAAATTCATTTACTCATGGGTTGAATACTATATATGCACTTCAGGATCTCACTGAGGTTTGTGCAGAACTTGATGTGTAAAGTTACATACTTCAGCCTGTTTAGGATAAAGATATGACTGCAGTCAGGAGCTAAATATATCTTTATTCTTTTATAATTGTATCTTTTTATTTCACATATTATTTTTTTCAATTACTAAATATGTTGCATTATTTTGTCTTGAGAAAGATAAATCACTGTCACTGTAGAAACACAAGAAATGTTCAGAGCTAAAAATGGTGAGCTAATTGGATTTTATTTCCTTAGCTATTACTTTTATTCTGAGTTAACAAATCACAAACCATAGTGACTGTTCATTTCTATATTTGCAATATATCAACTAGTGATGTGGTAAATGACAGAAAATCAAATTAATATGTTGGAATGTATTATGCTCAAAAAAACTTTTAGAGTCTTTTACAGATGTGGTACAGCTTTGAGCATTGAATTCTGACAGGAAAAAACAACTTCAAACTTCAGCTGAGATAATTTGTGGTGGTAAAATATGCCTTTTCTCATTACTAAATTGTCAGGAACTCTAGTATTCTGATCTGAATGAGCAAACTTTTACCTATAGACAATAGGTCAACAAAAATGGTTGTAGGAAAGGATTTGTCACACACATCTGATGTTGAGGATCAGGATCTAAATTGTGATTCACATCAGTATCCTAGTATGACTCATGGATCTCAGTAGGATGGCACTTCAGAGTCAGTACAAAATCATGTTGCACTAGAAATGACTACAAACCAAAGAATGAATTGTAAAGGTTACAGGTGACTTCACTGAACAATTACATTGCCAATTTTAGCAACTCAAATATTTAATCTTTTTGGGTTTATAAAATTTATAATTTTAACTGAATTGAGATGCTGGTTGAAAGGGTAAAAGTTTTGTTTGTAAAAAGGCAAGTTTCACAACTAGAAGTATAAAAATAATTTGCTGTCTGTAAATCTTTTTGAATTCTTTACTAAAAAAGACAAATGAGTTAATGCAAGCTATGAATAGATCCAGCCAAAAGAAGATACACGTAGACTCAAGGTCAGCAACCCCACCAAAGGACCTCAACTCACAAATAAGTTAGCTCTGCCTGATTTTAGTCAACAATGATCTTATCGTCAAAGTCACCAATAGCCTAGTTAGATGTTTGTGGGCTCTTGAGGCTGAGATCTATTTTTTCAGCTGGCACTGCAGACTTCTATCTGCAATTGTAATACCTCAAAATTTGCCCCATAGTCAACATTATAATTCATAAAACTTACTAAAATAAAGTGTTTCTCAATAACTTTTGTACAAGACCTCGTTATTTCTTCTGAAATCAGCACTAACTCTTGTTTGGTATCTGAACTCTCAGATCCCAACACTTATATTTGAAATATAACTTGCTCCTTGGAGTGTGGACAGGCATATAGTTTATACTCTATCAGGGATATGTCACATCCCATGACACAGCATAATCTTACACATGCTGTTTATAGTGTGACAATGCATGACATTGCATTAGACTTTTTATGAAACACCTTATCTTTAAATGTGGGTACTCACCCACGTATCAGCTGTACAGCAGCCAGCACTCTGTTACATGGAAGAAACCAAGAACAGCACATTTAAACTTACTAACCAGTAACTTCTGTTGTGACCCATTGCAAGAGAGGTCCAGGTTTTGTGCTCTATATAGTCTTACTGTAATACTTTCTGCTTTACAAAGTTATCTGATGATGTTGCAAGCAAGGCAGATGGGAATAAAATAGCAAATGGCACTGTTGCATGTACTTTTTCAGTACAATTTTAAAACTTGCCCTCCAGACCTGACCCAGTCCAAATTTCTTTTCTTAGCCTTTTCAATGTACTTTTTTATTATGTAAAGTTAAATGTGAAAAGTTTTGTATATTTTTCCTTGTCCTTTGTGCACTTTTCCAAGTGGATCTCAGCTGTGCTGTCTTAACTCTTGGTCCCTTAGGATGAGAGAGACAGCAGATGGGGTTAGGGCAGAGGGCTGATGCTTCTGACAGCAAACGGCCTGGTTGTTGAGTGGAAGCTGTGAGCGTCAGGAAGCTCCTTTTCCCCAGAGAACCAACTAACCACTGAAGAAAGTTGAAAATGAGCCCTTTGAGAAACGTTATTAAAAGTAGTAAAAAATTGCAATTGTGCAGATGATGTGCTGCTGTGTGGTTATTCGGATGCTAATGAGTCTGACATTAGGGGACTCAAAGGGTTTACAGCTACTCCCTTATGTGACTTAGCTCTTTATTGTCAATCTTAGAAAAACATAAATGAAAAATATATTATTAATAAATGCTTAACATGATAGAATTTTAGACAAAAATCTGCTACGTTTTAGGCTTTAGAAAGAGCTTTGCTCACCACTGTAGTTATTCTCAGGGATATTTTGTTTTAGGTTAGTGTGTTTTGAACAAAGAGGAAGAGGCAGGTAGAAGGCTTTGAGGCTCTTTTTGTGTTGGTTTTTTTAATTTATTTTTTTTTCATTAATGTTGAAATAGGATACCAGAAAAAGAGGACTTTGAGGATGAACAACATCTCTTTCCAGCAACATATTGGCTAGAAAAGTGCTCAAGAAATCTTTCAGCTATTGGAATGTTTTGTTCTGGGTTTTCTCCTTTCTTTATCATCTTATATCCATTGCTTATTTTATTATTTGATGAAAGCTTATTTATTATAACTAAAGGTTATCGAAGGGATGAAACTAATATCTTATGTACTGGGACATGAGCAGAAATTAGTTACTCAATGAATTCTAGCTTCCCTGAGAATCTGTTTAGAATGAGCCTTTCCAATTTCAAAAATGTATCACTACAAATTTTACTGACATAATATCATCAGATATCACTAAAGGAATAAAAGTTTCTAAAATTTTTCTGCCAACTTTGTCGTAATTTGAATATATTCAATGAACAGATCTATTTTACTAAATACAGTGAATTATGTGCAAAAAGGACCTCTGAAGTTGTAAGTGATACCAATTTTTTTATGTTTTGGTCACTAGTGCAGGAGTGATGCTAAAATGAAGCTTGCCTTTAATAACTGCTCATCGTCTGATGGTCTCGAGCTGCAATGCCTAAAAGTTGAAATGTCTGAAGAGTTTGGTTATTCAGCATTTCTCAACACAAGGATCTCAGTATTGTACACTCAGATGTAAACTTCTGCAGATCTACTTCCCTTACTGGTACTACTGGTTTAGTTTAAGATCCCTCAGAAAAGAAAACGTAAACTGAGCATAGAGAAATGTCAAGGATTTCTTTCAGTTGACTTATGCTGAGAAAATTATCAGCCTGCCAAACTAAACTATGATATTCAAAATCAGAAAAAAAAAATAAAACTCAGGAACTTTCTTCTGATTTTAAAATATTTTGGACTGTTTCCCATTTATTTTACATCATCTACTGAACCATCCTACTCAGTCAAAGGGATTCTGATGCAGTTAAAATATTTCTACATATAGAAAGAGGGGATTTTCATCCGTGCAAGAAGAAAAACTTTCCTTAGAGCAGCTCTATTTCATAAGACATTGAAAAATATATTAATGCTATAAAGAAAGTACCATAAGGAAAGAAAAAAAGCTATTTTTTAATGCTTTTTAGATGCATCATTTATGCCTCTTTACCCTATCTTTGTAAAACCTCAGAAGAAAATACTGCACCTGGATTATTTACCCATTTGATTTAAAGATTCTGTTGTTTCATCTATATTTAATTTAGTATAGCTGGGTTTTGGTTTTCTCTTGTAGATTTGTTTATTATTTTGTTTTTTGTTTGTTGTTTGTTTGTTGTTGTTGTTGTTTTTTTCCCCAGAGAATGAATTTGAGGATTATCTGTTAAATCAGGCAAGGCATCTTGGGCTGAGTGACAAATTTGGTCCTTTGGAATCTGCACGTATTTTCACCTGGAAACACACAGAGGTGGGACAATTTATTTACAAATATTACTTTTAATCAAAACATATTTCTATATTAGTACTAGAGTACTATGTGGTTTCATGTGTAGTGTCTCATGCACTAGGTGTACTTTTCTCGCACAACATCTGCTGTTTTAAGAACAGCAGACTTCAACAGTCAAGTATAGCAATATTGAACAGTTGAAGAGAAGGAAATTAAACACCTAGAAATTTTAGATTTTAAGTTTGTGAATTACACTCTGTTAGCCTTACATGATATCGGTAACACAACTTTCTTTGAATCTGTATGACTCTAGAAGTAAGAATATATTTCATAATGCACTGCTTAAATTTAATCTTTGGTGGATAGCTCATCTGTAGGATTTTTTAATATATGTATTGCTTATTGTTCAGTTTGTCGCTTTGGGGGTTTTTAAGCTATATATTAGTGGGGGGGAGGGGGGGCTGAAACTTTAGTATACTTAAAAAGATCTCAAGGTGTCAAAGTGGCTTTTTTTTGAATAGTGACACTTTCTTTCTACCAAAGCATTATATCTAATATAGAGTAGCCCAGAAAATAGTGAGAAGACGTAGAACTACATCAAAAAGAATAATTTTGGGGGAAAAAACCCTCCAAACTCCAGCTGGTGTTTAGCTGCATTTCAGTGTGGTTTACTATATAATTTTTCTCTGAATTTAAAATCTAGCAGTTGCCCCTTAATTTCATAAAGCTGTGACTCTGCCCTCTAAAGCCTTGGTAAAAAAGACTAATAGAAATACTTGGCACACGTTGGTTACCTAAGGGAATAATAGAACTATTTGCTGTAGTCGTTTGGCAAAAGGACATAAACATATGGCTTTGGTTTATATTCAGCACCGCCAGTTGTGCAAAGTTGCATGGATGAAGTATACAACAGCAGTGACAACTCAGAAATCAGAAGTGAGAATCAAAATAAATCATCCTTATTACAAAGCTACTCAAGCTTGTGTCTGCTTTAAGATTTATTTTATCACTTCATGTTTTCAAGTAGTGACTTCAGTATGAAAAACATCTACTTCTCAAAAATGTTTATGTCATTCAATCACACTATAAAATACGAAATTGTTGATGATTTTATGTGCTATAAACATGCTTTAAAGTTTGCATTCAGAAGATGTATTTTAATTAATGAGAAATAAATACAGCTGAACTGATTATTTCCATGTCATTCAACTTCTTCATAGAGAAATTGGCATACCATTGGGCAAACTAAAGCAAAATATTCAAAAATAAAGATGACATGACTCCTTGGGAAAGAATAATCAAAATCATAAAACAACATGTGTTTTTATTTATAGTCTTTAAGAATACTTCTGTAAATATTTTTTTCTTTCTGGACATGAACATGTTATTTAAAAAAAGAAAAAAAAAAAAAAGGAGCAAGAAACCTTAACCACGTTACCAGCAATGTTCCTAAAAATTTATCTTTAGACTTTCGATTATTTTTACTGCCAGTAATCAAAATATGGAAGCTTTATCTAGAAGTTGCTACATGTGTTCTTTGCATTTCTTTCTCTCACTGTACTTCTCATCATCAAGCTGCCATTAATACTTCATATAAAAAAAGTTATCATAGACATAGAGAAAGCTGCAGTTGGCACACATAAAAGCAGATAGCCAAACAGTGCTCTATACTTCTGGACAAGCTATAGAAGATCTTGCTTTCAGATTTTGTAAAATATCTCTTTTTGTTTTGTGCTAGAATCTTAAATGAGTGATTGAAAAGAAACATCAAAAGTAGAGTGCCAAAACCACTGAAAAGCTTGCTCTGAGTGTATTATTTATTGTAGGGAGAAGCACACGGAGTGTAGTGTCACCTTGGGGCACAGTATAGCACAGTCCTGTTTCTGTAGTGCTTAGAAGTGTCTGATTTCAACTTTGAAGTTTGCTGCTTGTGTTAGAGACTTGAGAATGGATTTATTTTCTTTAAAAATCATCAAAGTTTGTTTGGGTTTTTTTTCTGGCTGAGTTCACTAGGCTTGTGACAGATATCGTTATTGTCTCCAGACTAACTTAAGTAGTTTGCAAATTAAACTAGCAGAGAAAAGCTATTGTTTTTCCAGACCTCTCAAAATCAGATAAAGTTTGTCATTGAAAAATTGTTTCCTGAATTTTGCTTTGAAAATCAGATGCAACTTTTAGTTGGAAAATCACAATGCAATGTTAAAGTTTATACTCTTTGGAGAAACTGGTGGTTTCTTTTCCTCTAGCTAGTTGCACAAAAGGAAACAAACTGACACTCCAGCACTGTGAAACCCACTCCACAAATGTCGTGTTTGCATGAAGACTGCAATGGACATTACAAAGTGTATAGCTCCTATATTAGTTTTTTCCAGGAGATGCATTCCACTTTTACCTATGTCATCAGCACTGGCTTCGCCAAGTCCCATTTTATTTCACTGTAATATGCCGTAAAACTATCTTATCAGGGTAGTAGTATCGAATTAGTTTAGTTGGCTTTTTTTTAAATTCAAATTTAAAAATGTGCAAGTAAACTGAAATAATTGCTATTATTATTATTATTGTCATTATTACCATTTACTGCACATGCCCTATTTTCAGCTGTTAGTCACATTCTTGGATCCTATTATAACATCAGTACATGCACATGTGCACAGACTGACTCCAGGCACACAAAAAATCAAACTCAGAGCCAAATCCTGATTCTCTCACTCAGGGAAGTATTTCCAGGTGCTGCTCTCGAGTCCATTATCTGTAGTGGGATGGTACAAAGAGAAGAAGTAATATTTGGTTTCTGTATCCAGGAACTCTGAAATAGTTTGCTCAGAAAGTATGATTGTTGCTCTTCCACCATTAAGTTTATGTGGAAAAACATGATTACCGTGTAGCAGACAAATAGCAAATTATTACAGTTTCAGCCAAGCAGAATTTATGGTATTGTCAGTGACTCCAGTCAGTTTTCTGTAATCTTGTTATTGACTTGCTCTTAAGTCTCAACCAATATTGAACGAAAAGTGGAGAGAGGATAAGATTGAAACTCACAAAGTCAGACAGAGTGCATTCATAAACACAAGGAGATTTGTTGGAACGTGTTTTCAGAAAATCATTCATCCCAAATATCCTCAGAAAATTTCAGATCACAGAAATAGAGTATAACTGAAGAAGCATGTATTTCTTAGCCTACTTGCTTGATGATTTGGGACTGCATAGCTACAGCTACTGCTCTGTCACAGTGTTTCTGACAGTGTATCTCCCACTAATTCCTTTAAAGTCCATTAGCTAGCTTCAAGTAATTTTGAAAGGAAAATGTTTAGAAGAGCTTAACATCCACCAAATCAAAGAATCTAGGTATAAGACACAAAGATTAAGTGGACTTAATTCCACTATTCATTTGCCATTGTTTTTGTGAAGCTTACCCTTAAAAATATGGCACTATAACTCTCAATAAAATTTTCTTGGCAAATATATTTTTATCCTGATGGCTTAAAAAAATTAGTAGTGAGACATTGTGTGAGGATTTTGTGTATACATGACCATTGTATTTACCCCTTATGGATTCCTCTCTCAAGACAACAAAAATCTAGTGGGAGGAAGGGCTGACCACTCACCAGCTTTGACAGCATGAAGTACCTTTGAGAGTCCATCCAAACTTTTCAGTACACAACACTAACAATATATGTCTCAAATTAACACCTTCACTTAATCCATAACCCTAACTCTAACCCAGTACCTCTAAAAATATTAGAAAGAATTTCTCAGAATTTAATTTTTCTCTTGTTCCATGAGTAATTTGAAAGTTTGAATGCCTCTCGCAGATAATCCTTGGCTGAAATTTAAAGTAAAATTATCACTATGTAGATAAAGCAGAAGAGAGATACTTTGTTCACTTTTTAACAATATCAAAGTCTCTGAAAGAACTACCAAACTCCAAAACATGACATTTAAATTTTGAGCAGAAGAGTTCTTTTTGATTACACAATTAAGAGACTTCAGTTTTATTCAACTACTTTTATATATTTTTCAAGTTAAATGGGACTTGTTTTGTGAGTGAAGGTGTTTTTAATACAACACAGGCACACAGGCACGATGATTATTTTGATGTATGTATGCACCAAACTAAAGTGTCCTATAAATTTTAGGTTTGAGTTGATAAAACCATCTCTCGTGGGTTTTTTTTTCATTGATTTTGTCATTGGTTTTCACTCTTTGTGTGGATTTTAAATATTCATCACAAAGCAACCTGCTGTTTAGACCAAAGTAACTGCTGTTCAGTAGAAGCAGTGGACACTTTTTGTTTCATAATTAAAAGAGCAGCACTGTGATTGGTGTGGCATTTACTATGAAATGATGACAAAGGAGTACCAGTGGTTTTAATAGTTTTAGCTTACAGGAGCTGTTGTTAATTTTGTCTGTAGAGTTGCAGGTGAAATAATGCACAGTGGATAAATAGTCTATATTGGTTTAACTGAACATAATATATAGTGTGTTCTGGAGTTGTTTGTCTCAATAGACTATAGTAATCAAAAGTAATGAACCTATTATGTGCAGGACCTTGGAGAGCATAGAATGGCAGTAAAAGTGTGGCACATAAAAGGTTTATTAAAGGAAATTAAAGTCCATCATTGCCACACCTGCTCCCCTATTATAAGTCTATGGCAGGTCAGTGCCTTCAATCACAACTCAGCATCAGAGAACGGAGCCATGTTTCCCATTACCATTGCAGTCACACTGCAAAAACGCGCTCTCCAGGTTTTAAGGATAGTAGCAAGTAAAGGCTGCCATCAGCCCCACTACATAAACACGAGCCCTTCATCTTCCTTTCTTGCTAATGATCAATATCAGATGTAAATTTAAACAGAGAAAAGATATCATTGTCTGGCTTTGATGTGCATTTCCATCAATTTATACTTTAATTTCAGACATCACTGACCTGTGTTCTAGAATTAGACTTCTTCAAGTCCATGAATACCCTTTTGAAATGCTTGTGTTCTCTCCTGTAAATAGGTATTTTGATTCCAATAGCTGTTTCTACTGCTCAAACATATATAACTAGAAACAAATCCCAGGAAATTTAAAAAATGTTTTTTATTCCCTAGAAAGGCTGACTTTACTCTTTTTCTTTCTCAGGTCAATTTTGGCATATTCTGCAATGTTCTTTCAGATAAGACCTTCAAAACATCTCAGTTGTCTGAGTCATATAAAGCTAAAAATAAAGCATACTCAAATCTCCAAACTCTATAAATGGAAAAAGGCACAAATAGAGCTTCTTACATCTTCCCTCAGTTCAGTTCAGCTGATCCTCAGAAAGGAAGAGTGAAATAACAGACAGGATCTTCTGTTGACATTGGTATTTATCTTGTGACCTTTCGCAGGGAGAGATGCCAGGCAACTTCTCTTATCCACATACACCTATTGCCCAACATAGTTTTAAAAATCTGATACTGTTTTCTGCAAACTGATCTGAAGAAGCACGTGAGACATGCTTTTTCTACAGTATACTTGAGCATCACCATTTTACAAAGAGGGAAACAGATTCAAAGCAAAGACAGATAGTAAGATTCCCTCAGAGACCAAAGAAGAATTCCAGAGTTCCCAAAATTTTGGCTAGAAAACCATTCCTCATATGATAGCCTTTCTTATATAAAAATTAAGTGTTACTTTTAGAAAGAACTGATGTTTGCCTCCCTGGACATGGTCAAAAGTCACTGTTGTACAATCTGCTGTATGTCACTGCAGTTCTCCACACCAGAACATGAAATCTTAATCCCTTTGAATTTCAGGGGTTTGCAATAAAATCCATGGATTGAAAGCCTGCCCCTACAATTATGTGTCTGGGCCACATCCAAGACCAGAAGGTGCATATTTCCAGTGCTGGTTTAGATGCAGCCAAAAGTGTCGTAAGAACAGCTGATCTTGAAAGGACTATCTTATTTCACTTAGAAATCTTATGACAGGAGCTGACTTTTGAAGATGGGTTTTTTTGATTGTTTGGGTGGTTTTTGTTTGTTTTTAATGTGAAATACAAACCTAGATATTACACTGTCACAAAACCTCATATAAATCCATAACTCACTGTCTCTCTAAGGAAAACTTCTTGATTAAGTGGTGGAGTATTCCAAAGCTGTACATGTGTAATTATACAGTCAAGAAGCTTTCACATTTTAAGGATGAAGTTGTCAGAAATGAAGGTTTACAACACAACTATATAGCTATGTCTCAGTTACAACAAAAGTACAGAGTTTCTGTAGCCACTGAGGCTTTCTGGGACCTTTTCTTCCAGAAGGTGGATGCTGAAAGCAGCACTCATGCAGCCTTACTCTTTCTAGCCTTATGCCTTCAGCTAACACCTGTAGACCTTGTCATTAAACCTTACAGAGTTACTCATAACCATCACTTTATTAAACAAATCTGTACCATTATAGGTATCTCCTAGGTATTTAGTAGATATTCACAGATGGCTTTTTATCTCTTTGACAAGATTAATAAGGCATGATTATTCTTTTTTCTATTACTGTCTAGCCTTTGGAAATGTGAAAAAAAAGCACTGGTGTATTTCTTTTTTCTCAATGGCAAAAGATATGAATTAAAGACCTTGTGTTAATATTACAGATGGATGCAGATGGGGAAAATAAAAAGCTGCGCACACGTTCAAAAGGAACCAAGGGTGAGTTAGCAAGCACGATCCATGACCCTGTGCCCAGAACGCCATGAAATATGTTAGTTCCTTTGCACAGTCCCTAATGTGCAGTAAAAGAGTGTGTAGCTTCCTTAGGGCTGCTTTTTTAATCAAGGCAGGACACAGACTACTGGCATTAAGAGACACAAAGTTATTAGCTATGGTTTAAAGAAAAGCCAAAAAAATCTACTGTATGCTATTCTTTTTGATTTTATTTTTTTTTAATAAAGACTCTGCTTTTTATTATTTAAAAAAAAAGGTTTTGTATAAGTACAGCCAGACAATATGAAATGGATGCTTTCAAAATAATGTAGCAAAACTTTATCTCAGCCACTTGAATATTTTTCTGTCTATTGCCATTAATTATCTGTAAATTAGCTGCATGAATGGTCCAGAAGTATATTTACGTTAATCAAAAGGTGCAGGTGTATGTGGCAGAGGAGAACCTCATGCTTTTTTTTTTTAGTACTATTGCTCGTGTTTCATTTGCAAAGTTATGACATAGTGGTATTTCCCAGAAATTCCTTTCTTTTTGTAAGGAACAGATGGAAACATGGTACTGAGAGATAAACAGGCCCTTAACGAACTCAACATCTGGAAAACATGATTGAATAGCAATACAGCCCTTTCAGGAAAGAACTTTTTCTTTTAATTCATAACACTTTTTATGATTTTGATAACACGTGAAAAATTAATATACTAAAGAATAAATGTCAAAGTTTTGCTTGCCCTGTGAAAATTTTTGCTTGTGACTATTTTCAAGGGTGCAAAGCACCCATCATTCATTCTGATTTTAATGAGAATTTTGTGATATCAGGACTGTGCAAAACAGACTACTTCAATGCATAGTCACAACTGGACTTCTGGATTGTTAATATTGTGCCTTCAGCTTTAAGTTATGATCAGAATGAAAAGTTAAACTGTGGTTTGGCTTACTTCTCTATTTTCAAATGATCAAAGGCAAGAAAAGTGCTAGACTTCACCTAGGAAAAGATAGAAAGAGGGCTGAATACCACAGAATGACTTCAGACAAGGAGATAAATGCAGACAAACCTTTCTAAAAAAACCATAATAATTATCATATCAAAACTTTGATGCAACCTTCAGTAATATTCTCTGAAATAATTATAAAATTCATATATATTTCAAAAGTGGCAGAACAGAGGACTTGGAAGTCACCAGAAAGGGAAGTTATTCACGCCTCAGTATTAAGGAATGTCTTTTCTGTTGGTCAGGATTGTGAGTTAAAACAATTTGGCTGGGTTAGAAAATATTAATTGCTTGTAATAAGGGTTTCATATCCTTTCACTCATAAAGCTAATCACAGAATTTTAAAAGTTATGGATTATTTTCTTTCTCCATATTTTTTTATACACATGCACACATATATATCAAATAATATATCAAGAATATTTTCCCAGAAATAGGAATAGCAAAAGTTGCCTCTGCAATATGAGTAATTCTTAGAGACACCTGTTGGTCTTGTCAATATGCTGCATATCCCTGAGTGGGCAGGTATTTATAAACACAAGCCTTTGTCATTCCAAAAGTGAATTTAAATTCTGAAAGAGCAGATATTTGTCATTCTATTTTCAATAAAAACAAGTGTCTCTGCTTTTACCTTTATTTTTTTATTCTTTTCCTTATTGTTTTATTGAATATCATACTCCAGCTTTTATGCATTCTAAAATAACTGTGAGAATTATATGTTCAGTTAACTTTTGTGACTAGCAGCTACAATCCTGTGGTTAGCATGAAATAACCACCTGTGTTTTGATAGCCACTCCTCTGTCATTACAGATGGGCAGGTGCAAGGTTGCAGAAAGCAATAGTCTGAAAATGTAAACTAATTAATTCTTTCCTGCTTTTATTAACAGTTCAAGTGGACTCTATAGCTCAAGAGCTCAGGTAAGAACTCATGTTTATTTTTTCAGTTTTATTTTCTGATTATATTGATAAATTCATACTACTGATATTGTTATAAATTAAAGAATCCAGTAAATCATGTTTTATGTAAAGATTTAACACAGATCTGAAAAATGGTACTTGATGTAGATTCACTTATTAGATATACCAAAATTGAAGCAAAATGTTAGCAATAATTATGCAATCTTCAGCCTGTGTCAGAGCACACAACAAAAGAATTTCTGGTCAATCATCAGATCTTCAGTCTTCTTTTTCCTGTAATATGCATATATTATCTCAATATCTGAATATTCTAAGAGATATAAACATATTTTTCTAGATGATTTTTGGAAAATTGATCTGTAAACTACTGTAACTTCTAAATGTACTAATGGCCCATTCTTCCTCCAGTATTTGTTAAGATTTCATGGTTTATGGAAGTAAAAGGGAGAACTTTGCAAATTTACATAATGCATGGCAGTCCATTCAAACCCATAAACTACACAAGGGTATTTCAAATCACAGATATTCTAGTAGAATTCCAACATTACTACTTTAATCTACCAATGTGTACACCAACTCCTAACAACTGATCCAAGAACTTAAAACAAACTCTGGAAAGATTGACAGATTATTCAGTACCAAATCTTCAAGAAAGAAAATACTTACAGATAGTTGCAAATTCCTAGAGTTATTAATCAAAATTAAAACTTGCTGCAGCTGAAAACATTTTGAGTTTTGTTTTTAATTTTCTTTTTTTTTTTTTTCCAAATTAACTTATTTTCCCTATGCTTACTTTCCATCAAATGCTATTGGGCTGCTTGCTCAATCACAGCAGACATCCAAAATATCTGCTTGTGGTTCATCCTTCTAATGAAAAGAAACATCATCATGTGATTTATTTGATCAACCAAAGTGCCAATATCTCCTACGATAGGAAGTTATTTGCTGTGAAAACACACAATATTGTAAGGTTTTGTTTTAAAATAAAACTGAGGAAATTATAAGCTTCTTATAGATATTCCATGAACAGAAGTGTAGGCTAACTTTTTGGATAAATTATTCATGGTGAGTCACTCATTCAGCTCTACTGTGAATCTCATTTTTCTGTATGGCTTCAGTTTCCTGAGATTTAGTGCTATTCCTTTTTCCTCTGTGCATCCCTAATTTATGCACCAGAAGGATGCATTAATCCGAAGAGGCAGTCATCCAAAAATGAGGATGGTCCATGTGTTCCTAAGAGGAAAATGTTTGAAAAATAGAGGATGTGCAAGTTTCTGCAACATCAGGGAAGCTGTAATTTATGTATTATCAATTGCTATAGCTTTTCCCAAGCAACTTTTTTTTTTTCCCTATGAAATACATGCTGTCTTAGCGACTACTATGTAACAGATCACTCTGTCGGAGATGTGGACTACCTCCATAAGGAAACATACATTGGTTTAAAGCAGTGAACTAAGCAGCATATAAAAGCATTGCCCAGTCCTTAACTTGGTGTTTCTAATTTCTACAGTACGAAATTCCTTATGGAGCATCTCCACAGTCAATTGACTTTACTGGCATACCAGCCAGGTGGTCAACTTATATGAATCTGTTTGTCTATAAAAAAGTAGACAGAGAGAGGTAGGGGCTTCCTTTTGCAAATGTAGTCAATGGGCTGCATTCTTATTATTCATACCATATTATTGTGGAAAAACTACTGAGCATTCTTCAAGAATTAAACACTGAAATAGTCTATTGAGTTCCCTGGATACAGATATTGGAACTACTGTCTTTTCTGACCAAGGTTCTAAATGCTGTGTTGGCTGAGAAATTTAAATCCATGCTTAATTAATTTCCCCTTTTCCCCTGGCTTATCCTATCTGACAAAGCACTTTTGCGCTCCTTATTGAGTTTCTGTTATGAAGTGCCTTGGGATACTTCTACATGAAAGGCACTACATAAGCTTACATGCTCATATTGTATTATTATTAATTATGTAACATTGATTGGTTCTAGAGCATTTGATAGCCTTTTCTTATTCTGTAACTTGTACTTCAAAAAAAGTAGAGAATGAAATGAATAAAAAGTAGAACAAAGACATTCAATCACTGATTAGATTCAACAATGCATGAAAATTTCTCTCTTCTAAATTTCAGGTGTTGAAATCTTGCTTAATAGAATTAAATGCCAAAATAATCTCTTGATTTCACCAAGAGAACTGGCTAATGTTGTTGTTCTCATCCATCCTCTCTGGAGAAATAGGACCATCTTTCTGCATAAAAAGTATATATTTAGATAAACATCACCTTAAGGGGCAAGCTGGGTTTTAATTTTTTTTCTGATTAGTAAAAAACCTAAAAATTTTCTTGCACTGCACTGAGTTTTCAGAGGACAGTACTTTTCTTCCAGATACTGACTACCTATCCACAACTACTTATGTGTCAAATTTGCATTGATTTAATGTAATGATATGTCTTAAGGAATCCCAAGTTTCAATGAATACTGTTAACACTGGTATGTTATTAGTTCAGATTTATTAGGGTTATTTAACTGTATCTACTGTACACCCTGTAGTGTCAAAACATAATATGCTAAAAGTCTTAATTATTTACTTATCAACAACATGGTTTGGTTCAATTTTTCATGTAGGAATATAATGCTGTGGTGATTTCATTGGTAGTTAAACTACCCTAAGAAAAGATGAGTCTTTTTATCACAATATAAATATAGCAAACGACAATATGGGATAGAAGCGAGTGCTGAAGCCAGGAGATCTCTGTCCCATACATTCGAGTTTGAATCTGACACTTTTTGGGCATAGAAGCTTGGTTGTATCCATCTTCTGCAAGAAGCAGAATGAAGAGGTCTTCTCTTATATGATTTAGTCATGGACCACTGGAAGGACCAGGACCTTCAGCTGTGTTCAGGATTAGAATGAAAACCCAAGGAAAGTGAGGAATATTGAAGTGATGTATTCTCATTACTGTGTTTTATTTAACAGATGGGATACGATACAATGAACCATCTGTAGGTTATGAAGTGGCATCTGGGTCAGACCAAGGAAGAGCAAACTGGATTGATCCAAGCACAGGATTCCAAAAGCATAGATCAGTTTGTCTAAGTCCATGTCTGAATAGAAAGGGTACCTTTTCTGAATTAGATACTGGTGAAATCAAGTGTTTCTGGCTTCTGTCACTAATGATTAATGAAGACTTCACAAGGCACTGGTGCTTCAAGTCATGGAGAACAGCCCTTCTCTTTGATGGGATTAGTTACATTTCCTGTCATTTTCTGCAGTGTTGCATCACTTCATTGAAAGTAAGGAAAGTTACTTTTTTCCTGGAACTCTTGTTCCAGGTGTTGTGAGAGATTTCAGATATTCAGAGAAGTTGAACTTTTCAGTGTGAATGTATAGAGTTATGAGTATCTTGAATGCTTTAGCAGAGAGAGAAGTAATAGAGCAGAACTATCTGTATGCCTCCTTATTAGGAGGATTAACTGGACACTTCACCCTTTTGCTGCTGTCTGTTGACTAGGAAGGTGAACAACCAGCAAACCAGCAAGGCAAGCCTGAAAACAATGGCATTGAAGTGTTTCAGAAGGTCTGTGTTACTAAAATATATGCCTTGACCTTGTCCGTAATGTTTTAAGAGGCATGTCAATGCAAGTAACAGTATACAAGCATTGACAGCACTTTAAAAAGCATTTTTCTTCGTGAAGTAGTTATTCTTTATTCTAAAGTGCTGAATATTTTGCTGATTTCCTTTAAGAACTAGTAAATTATATGTATGCAATTATATTTGAACTATGTTTCAGACAGTAAAGGAATTAAGGTAGAGAGTTTGGTAGATGGAAGATACCTTGGCCACTCAGGAAAAGCTAATGGCATGAAAGAATGTGCATGCTTAGTTGCATTTATAAAGGAATGATTCATTCTTAACTCCTTTTCCGAGCTTCATAAGCAGATTTTTTTTTAGAGTACTTGTGTGAAAGAAAGTAGTAGTATGGTAGATGACTGGAGAAAGAGGTGAAAGTAATACTTAGATGATGGAAGAAGCGGGCACGTGAAAAAAAATCACACAAAAACCCTCCAAGATTTTCCTCAGTAAGAATTGAGATTATGGTTGGTTTGTGTAGCTGTGACCTTCGTAGGTAAGTACTCTTATCCCATAGCACAGCTTGAAAGAGAGACAGAGACTGAGAAAGCTGTTCTTAGCCTGAATCTAGAAAAAAAAAATGCCAGGTCTGTCCTTTGGGTTTGGCTTCTGCTTCCACAGGAATTGGTCATTGACCCTGATTTTCTGGAAACTACTGTGAAAAAGTACATTTGTCATAACCCTCAATGTGCACATTTGGAACCGAAACAAGTCTACTCTTGCGTTTCTTGGTGTCTCACCTGTCTCCCACCGGCAGAGAGTGTGGGACACTCACTGTCTTTAATGCACTTCAGCCCCAAATGTTTGTTTCCTCCTATGGGAGATCTTTTCTCTGTAGGTGACCCAAGCCGTATAGAGATAGAGAAGCCAGCCAGTAACTTGTGTTTCATATATATCAGTCCCGAGTTAAATATTATGGCTGGCTGAATTGTTGCGTCTCACTGATTTGAAGGGTGGATTCAGCC
Organism: Serilophus lunatus; assembly: GCA_013399895.1. Taxonomy (NCBI): domain Eukaryota; kingdom Metazoa; phylum Chordata; class Aves; order Passeriformes; family Eurylaimidae; genus Serilophus; species Serilophus lunatus. The sequence goes on from VXBA01004918.1 coordinate 884,568, forward strand.
AAGCAAAAGCGAGCTGAAACAGACTGTGTGCAGCCTGGAGACAGCAAGGACAGGAAAAGAATGTAGCCATGGGACCCCCTGCCATATTAAAGGGAGGGACTGGCTTCTGACAACAGAATGTTTACAATTCTATTATCTATTGTCAAAAAAAAAAATCCAAAAAGCTTATCTCCTTTATATCTTCTTTAACCAGACTGTAGTTAGCAATATGCTTTTTATTTAAGCATTTATTGGCGTTAGCAGGCTGACCGCTCATGTGCAAGGCTTTTTGGATGCAAAGGTTGTGTGGATGATCTGTAGATTTGCCTAGAAACTTAATCCATTCTAAGCCAAATTCTTGGCTTAGGTCCCACTGGAATTTATTGACCTACTGAACCTGGACAGATTGAGTGAGTAAATGAAAAAGAGGCTACGGAGCTTGGATTTGGCCCAGATCATGGGCATTCACTCATATTACTGAGTTTAAGAACTTCTTGAGCTCCACACATTAAAAACCAAGTTTCATCTTTGGTGGCTCTTCCTAAAAATAACTTTCCTGTTAGAAAAGGGTCCAACTGTACAACTTTAGCCATGTAGAGTTCTTGATTTATGATTTATAAGAATAACAGAGTGAAGAAGTCATCCATGTCATTGACGTAACATTTCAATTTGAGGGTTTATATGCATTATTTTTTATATGATCTGAATATCCTTATGATCCTATAAGCTTGTAAACTGAAAACAAGAAAACCAGAGAAGTTAAATCTCTGCTACCATGCCCTGAGTTATCTTTCCTTTGGGGAGAATACTGTTAGAAAGAGAAATCTGGAGTTAAAAAAAAAAAAAA